>JAGWCC010000140.1:0-600000 GCA_022651775.1 Drusus annulatus
ATAATTCACGGTCATCTCGACACTGCAATATGTTTTAGCGCTATTGAAATTAATGTACCCAATGCTCATTGTTTAAGACGCCATAGTACATTCCACCTGAATACATTCAGAAACAATATTGCCTACTTTAGCCCTCTATCGCAAATGTGCCGACTATATAATCTAATAGAGTGTGCTGATGTAGACATTTTTGTTGATGGTCTGTACGGTTTCAGACGGAATGTCATGTTATTGCTTAAAAGGGTGTTAGAGTAATTCCCTAAGTATATTTTGTATGTATCTAGTAGTAATAAGTACAAAAACAACAATTTTTTAAAAATTTAATGTATCTTGTCTATTTGTATTGTATTTATCAATGATTGTACACTAACTGGTTTTTTATAACTGGATTTTTTCACGTAAGTGAAAAAATCTGTTAAAACCCAGTATAAATAAAATAAATAAAAAATATTTTTCTGACAAAATTATTTACAACGTGGATATTCACAGACATCATATATACCATAAGGATATACAAAGATATCAGCCTACCAAAAAAGAATAAAACCAAT
Organism: Drusus annulatus; assembly: GCA_022651775.1. Lineage (NCBI taxonomy): Eukaryota > Metazoa > Arthropoda > Insecta > Trichoptera > Limnephilidae > Drusus > Drusus annulatus. Next base: position 552 of record JAGWCC010000140.1, read on the forward strand.
ACACAAAACAGGTTACTTTATAAAGGGATGAAATGTTATAATGCGCTGCCGGAAACCATAAAAATTATGCCAATGAATACATTTAAAATAGCCTGTAAGAACCATTTATAATACATTAGCAATATCAAGTAGTATAGAAGTTATAATATTCCTATCAAGTCAGAAAGAGTATGAATTATAATTAGATACTTTTTAAACTTGTATGTACAAGTAACTAAAATAAAATAAATTAAATTAAAACTAAACTATTAGTGACCATACATGAGGTAAGAATTTGCATAATTATTTTACAGTGATTAAGACCGATGGTAATTCGCGATATTTTCTCACGTAATGATTAGGTGTAATTGAATAAGAATGCGTGCTAGGGAGATATTGGCAGTTTACACGCGATGTGTTTTTTAAATTCGGAATATTTGTCCATGTAAACACCAGCTCTCAAATAATATTTTAAACTGTGCGATGTGCATATTACTTCAATGGTAAATACTCGCTTTATCTATTAATCAAACTTTGCAAATTGTACCTCGTTTATACGAGTACATTTACAACATAATAAAATGAACTCGCAGTTATGGGGTTTATCACTCGGTTACTGTTGGGTCCACAGTAAAGAGCCAACATGTCCGTCTGTTTAGTAGAAAACGAGGTCAGGCAATTAAACATGGGTAGGGCTTGTCCGTCATTAAATAATAATGGCTTTCCACACAAGAAACAACGTTGAACGAAGACAGTTTACCTTTCTCAGGTCCCTCATAAACAGAGTGCACATCTAAATATATGAAAGTTTCCAACGTCTCTTTCCCCGTCGAAATAATTGTACGCCGGAGTAGCCCGCCTTTAAATAGCTCGATAACTATGCGGGGTCTAAAATTGATTTTATAATTAAAATGTATGAACAAACGCCAGCCTGCATGGCCGAGTGGTGAGTTGCTCGACCGCGAATCCAGAGGTCGCGGGTTCAAACCCGGCGTGCGCATGTAAATTGTATTCCATTTATATGTGTCATAACACATTTAAGTCATTAATGAAATAATTTATATTAGATTTGCGGCACGTTCCAGAGTGGTAGATACTCTAAATATCCCCTTGTACTCCCCGCTACCTTCAGCCTCACAACATACCTCACCATACCAATAACAAGGTTTGCGTATGCACCGATAATACCAATAACAAGATTTTTTTGTGTGATTCCTTTAGCATTTGAATCCGAATTACTTGGAAGCAGTAGAACTATGGCGCCCCGATTTACAGAAAGTTTTGAAGCTGAAGTAAATTGGGAAGATAAGAAGATGGGAAAGAGGATGGTAAACTAGTTCGTGGCTATTTAAATCTGATAACTAAACATTGCTTTAGCTATTTAATTACATTTAACTCTCATTGGTGGACTCTAGCCAAAATAATAGCGGGTCTAACTTTTGAAATGATGTGTCAATAAATTGAGAATTTATTTTTCCCAGGACCAAGGCACTTACCGCACTGCCACGGAGGGCGTTGTATAATTCAAATTAAAATCTCGCTTTTATGAAGAATGTATCTTATATTTTCGTGGAATATTAGGTATATTTCCTGTAAACTCATAAAATTTATCATTGTTCTTTAATCACCTTCTCAGTTTTGTATCTTTCAATTCATATCTGTCTCTTTCTCTCTGTTCCTTTGTTAAAATTTTAATGTTTTTTCTATTGTTTTCTCATTGTTTTGTTATTTATTTTTTTTCTCTCTCTGTATGTTTATATAACCGCACACTTTGTATTTTAAGTTTGGTTCAATTGTGTACCCTGATGATGCTTGGGCTAAGCAAAACTGGTCGATCATAAAAAATAAATTATATTCGTGGTCTTATACGAAGTTATTTTTTTCAATTTCTTATGTATCTTACGTTTTCCCTTTCGACACGAATCGCCAACGGTCACGGAGCCTAGGTAATAAATCTTTTAGACAATATCTTTATATTGAATTGCGATGTCAACATGTCTCAACAAGGAAGTGAACACAGTTCCTGATATCCCCGCAAATTAGGTGCAAATATCGTCGGTAAACTCGTAAACAGAATAAACACCTCGCCTTTGCTTTCATCAAACGGTTCACCAGAGAAACTGCGATCCCGAAGGCTTTTCCAATCTTATTTCTTATCACATCCCTTGTCTTTCACCCCCGGCTTAGCCCTTACATCAATTTCCTATGATCTCCCTCTATCGCTCCCCCTATATGACACGATGCAAATTGTCTTTGATGAAGCAAACAAAATCTACCCCATTTAATGTTATACAATTTGCTAGACCGAGAACCGAAATTCAATTTTCGGATGCTTGGAAAATGATTTTTGAAAGATTTCACGATGTAAATCACGAAGGTCCTTTGTATTTAATTCACTGCTATTTTGAATAGATTTCTATGAATAAATTTTAAACAGACCAAAGTATTTACTAAATACTATGGACCGAAAATGAACTTTTTGTTTTTTTTTTTAAATCGAGCTTTAAATGTGACACTGAAAAGGTAGCACGTTTAAACCTGATCAGCTCGTTTTTTTGTGCTTTATATGAAGTGCTTAAAGGAAAAAATTATTTATTTTTAAAGTTGATATCATGTATCGGAATTAAAGTTAAAATAAGTTTGAGATTAGTGTTTCCCTGGACACTATTGTTGATTTGATAGCTCAAGTCATAATTTACACATATTAGTGTTGTTAGTTACTAAGCACTTATTCCTTAGTACTTAGCCCTCAATACTAAGCACCAAAGAATTAATAAAGTTTTTTTCTTATATTCCATTTTCAAGACGAATTAGAAATTAAAGTATTGTTTATTGGCATTTATTTGAGTGGAATATTCCATCAGCATCGTCCTAGTGAAGTAATTGGCCTGTATTTTGTGATTTGTCAACATAATATCGTCGCTGGAAAGGCAAAAGGGCTTAAACGACACTTTTGTCAAAAATGAGTTAAATATGCAGTTTTGATCAGTTTATTTTCTGCATCGAATGCTCTGACTCTCGTTGGATTCTGAAGATTTTTGTGGCCCTTCAGCCATCTAAAATATATTTACGATTTTAGAGAAGGCTCGATCCAACCGACACAAGTTTGGGACTTTTTAAATCTTTTTGACGCTTCATGTAAACTCAGTGAGAGCATTAAATTACCTGAGTTAACTTTTTTTTCGTAATCCAACCAGGTACTGAAAACTTATAAATTTTACTGTAAAAAAATAACCTTAAAAATTCTCTGATTTCATTGATGTCTTTCTAGATTTTTTTATTTCTGAATTTTTAAATTCATTATACCGCAAAGTGGCGTTTGCTTTAGCTTAGTTCTATTCCTTCTTTCTTATGTGATGAAAACCATCTTGCCAGCTAACGACGTCCACCCTAAAACATACAATGTTCGTAAAATCCATGTCTCAAAAGAGTTACGAGCAAGCTGTAAGTTTGGAAAACACTGTTATTAACGATAATACTGTGCAAACTTCCCCGTCTCTCAATTTCCTTACCTTCTACCTTGTTCTAGCCAATGTTTGCTTAACCATCTCCTAGGAGGTTGAATCCAAATCGCAATCTTAAAGTTTCATTTCACTCTGCCGGGGTGTTTGCAAATATTGTCTCGGCTAACATGAGCATGATCTCAATTGTGGGAGGCTGGGTTTTCCGTAGATCTGTTTAAATATAAGCCAATGCCGGGAGATGAGAGTACACGTTGTCGCTTCATCTATCATCGCATTTGCCATTGATTACACTGTGCCATAGATACAGTGACGTCTCGATGTAAAAAAACTAAAGTCAAAAAAATATGTTCGTACAGTGATATTTTTCTCAAAGTTTTTAACTGTCATTCATTCAATTGGTCGCTCTGTATATCACCTACAAGTTGGAAAACTATTTGGTAAAGTATTTTTTCTTAAAAGTATTTTGCGAAATATAAACTATTGTATTATTTACTGTATACCTTCATATAAAAAAAGAAACTTTCTATATTTATTTATTTATTAACGCCCTAGTGATCTTGAACAAGAAATTTAAACAACATGGCTATGTTGACAAAGGTAGAGCATGATATTATGATAGTACATGTTACATAGAAAGAAAAGTACATACTCCTTGAAAAAAAAAAAAAACAAATTAAATATACAATAATACATTTAATGAAAATGAAATAATAACTTTTTAAGACTACAAATTTATTATACAAAGTAATTAATTCATTTTCATTAAAATAAACAGATTTTTATATTTTATAATAACGTTTTCAAATGTCTCTCAGGATGTTACTTAGTATTTGCAATTATACTTTGTTTAGCTTCAATGTAAAACAAAGTTGATTTAGATAAACCCGGAATATAAAATATTTCTACATTTTTTTTTAAATTTAAATTTTTCGTAGTTACATATTAAAAAAAAACAAAACTATCGGAAGCGGCTCTGAAGGTTGTCATAAAACTTGATTTCTCGGTTAGTGACAGTTCTCGGTGTTCGAATCCCTGTTGCGGGATAATATTACCGCATGCGTTTTTCTAATAAGTGTAAGTTGATAGTTTGTTTCAATATTTAATAGATAGCGTGTTATTTTTTAACGAGTAAAATACAAACAATCGTTTCTTTTTTCAAAGCATTCCGATGGTACTTTTACCAATGTGTCTACATATTTAAGAAACTTTCCGTAATAAAATATATCGCATGCACTAATTGACTACAAAAAGTGCATAATATTAGATTTCCCTTGCAACTGCACTGCGCTCGGTTTCCCCTTGCCTCGGATGAGTGATGTCGATTTCCTCCGCGGATAATGTAAATATTATCACAAAGATAATGGACTTTCTCTGCGGAAGGAAATGTGACCTTTTTATCCTGGGATAAGATTTATGGTTGGAATACTTTCTGTTGAATCATTTTTATTATTATTTCATCCGTTCAATCTCTAACACATGAAGATATATTCTTCACTAGGAAATTCCAGATTTCGTCAAGTTATTACTTATCAGATCGACACACTTGACTTATGAATTACCTCCTTACAATACATTGCATATACACAATACAACGCATTACCCAAAGAATTAAAACTCCCAGTTGCGAACAAAAAGATATTGGCAAAAGCACTTAAAGGATATTTTCTCGAAAATGTTATTTATCAGAGACATATCCTATCCGTAAAACCTCTGTATGTGTGAATATCTTTTTTTATTGTATTCAAGCTGTTTACTAATTAATCTCTACTCCTATGAGTCTCTTTTTGATGTATTTTTCGCTTGTTCCTTCTTCTTTTTTACTCATTTTTTTAAATTTGTATGTCTTTGTAAAAATATTATTCAGTTTTTATTTTATAATTATGTTCTTCCCGGAAAGACTTTTTTATAATTTCTTGGGAATATACCCACCAAGAAATGTAATATACTGTATTAAAATTTTAATAAAGAATAAAATTAAAACTTTACTGTCTCTCCTGTAGATATTTTGAATGTAAAAAACTATGCCTTTAAAAATATTTAATTTGTTCGTCGGTTCCTCTTTTGACCGCCTGCAAAGTTAACTAGGTCAAGCTGTAGGTCAAATAAAAATGGGTGTTAGTAATGGACATATATTTTTAACGTTTTTAGAGTGTTTTGATTTTTTATTTGGAAGTATTTATGATTTACAAAAGGATGTTTTTATTTGTATTCACCAGAACGATTAACTAGAAAAGAATAATTTTCGAAATAGAAATTTTCGAATTATTTATTATTACTATGTATTGGTAAAACATCGATCGTTTTAGTTGAAGCCTCAAAACTATCACAGTAATAGGTAAGGTGTTACTTTGTTTTCAATTTATTTTTATTTAGTTTTTGATAAGCAAAGTGCGCCATGGTGATATTAAATAATTAAAGAATGTTTATGAAACATTAAATTGTTCACTTTAGATAATCATACAAGATTTTTTATTTATTTTTAAGTTGTTTATTATCCGTGAAAAATCAGGAGGTGTAATTTAAATTGGCAAGAAAAAATATTAGTTACCAATCCACCGATTTTAAATATAGAAAAATTTCTGCGAAAATACGTTACAGGTAAGTACTTCATTATGCAAGTAGGGATTAGAAAATATTATAATTTCCATCAATTTCAAATTTGAAAAGTTCACATGGTCGTATGTACTCACAAAGGAAATTATTTACAGTTTAAATTAGGTAAATTCCATATCTAAAGCCCTTATTTATATTTTTAAATGACAGGTTTTGTTACCTCGCATAATACCACGAAGCGTCAACTTCTTATATCTCTTTAATCACTGACTAATCAACAAACTCCAACTTCGGCATCCTCCTTTTCAAACGTCATTTACTTACCGTGAAACATTCAAAGAATTCCGCCGTTTCCGGTCGCTATCTCCCCTCCTTCCGCGCCGCTTCCGCTCTGTTAATTCGTCCTTCCTTTCATCCGGAGGTTTCGCGGGTGGGAGGGGTGGAGAAGGCTCCATAGGCTATGAAGGCTCCGGCCAACAGATCGCCCTGTCCCTAGACTCAATTAGCTGCAGACCACCCCACTAACCCCCACTTCTGGCGACTTATCTCGAAAGCTGGAAACCCGGCCTTATTACGGGTATTAATCATCTGGGAAAGCTTTTCACAATTTTGTTTTCATAACCAACACTGTGAACGGAGAATTTATTAAACGGAATTGACTTAAAACGTAATGAGTTTTTTTACAAATCGGCTAATTACGTAAAATGAGTTGTTTAAATTAATTAAACATTTAAAAAATCCAATCCTTTCTTGAACACAACCAATTTTATTGGCCTGTCCAGGGCTTAAAACTCTAAAAGTGTTATGTAAATTAACGACATAGATCACACTTCTAGGGATTTTCTCTTCAGTGGTATAATCATTGTATTCCATTTGCCGTAAAGTTTTTTTCGTTAAATAAGTAGCTTTATAAGTGATTTTGTAACAGATCTCAGATTGAAAAATTTCGAAAATCAAAAATTAGTTTTTCTGAATCACTTTAATGGAGATTAAATCCTTTGTTTCTGACACAATCTTGCCTTTTCCTGAGCTGTGTATTGCATTTTAAAATCATTTTATTTAAACCACGTCATAGTTAGCACTTAGCACCACGTCACCGGAAAGGCAAAAGGGCTGAAGCGCCATTTCGGAAAGCTCACACCAGAGAAGAGCAAAGCACTTTAAAGTTTTATTGGTCTTACAATAAATTCAAAAGTCTTCAGTACCTGGTTGTATTTTGAAAAAAAAGTTAACTCAGGCAACTCAATTCCCTCACTGACCTGAAGCGAGAAGAAGTGCCAAACTTGTGTCGCTTGAGTCAAGCCTTCTCTCAAATGATTAATATATTTTAGATGGCTGAAGGGCCACAAAAGTCTTCAGAATCAAACGAGAGTCTGAGCTTTCGACGCAAACGAAAAAACTGATCAAAATTGCATACTTAACTCATTTTTTACCTAAGTGTCGCTTTAGCCCTTTTGCCTTTCCAGCGACGATATGTATATCTTTCTTGCAGAAAGTCTGGAAGTTGGAAAACAAATTGGTTGGGAAAGCGAGCAGTTCGACGTAATCGTGAGGTGGTGCTCGCTCACTGTCCAGACGATTCGGACAGCTGTGATTTGCTAGAAACTTCGGAACAGAGTCTAGTTTACCGGCGGATACAACGCGACGGAGCTCATTATTGTATTCCAAGTATTGATTGATTTCCACGTGAGAAGTAATACCTATTTACTATCGAGAAAACCTTTCAAAATAAATGTTGATGCAAGTTGCTTGAAAAACGTGTCTGGTTACAACAATCGTATAAAACTAGCAGATAAAAACCCACTCCCGCGTGGTTTAGTCACGACACACACATCATAAAGAACATAGTGAGTAAATCGTGAAGGACCGTAATTGGAAGAAAATTTCAAACTTTTGTATGTATGAGCAATTATTCCATCGAACGTGGCAGAAGACGGCTTACGGTATTAATACTTTCAGATTTACTTGCAAACTCTCACAACATCTTCTCACCATTTTATTTTGAACGTCAACCTGAGGTGGCAGGTCAAAAATAAACAGGAATCGCTGTTTACAGTTTGTCAGGTACGTCCTGCTACACCCAGTTTGATCGTCATAACACGAGTATTTGGTGGGCTGTAATATATTTCTTTAAATTCTTCATACATAAACGAATTTGTGTAAAACTATGAAATTAAAGAAAAAATCTTTACACAACCTAACTCAAGTATTTGATTATATTGTCATGCTGGAACGTCCCTGACTTCTTCCATTCACTTGCGTATTAAGTATTCCATAGACCCTCGTTTTCCTTCCATCCACTCCACGCGTCCTAACCATTAAAACCCATGTCTTAATCTTGTCCATTACATCTTCAGTGGACATGAATTCTTTACACGATCTCCTCATTCTAAACCCGGCGACACATGGTTTCATCACGCACCCATCTCAAGAAACTTATTTCTGCTACATTCAGTCTACTTTCGTTCGTCCAGTTTTTTAGAATAAATTGAAAGATGGTAAATTCAATTTCTCTTAATTAGTTAATTATTGATAGTGGGGGTTGATTTAACAGATCTCATCTGTATTCCGCAGACCAATTTAGCAGCTCTGACATAAATTATATGTAAACAGTGAATCTACCCCCAGCCCCCAGTACGTGGATATAATATGGAACACTGTGATCAATAGTGTCGTGTCATCCCTCTAAACCCGGGCTGGTCATTGCGCTCGATCTCATCTAATCCCTCCGCCAATACATTAATGACAGAATCAAACTTAGACAGAGACTCTCGACCACATCTGATAGGATCATAATTCCTCTCCCTTTGTCGTGGTCTTGATATTATTATCATCCAAGTTTGGGGCTCAATGTGAACGAAATTCGGCGTTTAATTAATGAATAGATTATTAATCTTGTAGGTACCGAGAAATTAATTTCGTAGAGTTGACTGTTTAATCGTCTCCCTTTGTTTAATTATTGATTCATCGATAAAGCTGTGATGAATCTGAAGTCTACCATCGCACCATTATCTGTTGGTTAAACATCTACAAGTTTAAAATATTAAGGATTTTTCGTAAAATCTGACCGACATATTCATCCTAATTGGATTTTGATCGTTAAACCATATGCGGCAGATAGGAATGCTGTGTCTGTTTTACTGGTAAATCAACGGTAGATGCTAGAGGTATCAGTTTCATTCATCCCTTACATGAACCCGTAGGTATGTTGGCATTTGCCGAATGAGAACGAGTTATTTTCTGTTTTTTTTTTTGTGGTAAGCAGTTCTGCTCTGAAAAAACTTCTCTTGTTTCTATGTTTCGTCTCTCTTACAACTTACAACTTGGGTGTTTTCATGGATAAGTTTTTCACTCGTTCCTCTTCTTAAACGAGTCCTTTGCACAGCGACGCCAGATATGTTGTGGGCCCTCGGGGAAATCTTTGGGTCCACTTTGTGGAGTAAATGGTTTTTTTCTTTCCTTAAATAAAAGTTAATTTTTTAACAGGTTTCTAAGGGTTTGGTAGCTCAATTTATAGAGACGTTACCCCTGGATAGAGTAGAAGTTCCGAGTTTGAGTCGCGGTCGTGACCTACAATATCTTTTTATTTTCTGTATCTTTTTCTGTTTCATTGATATTTTTTAATATTATTTCAGTAATTAATATTTCTTTTAAAGTTTAACGTTTGACCTATTCAATTCTTAGTAGTGTTTATCACTCTGCTAAAATTAATACAATTTTTGAACAGTAACCAAAGCGACGATTCTCTCTGTTATTCATAAGGCTATAAAATTGCTTTAAAATATCACCCAGATTTAATAAAGTACCTCCGTATACCAAAACACCGCCACCGCCGTAGCAGCTGTCAACTTTTCAAGGAAATCCACTTGAGTCCCGGATAAAACTACGTCTGTAGGACCCTGCGTGAAATAAAGCTAAGGGTCCGGGGAAAACACGCTACTCCCGCACACTGCATACATTACGCCCACTTCCTGGAGGCTGTGGAACACAGGGGTCCTGTCAACCTACCCCATTTCCCCAGCAGCTCCCCAGTCGCGACGCGCTACGTGAAGCCTTTACACCCCCATGGATCAGCAAGGGAGTTTCGAAGGCTATATTTTAAATACGTAGAGGTAGGAACAAAAATAAAACAACCAAGCGACATAATATTTCAGCCGTCAGGAGCTAAATGCATTTTATACAAGTACCTATATAAATGTGACAATGCATTAGAACTTGGGTATCTATGAAATTATGGAGATAAGTTGTAAATTAATATATGTAACATACATATTGGTTATCCACAACGGGTTCAATAGTTTAGAGCAGTCGCCTTACCAAAGAAAGGCATAGAAGTTCAAATACCCCCTTAACAATTGATTCATGTGATTCCTGCTTCGACAAAGCTATCATATTCCTTTTCGAAATCTTTTTTACTACTAAACATTGAGAAAAGTAGTAAACATATTGTCGCTGGAAAGGCAAAAAGACTCAAGCGCAACTTTGGTCAAATATGATTTGAATATGCAGTTTTGATCAGTTTTTTTTCTGCATCGAATGCTCTGACTCTCGTTTGATTCTGAAAACTTTTGCGGCGCTTCAGCCATTAAAAAATAAATTTATAATTTGAGAGTAGGCTTGACTCAAGCGACACAAGCTTGGGACTTTTTGTCGCTTCAGGTAACTCAGTGAGAGCATTGAGTTATCTAACTCTTTTTTTTCAAAATCCATCCAAGTACTGAAGACCAATGAATTTTATTATAAAACAAAAATAACTTTATAGTGCTCTGGTGTAAACTTCCTAAAATGGCGCTTCAGCTCTTTTGCCTTTCCGGCGACGATATGTATTACGTACATTGTATTTGTTTGATTACATTAAATTAATATTGATTGCAAATGTATGATATTATAGTCTTCTTGTATCTGCATTCCGTGCAGTTAAATACATCAGCCACCTAAGCCAACCAACTACATGCAATCTAGATACAAGCGAGTATCTGAATTGATTGTCAATTTTGCGTCTTATCTTTTTTTATATACTTACATGGATGTGTTCAAGCTTAATAACTCATAATAGATGGGACATTGCGAACTGACAAAAGCTGCGTTAAACTATAAATTCTATGCAGAAGATGCTATTCAATGTCCTAATCACTATCAAATGATCACAAATCTAACAAATTCCAAGGTGCACGACTTTGGTCGACTTCATCGTCGATGAAAATAACGAATGGACGTTCATTCCTATTTCATTCTGTCTGTGCCGTGTGAACACAGACTATACTAGGACCTAGTGAAAGGGCAAAACAAAGCAAGAACCCGTATTAAAGGTGTCAAATATTCCGAAACCATCCCCGAACGCATCCCGAAACCGGGTGGGATTTAAATCAAGCTTACCCCAAGACTACCCTTCTCTCCCCACCTCCCGCCACCCAGGAAACCCTCCCGGAGGCAGTTTTAATAATACCTCCTTATTCCCGAGCACGTGAATTTTTTTCATGCTTTTTTTTTCCTTTCTATTTTAATCCTTCTCCGTACTTACTTTCTGCTGCGCCTTGCCATTTTTATTTCGCGAAAGTTTACGGTTTTTTTGCTCTCCCGTCTGCGAAACTTTATCCGCGGAGATCTTTAATGTAATAGTGCATTTGCATAAGGTTTTGTGAATAGTTTAAAAGTTGCATGCGCTTCGAGGCGAGCTTTTCACCGCCTTCATATTTCAAGTCACGATCAGTTCAAAACGATTTGGCGCGGGCGACGGTTTTTTATGCGGAATGAAAATGAAAATGCCCAAGTGCTCGTGAAAAGGAAATTATGGCCGTGCAAAAAAGTCGCAGGTAAAAATTGAAAGTAGACTCATCAATATTATGCAGGTATCTAATGTAACATACTTTATTAAGTATGTGTTTTAATGGTGGTGAATCGGATGACTTTATATCGACGTAGAAAATTCGTAGCCTTATCATGACTATAATGCAAATTCCAACTCTTGGAGAGTTAAGGCCTTCTCTAGAACTCCATTCCTGCTGTTATATTGCTGTTTCCTTCAATTTATTTATGCCTAAGGATGTTTCTTATGCCTGCGAAAACACCTAATAAAATAAATATAATAATATCGCCGACCCGCGAAATATCATGGGATATTATAACGGTAGAATTGTGAACATGAATATTTGCAACTTTCTTTTTAAATAAAAATAAAAATTTTAAGTTATATTTTATTAAAAATTATAAATTTAATAAAAAATGACATGTTCGAGAATCGAATCCTTATCAACAGCATGCAAGACAACTATGCTGGCCATTACGGCACCAACTATTGTGTAGACAGCGGCATAAATTGATTATAACTGTATGCTGAAAATATAAATTATGTATTTTATTATTTTAAAAAAAAATTAGAATGATACGTACTCACATCACAACCGAAACTGTATTGTTTTATTCTTTTGTGAACCTGCATTATCTCACGTGGCAGTGGCAAGTTGGGGTTTAGTAATAAACATCTCGATAAGTTGAGCTTTTAAGTCCGTCCTATAGTGTGACTTCCGCTAAGTTCACATTTTTTTGACACCCCGGACCCTCAAACGCACTCTTCCCTTAATCGTGCTAATGTATTGTCTCTATATGAGAGTGAGGTGAAGATTATACTATAAGCTCGGAGTAAGAATCTAATGGAAAGATAGCTAATTTGTTTTACCCAACCCATCCGAAATTGTAATAAATCACTTTCTCCGAGTTTTTACGTCGTACACCATGAGAGAAAAAGAGACAGCAAATTTTTTGGACCACTTGAACGTATCGTAAGGATGATCTTAAGGTCCTGGTTCACGGCGGGACTCCGCCCACATTTTTTATTATGCCACTAAACTTGACACAACTAAACGGTTTTTTAGGTTATATGCTATATTTTTGTTGATAAAAGTACTGTGAAAAAGTGGGTATACGAATACACAAAAACATTATGTCGATATGTGGTATGAATGGATGTATAAATACCGTAGCCTTAGTCTTAGACACGCCTAGGTGCGCCGAGTCATATTAAAATCATCAAAAACCAGTCCAAAACTGACTTCACTGCCTTGGATAGATACTACTCTATCTAATTTTATTTTTAAAATTATGCAATCCAAATACTTTATAAACGCCATATGCAATTTAATAAGTTTCAACTGCGCCAGAGCTGCCGTGCGTCCGCCGTCTTCATCTCTAAACCTATGAACCTGAAGAAATCAAGTCATAAATTAAACTACTCGACTAAAGCAAGACTTAATTAAGTCTCCGAGTCTCATAATCTTTTGCAGCATCTGGTAATTAGGTATGCGAATCTTGCTTCACCGCTATTCCTCATTTTGTTTTACTCTCGCTGATTTGTTTTTACTCTGGCTAAATATTTATGTTTAAATTTCTTTCAGTCCCAGTGGTTTATTTTGTAGACGTGCGTTTTTTCTGTACTTTTCAATGCAATAAACAAAATCTGTTGGAAATTTTATCGGCTTCTTTGATAAGATTACTGATAAATCCATCGTTATCGTCATCAGACATAAATATTCCTTAAAGTATGAAAACCTCTTATTGTTCTTAAACTCTGCTTGATCCCCTCACAACTTCCCTGTTTTCTTCTTCTTGTGATACCACCAACAATCATTCATTACTATAATCACTTTTATTTCAATTGTAAATCCATAAAATTAGGGATTTTAAATTGATTCTATTTTTGAGAATAATTAAAGTAAATTGATATCGTCGCTGGAAAGGTAAAACGTGTTAAACGATACTTTGGTAAAAAAAATAGTTGAATATGCAGTTTGGATCAGTTTTGTTTTCTGTATCGAATGATCTGACTCTCGTTTGATTCTGAAGACTTTTGTGGCCCTTCAGCCATCTAAAATATATTTACCGTTTGGGAGAAGGCTGGACTCAAGCGACCCAAGTTTGGGACTTTTTTTAGCTTTTTTTCGCTTCGAGTAACTCAGTGAGAGCATTGAGTTACCTGAGTTATTTGAAAAAAATCCAACCAAGTACTGAAGACTTCATTGTAAAACAAACAAAAAACTTGAAAATGCTCTGGTGTAAACTTCCCAAAATGGCGCTTCAGCCCTTTTACCTTTCCGGCGACTATATATTGTTGCATTTCAATATGTCTAAAACCTTTAATGTAGATGTAGGTACAAAGTATCTTTCTATATTAATACTTTTACACGAATCTGGAGCAGCTTACGTTCTTTCTAAAAATGATTCAGCGTTTTCACTAAACCAAGTTTTTTGATGGATAGGTTAAGTTAGGTTATGTAATGTGAGAGTTGGTCAGCAACGAAAAATAAAGCCGCCGAGACATGTCCGAAAACGAACAAAGTTCGTCAAAAGTAAGTCAAAGTCAGACAAAAGTGACATGTTTAAATCATGGTAGGATTTCCGGCAAGTGACTTTATTTCGGACGGCCTAGGACAGCTAACCTTTATTTCCCAAGGCCGCGAAACTAGTTATATTCTGCAGGATAAATGTATTTTTACGCTTGAACGCTTCTTAACAATTAAAATGAGTTTCATAAATACTTTTATCTCGCAATGAAAAAAACATAAGAAAGTTTCTAAGAATAAAAACAAATATCAACTTTGTTCTACTTTTCACTTTTATTAAGTTTTTTTTCTTTTGTTCATAAGAGATCAGCTCAATCCGGGAGCTCAATAATTGAAGTTTTAGTGAAGTTAGTCTCTTACTCAGAGCAATAATATACTGGAGGGAGCGCTTCTCTAGTCAGCATTGATGATTTTTGCCTGACTCGGCTAGACCTGGGCGCGGCTAGGACTAGGGCTAAGATATTTGTTCATTCATTCATAGCACATGTTGACATAATGTTTTTGTTTATTTGCACAACCACTTTTTCACAGTATTGTTGTAAACAAAAATATGGCATATAACTAAAAAACCGTTTTGTCCAATTATGTGACATATCAAAAAGTAGTGGGCGGAGTCGCCGGAGACGCAGGAAACCGAGAAAATGCTTACAAACCGAATGGTGGTGCTATATTATTTGAGAACTTGTCTTGTCTCTTTCTCTCTCGCGGTTTACGACAAAAAAACCCGGAGAAAGTGATTTTTCGTCCATTTGTATAGGTTGGGTAAAAAAATTATCTGTAATGATAATAATAATATTTGGATGATTTATATAGCGCTGTTTTTGTAAAAAAAGCGCAAGAGTCCCAACTGCTCCCTACCGTCTAGAGTCAGTAAGACTATAGCATCCCCAATTGGGGTATGTTGTTAGGTTTTTAAAATAGTGGGGAGAGGAAGGAGATGGGGAAGAAGGAAGTTAGAAGTACCTGGCTATTCAGATCTGGCCACCAAACACGGCTAAAACCATTTCAAGCAACGTTTCAATTCTGAATGGTGGTTTTTCACAAGAGCAATACTTAGAGTATCTACTACTCTGGAACGTGCAGAAAATATTACTTATATTACTTTATATTAATTAAATGTGTTACGACGCATATTAGTTGAATAAAATGTATTTGCTCACGCCGGGTTTGAACCCGCGACCTCTGGATTCGTAGTCGAGCGTCTTACCACTAGAGTATCTACCACTCCTGTTGCGCCCTTCTATTGAATACTTAGTATATTATATGCTTTTTTGTCATTGCTACATTTAATATTGTGTATGCGTCTTTTCTCTTTATTTCTTGTTATGTTTTTTTTTTTGTAATTGGACAATTGTCTGTTAGTTTATAAATAAATAAATATTTTGTTTACCTTCTATTTTAAATTTATTTACGATGTTGTAGTGCAGCGTTGCTAAATGACCACCGTGTTTAGCATAGTGTAATGAAAATGACTTGTTTTTGTAACGAATGGCCGTTGGTTACTAAGATCCGTCATAATGCAACTGAAAGTGTAAGTAGGTCACGAGTGGGATTCGAACCGCGACGCCTCGCCTCCTAGGACTAGAACAGGGTTAGCCCGAACAGTTGGCCACTGCGCTAACGAGACGCGGTTCCACTTGGCGGATGCTTGCATTGCATATCGTTTACAAACGACAAAATACGTTTCCCACCTGTCATAATTACAAAACCAATCAAAGTCGCATTATTGTACAATAACTAGCTTTATAACCTAGTGTTTACACAATATCGTCGCCGGAAAGGCAAAAGAGGTGAAGCGCCATTTTGGGAAGTTTACACCAGACCACTTTTAACTTCTTTTTTTACAACAAAATTCATAAGTATTCAGTACCTGGTTGGGTTATGAAACTCAATGCCCTCACTGAGGTACCTGAAGCGACAAAAAACTTAAAAAGTCCCAAACTTGTGTCGCTTGAATTAAGTCTTCTCCCAAATGGTAAATATATTTTAGATGGTTAAAAAACCACGAAAGTTTTCAGAATCAAACGAGAGTCAGAACCTTCGATGCAGAAAAAAAAACTGATAAAAACTGCATATTTAACTCATTTTTGACCAAAGTGACGCTTAAGTCTTTTTGCTTTTCTAGCGACCATATATTCATTTAATTTTCCCTAATATTTCGTTAAAACGCAGAAAAAAAATGGTCCCTCAAGAAATAAAAGCCTGAACGAATCGCCACATTTTTTCGAAATCTTTTGCCTTATTGAAAAAAAATAATATTTGAAACAAACAGTTTGGAATATAACCACGACTTTTTTTATATTGTTTAGTAAAAATTTCAAAGCTTCATCGCTCATATTCTAATTATTATTTCTAATTTTTTAAAAGAAAGACAAACATTCCCGGGTTACGAATAACCTAACAATATTTGAAAAACTTCTACTACCATCATAATTAGCGGATTTTTTTTGCTTGTGCAATGATTGAGGACTTAGCCAGCAGAGGAATTGAACCCACGACGCCCGCGTGGGAATCCGACGCGTTTGTCCACTCAGCTGCCGACCGGTCATATTAGAAATAGGGCTGAGGCTGAAAATAGTTGACATAGATATTCTCGATAGAAAAAGCTGCGAGAGTTTCGTGACGCCAGAGAGTTCACATCTGCAAGTTGTCAGTGAGATTTGAAAAAAGATTTTCCACCTAATGGTTTAGATTTTACGTGCAGGAAAATCAATTTGGTAATGAAACAATCTACTTCCATTTCAGTTGCATAATCTACGTCATCATACAAACCTGTCTATCTATAGTAAAATCTTTACTTATATATAAACCTGAAGATGTCACCTTGGTAGAGTGTTAGTAAACAAGCGGAACGTATCACAGAAATACCTCAGCCGTATAGTTGCGGTCTCTCGAAACAAATGCCTTCTATTAAAACACGAATAAATGACATCTATTAAAACAACAAAAGTAAATGATGATTATTACCCCACCGCCTTTGAGGCATTTCCGCTTCCAGTGTTTGCTCCTAAGTCTGTGGAGAGTTATTATTATTTTGTAGGAGAGGAAAAATGCCCGGCAATCAATTCCAATGACTTGTTTGTTTCTCTGCGTTACTTGTCTTATTAAAATTCCTGCAGGGCTGGAGATAGGAATAAAATAAATTATTGTTTGATGCTAAGGGAATAATAATCTTTACTAGTAATATTAAGTTCCAATCATATTTCCTTGCAGACAAACTTAGACTTTCTCCATATTTCAATACGAACAATATTTGAACATGTATACATTTTCAATGGCACACATTTATTCAATTAGATCACCGATTCTTTGTTACTAGATTAATTAACGGAGTGGCTCCGGATTATTTATCGGAGCTCTGCATTCCTTAAGATTCCAATTCACGACAGTTAACCCTTAGATCGGCAATGTCATCGACTATCGGAAGGTTGAAGGAACCAAAGCGCACACCAGATACTAAATTCGGAAAGCGTGCTACAGGAGCCAGGTCCTAAAGCCTGGAATAGACTACCACATGATTTGAGAATAATAAAATACTCGACAAAGCTCAGGGCTAAAATCAAAAATCATCTTTTCAGAAAATCATATCCATAAATAACAGAATTGCTCTAATTTACAACACAGCTAGGCTAACCCGTTAGCATCTAAACTCACCACTATAATATTATTTTTTATGAAATGATCCGCGACCTCAATCTAAATATACTGCCAAACAAAAAAATCGACAATTTTTCACAGTCCGCGTCGAATGTAAATATCAATAAGGTAATTTTAGCTATAGCTTTAGGTATTAAGATAGTTTTATGATAAATTTAGGCATAGCTTTTAAGTTTTGTAAAGTGCCCTTGAGAAAAATGGCGCAAGTATTATCATTATTAGGAACGAAACCGGTTGATTTATTCATTCGGTCCTTAGAGTATACAAGAGGTAGCCCAAGCCAAGGCAGTGAAGTCAGTTTTGGACTTGTTTTTGATGATTTTAACATGACTCGGCGCAAATGGGCGTGGCTAAGACTAAGGCTACGGTATTTATACATCCATTCATATCACATATCGACATAATGTTTTTGTGTATTCGTATAGCCACTTTTTCACAGTATTTTTATCAACAAAAACATAGCATCTAACCTAAAAAACCGTTTAGTTGTGTCAAGTTTAGTGGCAAAATAAAAAATGTGGGCGGAGTCCCGCCGTTAACGAGCGAAAATAGCCAGCTTAAGATCATTACGACAGTATATAGAAGCAATCCAAGAAATTTGTTGTCTCTTTCTCTCTCATGGTGTACGATGTAAAAACTCGGAAAAAGTGATTTATTACAATTTCGGATGGGTTGGGTAAAACAAATTAGCTATCCCTCCATATATTGTTACTTCAAGATTCGGTCCATGTCGATTATTACAATGTAAGTAATTTAAAAAAAAAAATTGTCAGAATTCGATTCATGAGCGAGTTCGATTCAAGTAGAATTTTGTGAAGCGTTCAAACTTAACACAGCATGATTACTATTCATATTTCTCTCCACTAATTAACAAATTAAAACAATTATAGCTCGACATACCTTTATAATTATATCTACCAATCATTTCGATTTCTCTTATGGCATTTTTTAGATCGCGAATAAACTGATCGCCCTTTTATTCCACCCACTATTTTCCGCATTTTTTCCCGTTTATTTGATCTGATAAACGGGAAAAAATGAAAACCAACATTTGTTATCGACCTGGATATAATATTGATATCGACTGTGTTTAGGTGGAATGCACCATTCCTCATTTTTTACAAGCAAACTTAGGCCTAGCGGTTTAAACCACTGTCACATTTTACATTGTCACAAATCGGGGATTAGCGCCATTATGTTTTTTTACCGTTACAACTTCAAATAATCGCCCCCGTCAACTAGCGATTCTCGGTCTGTTTCAGCATTTGATCAAATTATGATTAGGTGTCAAGCATAACAACATGACCTTTATGTTATCAGTAAGGACTAAATTTCATTGGATTAACGCCTTTGACCTAAACACAGTCAATATGTTTGAGACCGTTGCTTCATAAGTATCCAATTTTTGAACGCTGATAAATTATCCACTTATGAATTATTTTTATTAAAAAATACATTAGTAGAAATTCTGTTGTACATGAAAATATGTTAAGTCAGAACAAGGAAAATATTCTTGCCTTAGTAAATTTGCCTTTAATGTTAACTGTCTTTTTTCCTTTTGATTATTATAGATTCATGCATATTTGACCCCGCCCTCTGAAGTAATCTTATTTAATCTGAAGCCGCCTCTGCGTGATCCCCCCCTCCTAATATCTCATAAGCATCCTAGGTTTTAATCAAATCAAACGAACCATCCAAACAAATGGTTCACTCTGTAAATTCTTCCTTCTTCTTGTCCTTATAAACTTCTTTCGATCTAACTTTCCCGGCCTATTTAGTAAATGTAAATATAACGTTTTATGGAATACTTATAAAGCTTTACGCTTCTTGGATTCTGACCCAATATCATTAATAGTTTTGTCTTCGTAGAAAAAAATCTTAACTAAGATTAAAGTATGCACAAACATGTTTCTAAAGAATGATCTCTTACGCAACTATAATTTTAGTGAGTTAATAAAACTATTCATACTCGAAAGGCATATGTTTTGCTTCTCTGAACTCTTGTTTTATGCCATAAATAATGTACACACTATCACAGGCATATTCTCAATAAAATTATACTTACTTGTACAGTAATTCCCAGTCAAATTTCAATTTAAACAAATCTCTTTTCACACAAATACTCAATTACACATGGCAATCAACAAAACAAATATGAAACAGAAAAAGTCAGTAAATAAAAAGTCAATGGTCACAATCGAGACTCGAACTCGAACTCGAATCCTCTACTCTATCCGTGGGTGACGCTTTAACCAATTCAGCCATTGGGGCCTTACTAGAAACCGACATTTTTAATCGATCTCATAATTTTCACTGAATTTTTTTTTTCAATTTTCCTCCTATTTGGCTGCCATCTTTGTTATGATAAACAAAGCTCTATCGAGCGCATTGAATACCTAGATGGTGTCTTGGATAAATATCCATTTTGCATCAAATTTAAAACATCTCTAAATACATTCGTACAAAAATATATCAATACACATTTTAAACTAATACTTCAATCACAAAATGAACATTCACATATTTAGTATCGTATTGGTCTATTCTCTTTTAGGGTTAATATTTATTTTAATTTGCTATGCTCCTGTGTATTCTCGAAATATATGCAAATCTTACAAGATAAAACCGTGGTATGTACAGAATTTAATGTACAGTAAAAAACTTTTGAATATGATTATTATGAGTATTCTTCACCTTGGAGAAACAATGTATGGAGAGAGAGCTAATTATTTTTACCCAACCGATACAAACTTGCGATAAATCACTTTCTCCGGGTTTTCACGTCGTACACCATGAGAGAGAAAGAGACAACAAATATAATACGCCGCTTCTACGTACTGTCACAATGATCTTGGGCTCCTGGGTCACCGCGGGACTCCGCCCACATTTTTTAATATGCCACTAAACTCGACACAACTAAACGGTTTTTTAGGTTAGATGCTATATTTTTGTTGATAACAATACTGTGAAAAAGTGGTTACACGAATAAACAAAAACATTATGTCGATATGTGATATGAATGGATGCATAAATACCCTAGCGTTGGTCTTAGCCACGCACAGGTCCGCCGAGTCAGGTAGAAATCATCAAAAACTGACTACACTGCCTTGGATTGATACCACTCCATATACTCTAAGGCCTAAGGTATTCACACTTCACTTCTTTCTGACTCTGCGGAAACATTTTGTACCGATACCAAATCATGTCAAAATCTTCCCTACATAAAATATTTTTCATGATATGAAATGTGGCATGGTGTAATGTGCCAATATAAATTGCATAAAAACCTACCTTGAATTATTCAACATTTATGTGCTAATGCAGAGCAAACATTCCAAATCCCCGTTGGCATTTAGAAGTACTCCAAAGTTGGTGTAATATTATTTAATTTCCTGAAAGTTTTGGATATCGAAAGCGCCAGTTTCGAAGCGTCCTTTTTCGGTCGAACTTTTGCTCTATTTGGGCGTTCGCAAACTTTTTAACAAGTACAATCACTTTTGTAAGAACGTATAATTTAAAAGCATAAAGATACCATTTATATTAATAAATATTTCTTAATCAGTTTTAAATTATTTGACACAAGCTTCTACGCTTTCAAAAGAAGATATTTATTACCAACTTACTTTTAAGGTATTGGGTGGTTTGCTAGTTTCTCCTTTTGGCCGCTACTTACTCATTTGTCAAGTTTGTAAATCTTTACCCACATTTTTCAATATACATATCGTCGTCCGAAAGGTAAAAGCGATGAAACGCCAGTTTGGGAAACTTACACCAAAGTATATTAAAAAAAGTTAAATCAGATAATTCACTGAGTTGATTCACTGAAACGAAAAACGTTTAAAAAAGTCTCAAACTTGTGTCGCTTGAGTTAAGCCTTCTCTCAAATGATAAATATATTTTAGAAGGTTGAAGGGCCCAAAAGTCGAGTCAGAGCATTCGATACAGAAAAAAAAACTAAACAACACTGCATATTAAACTCATTTTCGATCAAAGTGTCGCATAAGCCCTTTTGCCTTTCCAGCGACGATATATATATCTTGTGATAATGCTTATACCAACCCTGATGTATGGCAGTGAGACATGGAACTAGCAAAGGAAGGATGAAAGTAGACTGAATGCTGTGGAGATGAGATCCTTGAGACGTATGTGCGGTAAAACCATGTATGACTGTATAAAACATGTGGATATCCAGAAAGAATGCAAGGCTGATGTGAGCGTAACGAATAGGATCAAGAAAGGGACGCTTAGATGGTTTGGGCATGTAGAGCGAATGAACGTAGAAAGGAGTGTGAAAAGAATATATGGTGCGAAAGTGAATGGAAGAAGAAGTCGAGGACGCTCGAGAAAGTCATGGCACGATCAAGTAAATCAAAAACTTGAATCGGGTCATGTGAAGAGTCAGAATAACAGAAGAGTATGTATGACACGATGTATGAATGTGAATGAAGCAAGGACTGTGTGCCAGGACAGAGTAATATAGTCCGGCCTATCTGCCTACCCTTGCGGATCAAAGGCGTTATGGTTAGTTAGTTAGTATATCAAAGGTTGACCATCTCTGCTATATCCCGCATCGGGATAAAAGTGCCTCGAATTTAATGGCCTGGCGACAATATTAATGGAAGAATACCATAAAGAACAAAACCCGGCTCCCTCCGGGGTAATTCACACTTAAAAGTTTTGTGTTTAAATTATTTTTTATTTAGTCCCTTCCGCAATTTCTCTATTATTACCATCTCTTACCGCTAGGTGGGGGACACCTCGAAAAAATCCTTCCCTTTCAAATTTCTTTTGTTTTTTATTCTCTGCACTGGAAATGATATATTAGACGGAAGATTAAGTAAATCCCCGCTCTTCAGCAGTCGCGATTCTTGTTATTTTCCCTTTATTTTCTCAGGGGAGAAGGATTAAGAGATCCGCTGAGAAGTACTCGTACAACTGCGATCGCTATAAAGCACTTGCAAATTCAGAGAATAATCTGTTTTAAATTCTCTGCCGAGAATAATTTATTATTTGCTTTGTTTCCTTTTTATACTTAACAGAGCTCTTTGTGAAGAGGCTCAGTTGCTGGCGCGTGCAAGATACTCTGCAGCTAGTGCTTAATCTCAACTTTAACTATGAATTAATCAGCCTAGGCGGAGAGATCTTTCAATCTTCGACCTCTCATGTAGTGACATTTTGGAATATTAAATAAATCCGATCATTCACCGTGTTTCACGCTATATTTAAACAGCCTCTGTGGTTGAGTGGTAAAGACGCTCGACTACGAATCAAACAGTCAAATAAAATGTATTAGGGGCACGTTCCAGAGTAGTAGATACTCTAAGTATCGCCCTGGTGAAAGATTACCTTTCAGAATTGAAACGTTTCTTGAAATAAATTTATCTGTGTTTGGTGACCAGATCTGAATAGCCAGGTACTTCTCAAATTTTCTCTTCCCTATCTCCTTGCCCTCTCCAAGTTTCCCTCTCCAGTTTCAATTTATTTTATTCTTTATTATTTTTTAAATAAATACAAACATTGCCGGGTTACGAATAACCTGACAGTATTTGAAAAAATCCTACCGCCATCATAATAAGCGGAAGATGTTGCTTGTGCAATGATGGAGAACTTAGCTAGCAGAGGAATTGAACCCACGACGCCCGGATGGGAATCCAACGCGTTTGTCCACTCACCTACTAACCGGTAAAGTTGGGACTCTTGTTATGGTATTCACCGTATATATTTATTTATTTTATCGCAAAACATTCTCGTCTGGGGTGACATCAGAACCCCTATATGGAACGGGAGTGTTAAAAACACTTTTCAAAACCAACTTTTCTGGTTTTCGTGGCTTCTTTATAAAATACGTTGGTACTTTCATACTATAAATTATATTTGTCAGGACTCGTACGATTTATGTATTTAATTTGATCTACAAATAAGCCTTTTTATATTCCATAAGATGACACCACTTCATCACGCTGCCACCAAAGGCGAATAAATCTAGATTATCTCTATGGTAAACCCGACTTATCTTCGAACCAAGATTAGAGCTAGCCCGGAACACGGAACAGCTGATGGCCGATCCAAATAACTGGGGCTCCGAATGAAGAATCTATAAATCTCCTTGTCAACTCGAGAGTCGTCAGTTTCCACACTCTAGACGCCATCAAACTGGCTAAAAGAGGCCCATAAGAAAACATCGGCGGCACGTGGCGGAGCAAAAAGAGACGAATGAGAAAAAAAGAGGGTTCCAGATTATCTCTGGTTCGTCGAACCTCGCGGAAGATCGGATTTGGAGGCACAGTTTTTCAATTGCACTTTTATCAATTTATCCTCGGGTTACTTTATTTTTATTTTTATTTTTATTTTTATTTTTATTTTTATTTTTATTTTTATTTTTATTTTTATTTTTATTTTTATTTTTATTTTTATTTTTATTTTTATTTTTATTTTTATTTTTATTTTTATTTTTATTTTTATTTTTATTTTTATTTTTATTTTTATTTTTATTTTTATTTTTATTTTTATTTTTATTTTTATGTTTATTTTTATTTTTATTTTTTTTTTGATTTTTATTTTTATTTTTATTTTTTAATTTTGATTTTTATTTTATTTTTTTTATATATATATACATATATTTTTTTTTTTTTTATCATTATTTTATTATTATTATTATTATTATTTTTATTTATTTATTTTTTTTTTTATTTTTTTTTTTAAATTTAAATTTTTGTTTTATTTTTAATTCTTATTTCCTTTATCACATACTCGTATTTTACTGTATAAACCTACAAAATCTCCCAATCTTATATTAGAATTTTTACTCGATTTTAGGACGTTTTCAATGAATCTAACGTTCAAATCTAATCCACACGAAGTATAAATCCACTATCCGCTCGCGGATAATCGCGATTCCACTGTGTTAAGATAATCTACTGTAATTTCACAGTATCAATAAACGGCTCACGATCACCTAATAAAAGTCCGTAGCCTCCCATTAAAAAACGATTCCCCGATTTTCCTTTCAATCTACAGCGGACCGAGTCGTCGAGTATTTTTTTTATCGCTTATTTTATTCTCGGGTTGTAAAACGATTCACAAGTCCGGGCTTTATTCGGGCCTAATCTTTCCGCTAGTCAACGGTTAGTGTATCGGTTACTCTGTGAGAGATGTGACGACACACGAGGCGTTATCCGAGATCAATTAATACCCTTTACTGATGGAATGAGTATCGGGTTGTTAATCGTTTTGCGCTACTTAGTATTAAAGCTCTCTCAGAAACAGAGTTTTGTAAGATAAGACGAACTGTTGCAGCGAGGAGATAAGATGAAAAAGATCATAGACGCATACAAAAGTACATTTTGTTTGAGAAAGACTCGCAAAGTTTTTTTTTTTAGAATTGAAAAATAAGCTATACACTCTAATAATTATGGAAGACACTCAGAGAATTAATATACCAGGAGGAATAGCTTTGCGAAACAGTGTAGTCAGTATTGCAATTTTTTTCCTGACTCGAGCGTGCCAAGGTTTTCATGGACACACCTTTTTACATCCATTCATAGCACATGTCGACATAATATTTTTTTTATTAAAATAACCATTTTTTTTACAGTATTGTTATTAACAAAAATATAGGATATAACCTACAAACCGTTGAGTTATGTCCTGTTATGTTGCATAACAAAACGAAGTGGGCGGAGTCGCCGGAGACGCGGGAGACGAAAAACATGCTAACACACCAGTGGTGTGATATTATGTGACGACTTGTCTTGTCTCTTTCTCTCTCACGGTTAAGACGTGAAAACCCGTAGAAAGTGACTTATCGTAAATTTGTAAAAGTTGGGTAAAAATATTTATATCTCTCTCCATATATATTCTTACTCCAAGGGTAGATCCTTCCTTAAAATGCGAGTGTAGTAAAAAAAACTTTTTTTGATTTTACTGTAGTTTGAAACATGCTGTATGCAAGCAATTCATTTTTGCGTATTCTGTGTTCGACTTAACATTCGCTACGGATACCTAGATTTAAAAAATATATACTTGAAATCTATCTAAAGCAAACAAATTTCTAATTTTAATCTATTCGTGGTATTTTTTCCTGCATAGGCCACAATTATTGTGAAAATAGCTTATTGAGCGCACAAATGTACCAGGAATGCAGAGATCGTGGGAAGTCGTTAGAGAGCCGTTCTAGTTCAGACTTCTCGGATTGTTCGTGTTTTTTTCGTGTAATTTACTTCGTGAGCAATCCACTGAAAAAATATTATAATGACCGGCCGGAACGGAACAGCTGCGATCCGTGATACACATGAGAGCTGGTCACATACACGCAGAGAGATATTTATTGTATTCTAGTATAGTCTTGTTACACACGTCAAAAGGGACATGATGAGTAAATCGCGAAGTAGCGTATTCGGAATAAAATTTCAAACTTTTTACGTGTTAGCGAAAATTACCAGTATTTCTTTTGCAGACATTAGCGCCCCACGCTTCGATCTAACGAATCTTGTACAGAAGACGGCTTAGCGTATATACTATCAGATTGGTGTACGTGGCGTGCTGTAGACAGAGTGACCTTCACTTTGAAGTAGAAAATTTATTTTTAGATCCCATTCAGATAACACGATACTGCCTCAATGAAAATGTTTAAGAAATTAAGAAATAATTTTTTAAAAAACCACGGATATTATTTTGCTTTTTACTACCGACCGGTTTCGCTTAGCCTGAGTATCATCAAGGTACAAAATTAAACTAAACAAAAACAAAGTGTGGTTATATATACACACAAAGGGATAACAAAATATAAAATAAAATATCAGAACAATGAGAAAAAAACAAAACAACATTTAAATTATAACAAAGAAACAGAGAGAAAGAGACAAATAATATGAATAAAAAGAGGCAAAACGTCAACTGAGAAGGTGATTAAAGAATAATGATACATTTTATGAGTTTACGGAAAATATAAATAATATTGGACTAATGGACAAATTTAATTGATAATTAAGAGTATGATTATTAATTTTAATGGCTTTTAAACATTAATGGTAATGCTTTTTCACCAAGAATAATCTATCTTTCTACGTCGGTTTTGTAGGCTTTCTCATTATCAGCTGTTTCCACTCTTCTCGGTTTCATGCTTAGCGCTGCCACGTGTTTCCATCGAGATTATCTCATCGGGCCAGCAGTTTTTTGGAAGTTTTTTTTCCATCGATTGCTTTTTTGGTGTGTTCAATTATCTGTGTCTTACTGAGCGACGAAACACATTTAAATATACAAATCTTATTCAAAATCAAATCATAACTAACCTATATTATTATTATTATTATTTATTAATTTACGCCCGTTACAGGCTTTTACATACATGTTAACATTTTTTTTTTTAAAACAATAACCTCATAAGTGCAAAAAATTATGTAAAATAAAAAAAATTAAAAAAGTATTGAAAAAAGTATATTGACATGGAGTTAGTTGGTTACCTGGTGTGAGTATTGACCTTAGTCCTTCCAACTGCTAGTCAAGCATTCTATCCACAGGGCTATCGACTATCTATAAAATTTATACTTAGGTACATTTTAATCAAATCCCTGTACTGCTCTACAAATTTAGAAAGCCCACTATAAACTTTGCTCTCATGCCCTAAAATCGAGCAATAAAAAACATAAATAATTTCAATAAATACCAACTATATATATTTATATAATTTTGCCAATATCATGTCCTCTTAAAGCAACTGTATCTTTCTCCATACTAGAAACAAATAAAAAATCGTATTTTTCTGAAGCGACCTGCCAGGTTAGTATGTCTATGTACGAGTATATTATCTCTGTCCATAATATAAATAAATATTGATATGCCATAGATTATATCGCTATGCTAGTTCAATACTATAACAAGTAACAAAAAAGACCACTTATGGGTGTCTTTTGATTCCTTATATTATAAGGAATCAGTAAACACCAATAACTGTTTTTTTTTTCTTGTTATAGTATTGAACTAGCACAGCGATATGTAGTTAGTAGAAAGAAAGAGTCGTAAAAAGAGAATTTATATAGTGGCTTTGAGATGATTTTTCACGAAAACGGCTCTATACAAATTATCAAAAAAAAAATAAAAAACTCATTTCGTGTTGTGTATTTTATGTAAATGGACAATGGTAAAAAAATCACAGAGTGTAATTTGACATGCCAAGATTCGTTTTTAATTCAATTTCAAATATAGAATAATGTCTGCTAAAATACAAAAGAAATAGCTGATAGATTGCCGACAATTTATATAGTTTGCCATAACACAGAGAAATATATTATATTTATTGTTTAAACGCTAGACTCAAATCAAGTGTAAAAGGGTGGAGAAAACCTAATATATTTACAAAAAATACGATATTTTAAAATACATAAAGAAGAAACAAATAATAGTTTTAAAATTTTTGGTACCTGTCCAAATGATTTTTGTCATTCTTTTTAATTGGACAAGCGGTACCTGTCTTAATGATTTTTGTCATTCTTACGACTCTACCAAAAACTTGTTCAGGCTTTGACTTGAATGTTCTTTCAAATGTATATTTTTGTCACTGCTTCAAATATTATGTACGTGCTGTTCTTTCTCTGTTGCTCTTTTTTTCCCATTTCGTGTTATGTATTTTTTGTAATTGGACAATGGTTCGTTAATAAAAAAAAATTTAAAAAATATTTAAAAAAAAACCTATTGATACTACTGTCTGCTTTTATGTACTATCAGAATGCTTAACAATAATTGTATTTATCAAACTGAGTTTATTTTCTTATACTTAGTTTTAGTAGAAGAAAGTATTCAAAATTAGCTTCAAGAAACCAAAGCGATACCGATTTCACAACCTCTCTTTTGTACAAGCCATCAGCCATACTTCAAAGTGTTCGTTATACTCCTTGCCTCTGGAAATACTGCAGAATGGTCAAACACTCTTTTCCGGGCAATGTCTCGTTCCTCAGATTAACAGCAGTCCACTTAAACATACTCGGAATAACAAACACACTTCACGTTTCCATTAAGTAAAATAAACTTAACAAATCATTATTCTTCTAAAGTGTGGAATTTTCGAGCTTTGCCCGGAAGATCTCGGCGCTCTATTTTCGAATTGGGTCACTGTACGCAATTTTGTGTTAGTAGTTTTGTTACATCATGGGAATGTTTACAATTTGCAATATAAGATCAGCGGGTCTATGCTCCTACGGTTAAAATAAGTTTTATTTATCAGAATTACTGGGATACACGCAACAGGTTTTATTTTACAACAGTAATACTCTTTCCTATCAACGAAATTCTTTGTATGTTATTTATAGGTTCGTGTATTTGTTACATTATGTGTGTGAATGTTAACAATTTGCGAAATTTAATCAACAGGTCTATTCTGTTATGTTTAAAATATTTATTTTTTTATATTTCGAAATTACTAGAATACACACGCATCTGCTTTTATTTTACGAATAAAATAATCATTCCGACTGCGAACCATTTGATGGCCTCCATGGTCTAGCGGTTTAGATTCTCGACTAAGAATATATAAGTTGCGGGTTCAAATCCCGATGTGAACAAATACATTTAATTTAATTAATATATGTCATTTCACAATGAACTCATTAAAAATAATATAAAGTGTCTTTTCAGCACGTTCCAAAGCGTTATACATATATTTATGCAGAATATGCCTCTAATTTGAATGAAATTATCTCTTCCGATCAGATTGGCGCCGTCCATACAAATGTTTACGCTAAAATAATAAGCTGCACGTCTCGCTGTTTCCTCTTTCGCCAAGTGATATGCACCAATGTAATGTTTTCATATTGCCTGTTCAAAGTGTCAAATGATATATGACTTAAATATTGAGAAGATTTTTTGCCAGGGAAGCGTTACTTATTTATATATATATAGACTAACGGACTAACTAACTATTGTCCAATTACAAAAAAATACAAAACACGAAATGGTAAAAAAAGAGCAACACAGAAAGAAGAGCACATACATAATATTACAATGAAGCAATGACAAGAATAGGAAAAAATATACATTAGAAAGAACATTCAAGTCAATGCCAAGGTCAAGTCAAAGTTTTGGTAGAGTCGTAAAGAATGACAAAAAATATTTAGACTGGTATCAAAAATGTCAACACCATAGCATGAGTCAACAAGTCTCGACATTCTGTACAGTGGAGAATGATACCGATAATTAGTAGGGTGATGATTGAGGAACAGCAATTCATTGTTTTCGAGTCTACGGTAAGGAATGTTGAATTGGACGAGTTGCAAAAAATAAGGTGGGTCAATAATACGAGTAAAATCAATAATTTTGAAAAAGCAAATTAAATCAAAGTCATTCTTACGCTTTTCTAATTATTAGTTCATCTTTTCATATAGTTATATTTAAATGTAAACAAAAAAAAACATATTGTTTAGAGCCTGACGATAGTGTCATCCATGAATTGAATTCATTGATTACTCAACTGGACAACCTCCAAAAGTCTTCTTTGTATATGTTTACAATTTATTTTCGCATCGATCTTTAGTTTTTTTTCGTGCCCCTCAATATGAACGATCTCCGTAGCCGAGCGGTTAATATCCTCGGACTCGCATCCATAGGTCGCGGGTTTAATTTCTGACATGCGATTTTTTTTTCACATGTAAATAATATACAGTATATTTGCAACACGTTCCAGTGTGCTACTCTCCGTATACCCCTGATGCAAGACGACCATTCAAAATCGAAACGTTGCTTTAAATTGCATTAGACATGTTTGGTGATCAGATCTGTATATCCAGGTACTTCCCAACTCTCCACTTCCCGTCTAATTCCCTCCCCCCTACCTTTAGCCCCACAACATTCTTCGATTGGGGATGCCATTATCCCGCTGGCTCCTGGCAGTTGTCACAAAAAAAAATCTAATTTTCGTCGCTATTTCGTAATTAAATCAGCTTCCTACCACGTTATAACCTATTGCGTATACTATGCTTTTCTTTCGTAATGATATTTAAAGCTTTAAAAGCTGCAACACCCCCGAAGGATTTGCCATGGTCAAATTTGCAATCGATGTATATTTTTATAATAAAGCGTTTTCACGACATAATCTTGGGTTTTTTTTTTTTTGTAATACTTAGAGAGAAGTAAATTCATAATATTTCAGTTAACTTTATCCAAGATATCGCACTAAACTCTCGTTTGGGGTTACATTAGAACCCCTCTTCGGAACGGGAGTGTTTGATTAAGGAAGGGTATATGCTTTGATTGGTTTGTGCAATTATTTTTCAATATTTTTGATTTGATCTAAAGCAGTAGATTTTGATAGATGGTACTCGTGATATCCTCGCGGCGTGGAGGGGATGGAGGGGTGAATGGGATGATCTCCTCTCAATTAAATGATTGACGGACGATCTGTGATTAAAATTGCCCCCGGAGGCTTTAATCGCCCGCAATCACTTAACAGGACCCCAGCAGGCAGCAGGGTAGGGGTAGAAAAGGGGGTCTAAACAGCCAAAAGGACAATATCATGGAATCAAGAACTCGATTACACGCATTACGTGATCCATGTTTACATTTTTTTTATAATTTATTTATTTAACAACATATTAAATATTATAAATTTGTATAAATCTATGAAACAACAAAAACTATATAAGCTCTTATTTTCGTAGTTTTTTCTGTACGGAATTTCTAGATCAGCTGAACTGTAATTTCATAATAATTATAATAATATTTTGAAATTTTGTATAGCTCTGTTATTGTGAAAAATCACCTCAAGGGTACTGGAAAAATTCCTAGGCTCCATCTAATTACTTACTACATATTATAATCTATGGCTTATTTGTATTATGTACAGAGATAATATACAGAAGTATGTTTACCCGGCAGGTCACTTTAGGTAAACACTATTATTCAATTTGTTTATAGTTTGGAGAAAGTTACAGTTTTGCGCACAGAGAACATGATATAAGCAAAATGTCTGTTGGTATTTATAGAAATTATGTGTGTTTTTATTTTTCGATTTTAGGACATGAGAGCAAATTTCTTAGTGGGCTTTCTGAATTTGTACTACAGTAGATACAGTGATTTGATTAAAATGCATATGTATATCTAAAGGTCTATTATGAACTATATTATGCTTTGGAAGTATCAATTTTATAGGTAGTCGGTAACCCTGTGGATTGAATGCTTGACTAGCAGTTAGACGGGCTAAGGTCGATACTCACATGAGGTAACCAACCTACTCCCTGTCAATATAATGCTTATTTAAATGGTCGATTTTGTAAATCTTAGAGGTTAAAAAAATATCATTGCCTCTTGGTAGTATCTTTATAGAAGGGTTGTTTTTTATGTGTTATTATTTATTTTGCAAATGTGTTTATCTATATATTTTTACTATCTGAATTCACTAAACTAAGCGTATTATACCTACACAGGTGCAAACATAAACTATTCTACTAATTCGCTGTCAAGTCTGCTAATATTTCTTCCATTCATTGATCAAACAAGTTTTCCCTTATCGAAAAGTAATTGGCAGGTGTTTGGAGGTCTGGAACGGAAACGGCCGCCATTTCCGGCCTTTCCCACTTCCGGTCAACACCCCCCACAGCCTGCGTGTGTGGACCGTTTCCTACCCCATGTCAATACACCGATGCTGATGATGTTTCAATTTGAAAGCCTTGTACGTAAAATTGAAGGCTTTTCCTATTAAAACAGCCCCACAAACCGACCCTCGTATAAAAACCTACTTGCAAATAAAGCATTAGTTTAATCTATGTTCGTGCGACATGTTTATTTACGTTATATATGACATATTCACGCAAAAAGCTATTTTAACAATACGTCATAACACTGACAATTACAGTCAATTTTAATTATTTTTTAAAATTTTCGTCGTCTAACTTAAATGATAATATAAAATATATGGTATATAAGAAAAAAAAAATCGTTTAAATTATTTTTATTGTTTTTTTTTTCTATCTGGTGTGTATATATCTGTGTGCGTGAACAGGCCACATGCAGCTGTCCATATGAGTATAATTTAGTCCACACGCTTGTAGCTATTGTCATTTTTTTTTTTAAACATGAATTGTACTTTCAATGTTTCGTTTGGCATAACGCATTGTGAATACCGCACAAGAGTCTCAACTGTTCGGAAACACCCCTGTTTGGGGTATTATGTCAGGTTGAAGGGAGTGGATAAGGGAAGGAGATGGGGAAGAGGAAGGTTCGAAATTATTCAAATTCGATCAGATAAAGACATTTAAAGCAACGTTTCAATTCTGAATGGTGGACTTTCAAGGCGATACTGAGAGTATTCATCACTCTGGAACGTGTCGCAAATATACTATATTTGATTGTTTATTAATCCGATGTGAAATGGCACATCAATTGAATGAAAAATCTTTTCGCACTCCTGTATTTGAACCCCCAATCTCTGGATTCGTAGGCGAAGATTTTGACCACTCGAACGAACTCGAAAAGCACGTTTTCACTGTCGAATAAGTTTTCTTGTTGAGCTGATGTGAATCATTGAAATTATCTTATTTAAAAAAGAATATTTTCAAATTTCTACCTACCCAATACAGTACCTACCTATAATTTATTTTAACAGGGGTTTTTCTATATTTGCAATGGTGGATTAGGGCAACTATTTTTTCATGAATTTTATTACTCAACTACCTTCTCAATTGACGTTTTGCCTCTTTCAATTCATATTATCTCTCTTTTCCTCTCTTTTTTAAAATATATTTATTTATATAAATACCGCACAAGAGTCTCAACTGCTCCCAACCGTCTAGAGCCAGTGAAACTATGGCATCTCCAAATAGGGTATGTTGTGAGGTTGACGGTAGTGGGGAAGGGAAGAAGATTGGGAAGAGGAAGGTCGGGAAGTACCTGGCTATTCAGATCTGGTCACTAAACACGAGTGAAGCCATTTCAAGCAATTTTACAATTCTCAATGGTTGTCTTTCACCAGGGCGATACTTAGAGTATCTACCATTCTGTTCCTTCGTTATAATTTAAAGATTATTCTATTGTTTTCTCATTGTTTTGTTATTTTATATTTTGTTCTCCCTCTAAATGTATATCCTGATGTACCCTGACGAGGCTAAGCGAACCAAAATCTGCGGTCTTATAGAAAGTTATTATTTCATTTCATTAAATATGTCAAACCCTTGAAGTAAAAGTATATGGAGAGAGAGCTTATTCTTTTAACTCAACCTATACAGATTTGGGATAAATCACTTTCTCCGAGGTTTTACGTCGTACACCATGAGGAAAAAAGAGACAACAAATTTTCCCGAATTATCACACCGCTTTAAAGTATTGTTAGAATGTTCTTCGTGTCAAGCGTCTCCGTTGACTCCGCCCACACGTTATAATACGCGAAATAAATTGAGATAACTCAATGGTTTATTAGGTTACATGTTATGTTTTTTTTAAAACATTACTGTGAAAAATTGGTTGTACGAATAAACAAAAACATTATGTCGACATGTGCTTTGAATGGATGTATAAATATCCTAGCCCTGGTCCTAGCCACGCCCAGGTCTAGCCGAGTCCAGCAAACCTCGTATAAACTGACTACAGCTCTCTCTACAGCGTTCTATCTTGTATATTATTGCTCTGAGTTCAAACCACAAAGTAATTATTTTCTACGAAAATACAATATTTTTTCTTTGCAAGTCAAGTTACATTCCGTGATTTTTCACCGGTAACAACTAGTAAATAAATAATGAAGCTCGTATTCCGCTGTCTACCAACGCTTCGAGTACTCACTTTTCAATTGATATTGCCCCATTAAATGGCGTTTATTCAATTAATTGGTAATAATAAGAAACTCGCCAACACTTTCTACGTCGGGAAACTCTTCGATTGCTCGCAAGAAAGTTGTCCGTCACACGACTCGAATCTAACTTCATCTGGTCTGCATTCATACTCGATCGCGTTCTTATTTTATTGAATTTACTAACTAACTAACCATCACGCCGTTTCCCCGCAGGGGTAGGCAGAGAGGACGGACCGCCATATAACTCTGTCTTGGCACACACTCCTTGCTTCATTCACATTCATACATCGTCTCATACATACTCTTCTGTTATTCTGACTCTTCACATGACCCGATTCAAGTATTTGATTTACTCGATCGTGCCATGTCTTTCTCGGGCGTCCTCGACTTCTTCTTCCATTCACTTTCGCATAAAATATTCTTTTCACACTCCTTTCTTCGTTCATTCGCTCTACATGCCCAAACCATCTAAGCGTCCCTTTCTTGATCCTATTTATTACGCTCACATCAGCCTTGCGGTAAAAATATGAAATATTAAGGTAGATTTCATATTAGCTTAGAAAATACGCTTTATTGTCGAACGTGTTATTCCAGAAGGTATGCAGGAGTTGTTCAATGCAATACCTTCCATAAGTAGTGATAATGATACATAGTAATAATAATAATAACGTAAAAGTTGTAATACACACATTAATAATAATAAAGAAAAATAGAATGAATTTATGTCATAAGAAAAAATAAAATAAATATTGAAATAATACATGTACAAAATATTAATGAGAACAAAATATAAAATGAAACCCTTTGTTCAATGCCTTGTTCATAAACAGAATATTTGAATACATTGTATTCTCTGCAACATTTTGAAAATACGAGGATTATTTGGAAGCTTTTGAAATCAAATCTGTGCTTTTCAAACAGAATTATATATTCGTATGCCTTCATTGTTTGAGGGTATTTTGTTTATTGCGTTTCGTAACTAACATACTACATAATTAATTGCAATAACCCCTACCACATATTTGTATTTATTTTATCAAGCGAAGCTAGCAGTCCACAATGGAGTGCTTATACTAATCCTGATGTATGGCAGTGCGGCATGGAACTGGCAGAGGAAGGATGAAAGTAGACCGAATGCCGTAGAAATGAAATCCCTGTGGCGCATATGCAGTAAAACCATGTACGACCGTGTTAAAAATGTTAATATCCGAAAATATTGCAAGGCTGATGTAAGCGTAATGAATAGGATTAAAAAAGGGACCCTTAGATGGTTTTTGCGTGTAGAGCGGATGAACGAAGAAAGATGTGTGAAAAGAATATATTACGCGAAAGTGAATGGAAGAAGAAGTTGGGGACGTCCGAGAAAGACATGGCACGATCAAGTAAATCAAATACTTGGGTTATACCATGTCAAGATTCAGAATAACAAAAGAGTATGTATGAGACCATGTATGAATGTGGATGAAGCAAGGAGTGTGTGCCAAGACAGAGTCGTATTGCGGTCCATCCTCTTTGCCTGCCTCTGAAACAGTGAAACCTGCGGGGAAACAGTGTGATCGTTAGTCACATATTTTACTATCATTAATCATTAGGTGATATAATATTACATTATTTCGCATTATTCTTTTGTATATTTTCAATCAATTTATGCGTCATTAAATAATATTTGGATAATTTGTATAGGATTGTTTTTCGTCAAAAATCACCTCAATGGCGCTGTACAAATCTTATATTCTAGTTAATATTAATTCCTAGTTTATATTACATACTGATAATGTAATAGATTTTTAATATATAATATGTAAATTAGTAATATACATTGAAACTTGGTTTAAATGAGGTATTTATTTATTTTTAGTTAATTGTGTTTCCATAAAATAATTCATGCCCATAACGAGTATCTTTTATACCGTACACAATTAAGTATCAATTGAAACACTTGCAAGCATTCCTAATTACTAAGGTAGTCCTTAAATCTAAGAATAATAGTTAAACACGAAAGGTGACTTAACGTTTATTATTTCGTCGGTTTATGGCTCAGTTAATTACCTAACTGAGGCTTAGCTTTAACTATGATCTCATATAAACTGCATTGGCGATCATTTTGTTGATTGCTTGTATAACGCGCAACCAGAGTTGAAACAAACAATACATGCATAGCGTTGGGTCTATTGTGTATCAGTACACGCTCCAGTGGCGATGTATTTACGATGAGTCATAAAGAAAGAGCCCTTTGTCTTGTTCACGCCTACTTATTGTCACTAGTGGAAAAGGGACAGCGAGTGTTTATGTTGATATTGTAAACGCACCTATAGCGTGTCCTATGCATTCAGTTCGAGGGTCTTCAACCAGTGGGGACATGAGTGGTATAGACGAACTTTTAGATGATTCCGACTAACGTGCGTAAGGTCTTGTGGTATATTCTAGGAAACAATTTTTTTTTTTTTTTTTTTTAAAGAAAGACAAACATTCCCGGGTTACGAATAACCTGACAATATTTAAAAAAAACTCCTACTGCCATCATAAGAAGCGGAAGATGTTGCTTGTAGAATGATGGAGGACTTAGCCAGCAGAGGAATTCAACTCACGACGCCCGGGTAGGAATCCGACTATTTTTCCACTCAGCTACCGACCGGTCAGGCTTCACTACATTATAGGTACATCGCTTTGAATTTTCGGGAATAGATTAAATTAACATTAAACTGCATTGTAAAATAAATATTTCCGGTCTGCATAATTATTCCTCGATTTTTCCCACAATTTTATTATATGTTACACTGTTTTTGTAATAATCTTTTTTGCTGTATTTGAATATAATTTATAAACTTGTTTTCGTGTTATATGTTTTCTATGAACTAAATTATGTTTTTTTTATGAATTTCTATTTTATGTAATCAGTAATTACTAATTAGCATCCATCATATTATATGACATGTTCAAGAATGCCTCCAATCGGGGAATACTAGGAATTAATGGATACCTTGTAATTGTTTTTTTAATACCCCTTTTGAATTCAGTTATATATTCAGAACCGTATTTAAGAACATTCTGTATTTTAATAATAATGAAATAAAACATATATGTTGAAATACATTTTATATAACTGACTTAAACACGCTTAGGCTTCGATCTCTGACGTGAAATAATCAGTAATTAAAAAAAAAATTGAAGCTTAAAACGAAACACGCTGTACGTAAGCTGTATCTGTGTGAGTATTGGCCGGCACCAACTCTGGTGGTGAGACCTATAGTTGCCCACCCTCATATTATTAATTCTGGGATTTACCGGCTGAAACCTTGTTGAAACCATAAGGTACGTTTTAAACAAATTTATGTTCAGTTATAAACTGACCCTTACGTAGGAAACATGTCTGTTGACAGTGCTAATAAATTAAAGTGTTACAATTCTCGAAAAAAATAATATTATCCGTGAGTTAGAACGCTGTGCATATTTTGTGAAGTGTGTGAACAGTTGTTACTTTTTTTTATCAAGTTGATGAGTTTCTTATCTATGTATGCCCATTGACGTTTATGTTTTCGCGGATATGGTGAGTAACGTTTATAACTATTAATTTTAGTTATTCCCATCTTGATCGTAATAGCAATAACCGAGTTAGATTGTATATATTTATTAATTAATATAGTATTATACACCGAAATGTGTCAAAATATGTAAACAAATATGTTTTAATAATTTGATTTGAAGTATGCACAGTACCTACCTAGTTGCGACTTGGAATTTGAGCATGCAACTTAACCCTTATGTGTCTGAAGAAAATTACACCGTTTTAAAATTGGTGTGAAAGTTTCTTTTACAGTATATAATTTTCTGAAGTTTGCTGGACCACTTTTATGAAGTACTTTTATGAAGTAATATATTTCGACTCAGTTCACTACTTTGGAAGTGGATAGGAATTACACTCAGTACCATCTTTTCTTGGGGTTTTTAATTAAATAGGTATTAAGGATACAGGTGATGTACTTTAAACACAACAGTACATCATATTAATCATTTAAAACAATATAAAATGAGTAATAAATATGGACAAGCTTCGAAAAATCACATAAAACAAATGAGGGTACCCGGGTACTCTTCAGTCATCACACGTTGTAAATTATACTTATTCGTTTTCACCCTCTACATCCATCCATCATCCAACGAATATGTTCAATTGTTCATTTTCACTATTGTGGAGAAGTCAGGAAGTTTCAGCCGGTTAGACTTACTGGAACATTAAAAAAATCTATGTAAAAAAATCGAAGAGGGTCCCCAGGTACCCTTTCAGTCACATAAAGGTCAAATACTTCTTCATCACTAAAAACTGTTTTGTTTTTATCTAAATATTTCCTCTCTTTTTCATTGTTTTCTTTACTTTTACCTTTAATTATCACTTAATATGTTATTTATTTTTTCCAAAATTAATCAACCTTATCCTTATCCAAATAATTCTTTCTAATATAGGACATGGATAATCTAATGACGTGATTAAATAACCAATACTTTTACTTTTCTTATTTTTATAACATTATTTTGACAACTGTTGGTTTGTATTATACACTAAATTGTTATGTAAAACCCCCATGGGTGTTTATACAAAATAAAATATCAAGTCAAATCATCAAAAAGTGTCGAATTACTACAACCTGCTAAAACAATTAAAGTGATTTTATAACTAAACGGTGACACAATTTAACGCTCAGATTGTGGATATTATTTCTCCTTTCCATGTTCTGCAGTACAAAATGATACAAACAAAAGCTACAACTTCAATTCGGATAATTTCTTCAGCGGTAATCCTTTGAATACACTTGGCAACGAGATCCCGTATTGACAATGGGCTGTTTTGATACTTTTGCGCCCAAATGCGGGAATTAATTGCCTAAGCGGCACTTCCCGCATTTGTGGCGGGACAATGGAAGGGTTTAGGACGGAACGGTGGAATTAAGCAGGGTGTGCGCAGGTAATATTCCCTTCTGATTGTAGGATTTGCCCTGGCTTGTGTTTATTGTCTCTCCGAATTAGGAAAAGATTGCTAAAAGCTAATTTGTACACAATTATAAAAAAACCTCACCCAGTTCAACCCTAGACTTTTACAATGCGTTTTATGAAACAATTATCTTCAGTTCAGCTCCCAACCGTCTGGAGGTAGTGGGGTTATGGCATCCCCGGTGGGGTATTTTTCCAGGCTGAAGGTTGTGGAGAGGGGAAGGAGATGGTGAAGAGGAAGGTTGGAAAGCACATTAGTAGCAGATCTGATCACCAATTATGGCTAAAGCCATTTTAAGTAACATTTCGATTCTGAATGGTGGTCTTTCACCAGGGCGATTCTAAGAGTATCTTCCATTCTGGAACGTGCCGCAAATATAATATTATATATTATTATAACCAGTTAGAAGCACAGCGGACAAACGCGTCGGATTCCCACCCGAGCGTCGTAGGTTAAAATTCCTCTGTCATCCATCGTTGTACACTTAGACGAATCAAATAATGTAGATACGTTAGTGAGACAACGCGCCTGATTGCACTAAACCAAGTCAACGAGACATACCTTCGAAACACGCTTCATATAGCTATCTCTTCCGCACACACATATTCTTTGAATGGCTATCCTTTTCATACGCGGGTGAAACATTTAGTGGTGCAATATTAGTGATGCTTCATTTTTCGCAAGATTTGTATGAAAATGACATGTCTTGTATTTTATGTCTATGGTTGCACAAGCAACACTTTCCGCTTATTATGATGGAGTAGGAGTTTTTCAAATATTGTCAGGTTGTTCGTAACCCGCGAATGTTCATCTGGAGTTGGTAAAATAAATAAAAAAAAACTTAATTGATTGTAAAATAACACAAATAATTATTTATATGTTTTTTTGTCGCAAAAGTTTTGTTCTTCTTACATCGTCGCACTCTATAGATCTTGTACTAAATATTTCAAATGAAATACGATTGGAATTTCGCTAACCGTTGGCGCCTCAGTTCCAGCTGTTCGGAATATGGAAATTCCTGAAATAACCTTTTCTCTAGCTCCTACTTGGTTCAATATCGCACATACTTGCATACTTGAGAATAATGGATCCAATTTCATGTGTAGAATCATAAAAAAAGGAATGTGGAACGAATATGAAAATTTCTAATTAAATACCCACTAGTTTTGTCAGTCATAAATCACCATCCTAATGGTGAAATTTATTAAAGTGTACTAAAAAATATTATATCCTGTATGTTTTATGTAATCGCTGTATATCAGGATTAAATAAAATAGGTTTAATAGGTGTTTTGTGTGTGATTTTGTAAAAATCAAAACACCAAGTATCCACTCTTTTTATAGAAAAAGCCGCCAGAAACACCTGTCATAACGATCTCTCCTATACGAATATTTATTCATAAATACACAAAATCTAGATATCACCATGGAATTTTCCCCTTACCGATGGTATGTGATGCCATTTTTTCGTGTTTTACAGCTGATTTCTATTTTTCACGTAATCATTACACAACTCTGCATTTTCAGAATATTTGTGTGCTACGTTCAGAAAATGCTAACGGAGGCCAACCGATCTTTCGTAAGCAAGAAATGTCCACACTTCTATCTTGCCTGTTCTGAGGTTGGATATTAACTCTATCAATCTTAATTCTGTACATTCATAATTCGAAGAATTATTTTTGACTTTACTCTTATTTTTAAAATGTCAATGGTATTATAGACGGCCCTGATTAATTTAATGAACCTTACTGCTTTTCATATACCAAAGAGAACTACTCGATCCGAAATAATATTTAGTTGTAACAATAACATCAGGACTGAGTCTTTCAGATACTCGCTTGTACCTAGATTGTATGTAGTTGGTAATACATACGCAGAGGTGGCTGATGTATTTAACTTTATTTTTATTGTGAATATTGCATAAGAATCTCAACTGCTCCCACCAGTCTAGAGCCAGTAAGACTATGGCATCCCTAATCGGGGTATGTTGTGAGCTTGAAGGAAGTGTGGAAGGAGATGGGAAAGTGGAAAGTTGGTAAGTACCTAGCTATTCAGTCTGGTCACCAAACACGGCTAAAGTCATTTCAAGGAACGTTTCGATTCTGAATGGTGGTCTTTCACCAGGACGATACCAATGTATCTACCGCTCTGATCAGCACGAACTGTACGGAATATAGAAACAAGAAGGCTGTAATATCATATGTTTTCAATAATTTTAAAATTAATGTAATGAAACACTATCCTTTACTCTTCTTTCTTATCAAACAAGCAAAAAAATACTTTTATGACTGTTGAATGTACTTCTTTTTTAAAAAGCCCATTTGGGCGTATACAATAAAATAAATAAATAATAATATTGGTAAGTAAGTACCTACCTACTCTTAAATTTTTTAATAAAACTCTGATAAATCGTCTTGAAACTTTGGATAAATTCTCCCCGTGATCATAAAATCAAATGCACAGTTTTTTTGTCGTTTTTGTGAGTTTACATGAAGTTTACCACTTCTTAAAAATTTTGAACACAGTCGACATGCACTCCAGAACAATCCAATATTCAAATAACGATGTCTCATACATCGAATTTTAAGAATTATCCATCAATGTCTGTATCTAGGTATTCCAATACTCTGCCACAATTCAGACCGCAGCCTCGGTAGCTGGTAGTTTAGTTGTGTTGGTAGATGGGGTAGGTCTGCTAGAGGTAGCAACATCACCCCCTGCCATCAACCCCTCCCACATATTAACCTGTCTGCGATGGTA
Organism: Drusus annulatus; assembly: GCA_022651775.1. Lineage (NCBI taxonomy): Eukaryota > Metazoa > Arthropoda > Insecta > Trichoptera > Limnephilidae > Drusus > Drusus annulatus. The sequence goes on from JAGWCC010000140.1 coordinate 43,055, forward strand.
AAGCTATCACCATGCGCCGGGATTCCATTCAAGTTAATATTATTGATATCTGCATATTCAGAAACTGGCATGTTCTACTCCCTGCATCGACAGGGGGCACTGGTAAACCAAAACTATTTTTGTATTATTTATGTTTTAATCTAATAATTTATTAAATAATACTAGTAGATTCCCCACATCATGTGAATTAATTTACATATTAGAAGTAAAATACTCGTACTCGTTTCGACAGTATTTTTTTTCGCATGTTTTCATATAATTGCATGGAGATTAGGGCGAGAAAGAGGCGATTATTCATATGATGAAATTGAACAAGCATTAAAAAAATCTTCATTAGAAAAGCGATGAAAGGTTTTGGATTTAATTTGAGTTTTCAAAATTATTAATTGCATAATTGACTCACGTTCTATGTTGCAACTCATCCAGTTCAACATACCTTGCCGTAGACTCAGAAACAATGAATTACGGTTCCTCAATCATCAGTCTACTAATTATGGGTATCATTCTCTCGTGTCTAAAATGTCGAGACTTGTTAACTCAAGCCATGTTCTTGACATTTTTGGTAGCACTCTAAAACATTTTTATCATTCTTTACGACTCTACCAAAATTTTGACTTGACCTTGGCTTTGATTTGAATGTTCTTTATTGTGTATATTTTCTCCTATTTTTATCATTACTTCATTTGATATTATGCATGTGCTATTTTTTTCTGTTGCTCGTTTTTTTCCCATTTCGTGTTTTTTTTTTTTTTTTATAATTGGACTTTAGTCCATTAGTTTATAAATAAATAAATAATTCATTTTCAGAAAATTATTTCAAGAAACATTTGGTTTCAATATTAGATTACTATTATTCCTGTATAAAAACACTTGAAAGCTTCTTAAAAAATATTATTAATTTGCAAGATTACGGTAACAAATTTTGTAAGCACTAGACAGGGGCAGATTCGTTTATACCAATAAATCAAATCACTCTGTTTCTCGTTTGAAGTTAATTATTTCATTTGATTTATTGGTTATGTAACTTACTTTGTGTTGAATCAACACTTTTCTAGAATGGTAGATACTCTAAGGCCCAGTTGTTTCGGAAAAATTCAAATGAAACATTCTCGTCAAATCGCCCATCAGCGTGATTTTTTAAAAATTCGGTTGTTTCACCACTCATCAACGCGGGAATTTGACGAAAGCTTCAGATTTCCTGACCGCCCGAAATCGAGCGGTTAACGGCGCTGACGGATCGTCAAATATTTGAAATGGAACTGTCAAAAAAAAAAAAAATGGCGGACATCTTCAAACTTGAGGGCTAATGTTATTATTATTACAATTTTGACATTTTACTCAATTAAAACCCAACGATTTAAACTTCCGAAGTTAACGGTTTTATGAGAAAATGTTTTGCAACCCTTTTTAGAATATACGATTGTTAAAAATAGTTGGTTTCTGTCATTTAAAATTGTATAGAAACATCGACACCCAAGTATACTGGAATCTATCAAGAAAGTTTGATCTATTTTATGTGCAAACATAATGTATGTACATACACATGATTTTTCTTCATGAAATAACATAATATTGTTCACCAAAACTTCTCATGTTGTAAAGATAATTAAATATACAGTTTTCTGTCATATATAAGCTATGGGAAACTGAATTTATGAATGATATGAAACAAATTATCATACACCTGTATTATAAACAACATATATTATGATCTTTACAACTTTGGCAATGCCGTTGGCAGTTCATTTTATAAAAGACAATTATCTAAAATCTATAGTGTCTTTCTAAGCTTTAGTACTTATATTAGGCTACTGCAACAGTTTGCATGCTAGTTCACATGTGTATAGATTACCAAACACATTCAACGTCAAATCTCAAATATTTCTAGTATAGTATAAGGTACTGCACAAGCTGGCTCGCACCATCATCCTTAGCTGATCTCTGCGCGAGGGACAATCTTACCTAGATGTAATTGACTAACACAGATGCGTCAGCTAGATTGGTTGAACCCTCCATAGTCTGGCAACTGGTGCTCTCCAACTGACTTACGGTATACATACAAACCTAGTCACCTGCAACTGCTATGATGATAAAAACACATTCCTTTAAAAAAACTACTATTTTATGAGCTAAGGAGAGGTACAGGTAAAATGTATTTATAATGAAAAGCTTTTTGTTTTCAATATTGTCTTTATTTAAATTAGAAGTAAAACATGGCTGCAAATCACATCCAATTAATTTGAGGTGGTGATTTTTCTATATAGCTATAACACATACTGACAGATATTGTTAGATTATTAACTTTATTTTATTTGAGTATATATTTCAGCAGGACTGGGTAGATGATGGACAATCTGCCATATGAGAATAGTTATTTACAATATTGATGTATACAAATAAAATACTAGATCAACTAGTATATGATACTTTCCTTATGGAGGAAAACCGTCAATTCATTTCACGTGCATCTTTAATTGGGAATTCAATAAAAATGTTACATTTGATGATTGGTAAAACAACTGGCTTTAATAAAGTCCACTTGACATCCTTTGCATGGAGATAACTTGAAAATTAATACAATAACAACATTTTTTGTGATAATTGTACTGACGTTATTATAAATTCTAACAAGGAAACGCACTAAAATGGTTCACAGTTGATGGTTAAAAGCTTATAAGTTATAACTATTGTTACAGCAGATCAACTGTGGGATTCTTCTTTCACTGTTTTCCAAAACACAGTATTGCCAATTGCATTAAATCTGTTTCATTCCTTCCTCCATGAGGCCCTCACCTCGTTGACTTCCTTGCGACCATTCTAGAAGAAGTAATAATATTATATATCCATACAAAATAATCAATTATACATATATTAATTCACTTAACAAATAATCGGGGCAGCCAAACAACAAAGACACTTGACACAAACTTGACTAAAATAATACTGTGTTCAGGGTAATCATTTAGAATTATGTTAGAGATTTTTCTTGGTTTCACGTTTGTAAGCATACAAATTAAACAGATAATGCAAGCTAAATAACAAATTCCAAGTATTTATATGCAACAAACCTCTCTCGCACAAAGTGTATAGCTTGTATTTGTTATAGATTTCCAAGCCATTGAATTAATTCCGTGGGGCTCGCGTCAGTTTTTAGGTTATTTTCTGAATACAGGGTTATCTAAAACACATAATAATTAAACATTAGTGCTATTGGTTGTTACCATGTGTATATAAACATTATAAACACGTAATTAAGTGAATACGCACAAAAATAAAACTCACTGTCAAACCAGAAATAGCGGCCAATATCTGACATATTCAATATTCCATGGACAACTAGTCAGTGTGGCCAGCGTAAAAATCAATCTTATTCAAATTCTCTGGAATAAATGTCCGTTCATACTGGTCATATTCAATTGAATTTTCAAATGTAACGAACATCATTTTGTTTCTGAAACAACCCATTTCTCGTTACATCTCATTCACTGAAAAGAAGTTCGTCACAATCAAATATTTTGAAGGATCCTTCAAGTTCTGTGAAACAACTGGCCCTAAATATCGCCCTGGTGAAAGACCACCATTCAGAATTGAAACGCTGCTTGAAATGGTTTTAGCCGTATTTGGTGACCAGATCTGAATAGCCAGGTACTTCCCAAACTTCCTCATCCAAATCTCCTTCTCCTCCCCACTACTTTCAGCCTCACAACATACCCCTATCGAGGATGCCATAGTCTCACTAGCTCTAGACGGTTGGGAGCAGTTGAGTCTCTTGTGCGGTATTGACGTAAAAAAAACGTTTTTCAAAAAAAGACAAACACTGCCAGGTCATGCACGATCTGAAATTATTTGTAAACCTCCTTCTACCATAATTTAATGTGGAAGAAGTTGCTTGTGCGATGACAGAGGACTAGGAGTTAGCAGAAGTTTTAGCCTGCGACGCATGGTTGGGAACCCGACGCGTTTGTCCACTCGGCTACTAACCGCGTCGAGTAAATGAAAGATTTGATTCGGTATCTCTTATTTCGATTTTCGTTGCTTTTGATAAAGGTACACCGATTCCACGTTGGACTGTTTAGAAATTGAAATTTGATGTGACACTTTCCATCCACCCTGTTTGCAGTTTCATGTACCTAAGTGCAATATCAAGCAGGTAGCAATGCTCTGTCTACAGGATGGCATCTGGGCGGAAACCGCAGAATCCTACCTTTGATATTGTGATAGCCAAATATGTTCAACCTGTGCGACAATGTTCAAACTGTTATTACAGTACTTGAAATATGAGCAATTTTAGGTCGACATTTTCGAGGTAAAGTTATTCATTGATATACGATTCACTTCAAAGTACTACCATCTATTGATGGATATACTCAATTTGTATCCATGGAAATATAAAAAAATATATCAGGTATCCATGGTTGCAAACTTAGAGGTCATGGAGAGGTACCTTTGCGAAACAGTGTAGTCAGTATTTTTGACTTAATACTGACTCGATAAAAATAGACCAAGCTATATTAAAGGATGTTGGATAGCCTATTAGTTACCGCCCACATGGAATTCGGACATTTTTAATAAAAAATATCTGAACACATTAAGCAAAACAATATCAACACACCATTAAAACGATTTATAAAGTCAAAATAACAAACAAACACTAATAACAGAAAGTTAAAAGCCTAAATAATGATAGAAACATTTTTGTTGATTTTATGTCTTTATATCAATTAAAAAAAGTGCAAATTCTAAAGTTCAGTCAAAAATATTTAAAACTGTTGAAATACCTCTGAAAAGTGATGTTTTAAATTCTTTGTTTGGTCTTATTTGAACACCCACGCATAGCACATATCACCATCATGTTTGATTTATTTGTATAACCACTGCAAGTTTTTTAACCAACACAAATATAGGTAATAACCTCAGAATCCGTTAACGTAAGTTATGCGACTCGATGATGTAAATTTAGCGCGGACGGAGAACATTCGTACATATTTAGAAGTGTTGCGATATTATGTGACGACTTTTTTTGTCTTTTTCTCTCTCATGGTATACGACGTAAAAACTAGGAGAAAGTGATTTATCGCATATTTGTAAAGGTTGGGTAAAAATATTTAGCTCTCTCTCGCAGACCAAGCGTTATTGAAAACAGTATCCACTGTTGTTTGACTTTTTTTTAATTAAAACTATTTATTTAAATTGAATAGTATTTGCGTTTTATTTTTTTTTAGTTAATTACGTGTCCCATCCAAACTCATTTCAAAGTATCGCAACTGCTGTACCGATGATAAATCAAATTATAATTTTGAGAAACGCTATCTTAGTTTCAAACTACATAGAAGGCTTGTTACTGCCGTAACATGAACGTTTGCAAATCAAACTCTGAATCAAATGATAACATTTAATTCCCTCGAATTTCCCTCCAGTCTGATATCTGTGTGTGAATGTACTAACTCTAGTCATCTGCGGACAAAGTTTAGGTCATTAGAGTACAGGTGCCACATATCTACAACATTCCCTTGGAAAATACGTTTTTGGAGCGTGGTTTATTCACGTCGTGTTTCCGTCAAAATAATATATTGCCTCTGCATGCTAACAGTATGCGGCTTCTTTATTAAAATAACAAGTTCACGTATTATCTTCCTCTTTTATTTATTTTGGTAAAATTACGTTCATTATATCATTTCCAAAACGCGTTTCCCTAACCCACAATCAATCTACAACCATTAGAAAACATCAATGTTTTTTTAACTAACTAACTAACCATCACGCCGTTTCTCCGCAGGGGTAGGCAGAGAGGACGGACCGCCATACAACTCTGTCTTGGCACACACTACTCGCTTCATTCACATTCATACATCGTCTCATACATACTCTTCTGTTATTCTGACTCTTCATAGACGTCCCCGACTTTTCCTTCCGTTCAATTTCGCATCATATCGTTTTTGGAAAGGAAAAAGGGCTTGAGCGACACTTTGATCAAAAATGAGTTAAATATGAAATTTTGACCAGTTTTTATTTCTGCATCGAAAGCTCTGACTCTCGTTTGATTCTGAAGACTTATATGGCCCTTATAGACATCCAAAAGAGATTTACCATTTGGGAGAAGGTTTGGATCAAGCGACACAAGTTTAGGACTATTTTAGCTTTTTGTCGCTTCAAGTAACGGAGAGCATTGAGTTACCTGAGTTAACTTTTTTTATCTTCTGTTTTCAAAAAAAAAAAAAGTTGTTGAAATGTCTACTTGCGCTACGCTCAGAGTAACGCGCTACGCAAGAGTAAATATCTGCTTTGAATGGTGATTAGTTTAACCGTTGTTTATTAGTCGTTTACGTACCTACCGCACATCGCCATTGAAATGTGAATGGAAGAAAAGCAACATAAAATTATTAGTGATTTAGAAGGGTATAATCAATGACGTTACATATATAGACACGTTATAGCCTTAGAATATTAACACAAAATGTGGCAAGCAAAACACACACGTTACCAGTAAATTCATCATTCAAATATCGGTCATATATGACAGAGATAGACATTCATAGAATATATGTGTATAAACGAAATAGATCCGGAGTTCGGACCGCGTTCCATACTTGCTCGAAACGACCTCAAGCGACGCGTGACCGTTTAGTACTAAATCGGCTTAAACACCGATCACACCAACTAGCGTAATTATTGCTTGCCACTTTGAGAGCGCTACAACGTGTCTATATATATGTAACGTCTTTGGGTATAACAGCTTATTAAAGTCTAGCTGAACCAAAAAATAGACCTCTCTTATTTTCCTCGTCAATGTTATTTTATTTTCTTTCATATGCTTATTGTACATAATATAATATATGCCTTGCATTGATATAAACCTGTCTAGATAGGTTGTCTGAGAATGTTTGCATAGACTATAGACAGTATACCCACCTCATAAACAGGTGGGAATTGATATTGCCAGCACCCCCCGAATGCAGACGAAATTCCTACCGCAAATTAATGGTAATTCAACCGAAATTGGATGTAGTTATGCAGAAAGCGTCCGACCCACAATTTGTCAAAATCGAGTTTTATTTGTTTTCCTATAGATAAATGCGAGATTTCTATCTGCTCAAAACATCCTAGCTCCAGATGCAATAGATTTATGGATTTTTTTTTTTTTTTACTAACCTCACATTGTTGATATTTGACTTAAAATGAAGTTTAAAAACATTAAAATGTAGGACAACAAAGGGAGTACAATTTTTTTTAACACATACATTGATAGATTGTAAATTACCTATTTATAATAATTCTCATAAAGAAAAAAAAAACACTGATATTCACTTTACAACCAACTAACTAACCATCAAGCCGTTTCCCCGCAGGGGTAGGCAGAGAGGACGGACCGCCATACAACTCTGTCTTGGCACACACTCCTTGCTTCATTTACATTCATACATCGTCTCATACATACCCTTCTGTTATTCTAACTCTTCACATGACCCGATTCAAGTATTTGATTTACTTGATAGTGCCATGTCTTTTTCGGGCATCCTCGACTTCTTCTTCCATTCACTTTCGCATCATATATTCTTTTCACACTCCTTTCTTTGTTCATTCGCTCTACATGCCCAAACCATCTAAGCGTCCCTTTCTTGATCCTATTTTACAAATTCTAATCATTCACTTTACAAATGCTGTAATATGATTTTGTATCGTCATATTTTCAAACACCCTTTTCTCAGTTTTATCTTTTTGGGGTTAGATGCTTTCTGCATAACTAAGTCCAATTATATTCGACAAACTCGTCGTGTATTTGCGAATACAATTAGTACATTTCAAATTCCATTTCGATTTTTGAAACAAACATTTGTTTTTAATTATTGAAATAATATCAATAATTTACAACGTAAATATGAAACAGAAAAAATAACGGTCGAACCTCTACTCTATTCGTTAGTAACGCTTCCGCCAATTGAGCCACCGAGGCTTTTTAAGGAACCGGCATTTTTAATCGATCGAATTCTTCATTTGAAAATTATTAATATCAATAATATTTTTAAATCCCTACCTACCTAATAAATTACCTACTTATATATTATTAACACTCTCAGACAGGAGGCTTGTTTCCGACTTGTCTTTATTTTTAAAATTTTTAATGGTATTATAGACAGCTCTGATTTACTTAGCCTAATTGCCTTCCATGTACCTAACAGAACCACTCGATCCAAAATTATTTTTAAATGTAACATAATATCAGGAATGAGTCATTTAGATACTCGCTTGTAGATACCTAGATTGCATGTAGTGCACTAAATTCAACTGCACTGAATCTAGTTACAAGAAGGCTATAATAGCATACCTCTTTCAAAAATATTACTGTTAATTTATTGCATTATAATATTTCTATTAAGTTACTTATGTTTTTGGGTGCTAATCATTTACTCTATGTTATTTTTATGTCACTTTTCTTTTATGTTATATATTACACTGCTATGTAAAAGCCCATAAGGGCGCATATAATTAATTAAATAAATTATTCGGTATTTGAAATGGGTGGAATAAAGCAACTAAAAAAGTTTCTTGGCAAGTCAAGTCACATTCTATGATTTTCATGAGTAACAACTAGTATAAAAAGTATATAAAATGTGATATATTCGACTAAGCGAAAACTCAAGGTTTCAATTTTATCAATTTCTGGTTGTCACAATGCATGTAGCTTACTATATGATTATTTATATCGTCTGATATTGGAACTGCTATAGGGAGGTACACCCACCAGTGGAGCACAGCACAGCAGCATGTTGTCATCCATCACTCGCCTAATCTAACACGTACCGAGGAAAGCTTGATCGATTATCCGCAACGTTTTTCACTTACAACCGTTCAACTTCAATCTAGACAAAATACTTGCAGTGTTTTTTTTTTAAATATAAAAGCTCTAGGCTGGATCCTAGTTTTTCAGAGCCGCGTCAATCCAACTGTTTTTTCAAGTTTTTAAAAAAATGAAAGTTATCTTCAACCAGCTATAGGTATAAGGTAGTTTTTCCAAAGAAATCTCAATTTAACAAAAAGGTTTTTCCGACTGTGGAACTGGAAAAAAGACACGTTGAAACTTTCGCGCGTAAACATATTAACGCATTTTTGAAAAGTTCCTTCTAAAGTGATGTTTTATTTTATGTTGGGTTTAGGTTAGGTTAACCTATTTTTCCTTCACATAAATACATACTTGAAAGAAGTTATGATATGTGAAATAGGTGCATTTATCAAAAACCTGTTGAAAAAAAAATTTATTTAAAATGTTTTTCTTCTTCCTCTTCTCTTACATATTTACCTTTTATCAACTTTTTTTTTCGTTTTGTTGGTACTTAACCTAGTGATTGATAAAAAAAATAACGTTATTATGTGTTCATTAGGCTCAGCACCCGAAATGGCGCTAAACGTCACTTCGTAGCATTCTCATAAAAGCAATACTGCACATGATTAATCTGTAAATTCTACACGGGCAGTTAGTCAAATTTCTTAGGTTTTCAGTGAATCAATTTTTTAATCTTTGAAATTTTATGTAAAATATACTACAATGTCAGTAAAAGATGCAGTTCTAAAACCGCAACAATGATTTTCGAATGTTTTACCTAAAATTATTATAATTTAAAAGTTTTCTGTTCAAAAATTGTATTCATAACTACCCGTATAGAATTAACAGATAAAGCATTATTTTGTAGTATTGCTTGTATTAGAAAGCCAAAAAGTGTGTATTTTTTGGTGCTGACCTTAATGACTACAGCCTCTTTTGTTGGGCGTGTTTGTTTTAGGCAGTTCTTTAAATTTAAAGAAAATTGTATTTAAAAGGTCTTTATTAATATGTTATTTTTTCAATATATGCAGCAAAGAACTGTGAACAAAAAATATTCCTAGACGATCTCTTAGACCAAAGTAATACCTTTTGCTTAAGAAAAACAAAGTTTCTCGTTAGTGTCCCAAATACAATATTGTGCGCCAAAAGCCATGTGAATTCCCATTGTTTTCTAACAATGGTCGAACTATCTCCCAGTGTTAACGATCACGGGCGCCTGTGTGTCTTTCTGTATTTGGTGTATTTTTACCACGGAGTCTGGACTAGCCTGGTATTAATATTAACGTAGATTTTTTTGCTGCATTCGGAAAGTGAAGTGAACCGAGGCGTTATACTTTCAATTGTTACCCAAACAGATTATTATCAATGTTTTTCGTGGTCACTTTCTTTCTAGGTCGTCTAGAATTGTGAAAGTTTTTAATATTATTTCTTTTAAAATGAAATACACGGTTGATTTATTTAAATTATCACTATTATCACAAGCTGGTATTGTTTTTTTATGCAGTGTGAATGAAAAATGTTATCATTCAAGTTGTGACATAATTTTTATAACCATGACTGTTTTAATTTATTATACTTTGAGATTATTGTTTTGTAGAATAACTTAATGTTTTGTTGTTAAATTAATGTAATTACCTGTGACACCATTGTCGTAGATTCTTATAATAACAGTGAGCTTATATAGGGCAGTTTTGTGATGTTTCACCTCAAGTGCGCTTTAGCTAAAGCGCTTAGTACTAAATTAATTATGCTAATAAGACTAACTAACAAGGAGAAAATAAAATATAATATGTATACAAATTAAAACTATTTAAAATCATGATCGTTATCATAAATCATGAGAGAAAAAGGTTCAGATATAGGTATAACAGTGTATGTGTACGTTAACAGATAAAAAAAAAAAAAAAAAAACAATTTATCAGAAGCTAAGGGTATAAAAATCCAGATGAAACGTATGAATTAATATTAACATATTCGTTAAATCAAAGAAAAGGAAATTAAATCGAGGACAGTTATCATGTTGGTAGTTAAAAACATTAGGTAAATAAATAATGGCTCCATTGTTTTGTTGTTAAATCGTTGAGTTTTGATCTGCTGGTTGCAGGTTCAATTGAAATTGGAAAGCATTTATACAAGAAAATTTAACCTCAAGGGTCTGCACCCAAAAATACACACTTTTTGGCTTTCTAATACAAGCAATACTACAAATAACTCATATGTTAATTCTATACAGATAGTTAGGGAAATGTCTAAGAAATCTAATGAATACAATTTATTTACTGTTATCTTTTAAATTATATATTTAAAAAAAATCATACTGGAACATTAGGCAAAACGTTAGAAAATAGCTGCGCTGGTTTTCAAACTGCACTTTTTACCGACATTTTATTATGTTTTTCGTTGAATTTAAAAGATTACAGCTTATTTTTTTTATTTACTGGAAACCTTAAACGTTTTCCTACCTGCCGATGTAGAATTTACAGATAAATCGTGTTCAGTATTGCTTGTATCAGAATACTACAAAGTGACGTTTAGTGCTATTTTGGGTGCTGAGTCTTAAGAGAAGTACTCGGAGGAAACGAAAGTAGAAAATATCCCACGAAGATATGACACTATCAAATATAAAATTGATTACCAATAATAGAAGTGTGATTGAATAGAATGTATGATTGTGAATTTAGCACAAAGTGTGTGACAAAGGAGGTTGCATTTGAACATATTTCTGTGAAATGGCGTAACGTTTAGTTACTTAAATATGTAATAACCAATATTATTTATTTTCGTTCGGGTATTGTAAAGATTGATATCTGAAGGATCATAAAATAATAATACAGTTTTTTATTCCAGAAGGTATGCAAGAGCAGTGTAATGCAATACATTCTATAATTAATAAAAACTAACTAACTAACCATCACGCCGTTTCCCCGCAGGGGTAGGCAGAGAGGACGGACCGCCATACAACTCTGTCTTGGCACACACTTCTTGCTTCATTTACATTCATACATATTCTTCTGTTATTCTGACTCTTAACATGACCCGATTCAAGTATTTGATTTACTTGATCGTGCCATGTCTTTCTCGGGCGTCCTCGACTTCTTCTTCCATTCACTTTCGCATGATATATTCTTTTCACACTCCTTTCTTCGTTCATTCGCTCTACATGCCCAAACCATCTAAGCGTCCCTTTCTTAATCCTATCCATTACGCTCATATCAGCCTTGCATTCTTTCCGGATATCCACATTTGTAATAGGTCATACATGGTTTTACCGCACATCCGTCTCAAAGATCTCATTTCCACAGCATTCAGTCTACTTTCATCCTTCCTCTGCCAGTTCCATGCCTCACTACCATACATCAGGGTTGGTATAAGCACTCCATTGTGGACTGCTAGCTTCGCTTCTTTGGACAATTTCTTATTTGCCCCAACAGCGTTCAGTCCTCCATTAATGGAGTTTCCTGCATTCACCCTTCTTTCAATATCCTTATCAGCCTTTCCGTCTCTTGTAAACATACTTCCTAAATACACAAACTCATCCACTTGCTCCAAGTATTCATCATTCACTATATTGCACGCTGTTCTCGTACTCTCTCTTTCAAACACCATCACTTTGGACTTACTTACATTCATCATCAACTCATTTTTAATACATACTTGGTTCATCCTAGACACGAGACAATACATAAAAAAATTAATATAATTAATAATAATACATAAAATAAAGTTGTAATACATATATACGCAATAATAAATTAAAAACATAAATTCATAGGATAAAATAAAATTAATAAATCTGAAAATTGTTAATCTAGGAAATTAAACAGGAAATGCACAGTTTTCATAAGCTTTCTTAATGCTTTGATTATCTTATTTTACTATCTATTTTCTTTCGTCTTTCTTTCTTTCTTTTTTTTCTTTCTTTCTTTCTTTCTTTCTTTCTTTCTTTCTTTCTTTCTTTTGTATCGTCAATCTATTTTTTTTACTTATTTGTATTAATATGTATTTTTACTTGGTTTTCGTAATTGGATTGTTCTCACTTATTTGTAAACAATTTGTCAAAACCCAGTTTAACAAAAAAAAAATTTTTTAAGTATCTTCTTTTTTTAAATTATTATTATTATTAGTCAGTTTTATTACAGATTAAACGACATTTTGATATCTTCTATTCTTGTAAATAAATAAATCGTTCACGTGCGCCGATTTGTCTCGGTTTTCACCGATAAAGAGAAATCCATTCAAAGCAAACAATATGATGATCTAGTCTTGACTGACGAGAAATCACTATTAGCATCAATACCCTAGTATATACCAGTAACGCCATGCGGCAATTACACGTGCCATAAACCTGCGCATTGATTAAACTCAGTCCACGTTAAATGCTCAATTAAATCACTGGACGTCCATTAAAACTGTACTGCAATTTATGCTGCATAGATGTCGCAGTTTGTTCTTAAATAAACTAGATTATAGAGATGTGCAATAGTTAAATAGGGTTGGTTAATCAAGATATCCGTTTCGAAATGAACAATTTGAATTCGAAACATTATTCTTCAAAGTGTATTCATCTAATTTACGTAACCCCGTTATAGCTAGTAGGCTCATATTTTCAATTTGGGTATGTTGTGAGGCTGAAGAGAGGAGGAAGGGGAAATATATCTGAAAGAGTGGGGTAAGGAAATACCTGCATTTTCAGATCTGATCATTAAACACGACATAAGCCATTTCAAGCAACGTTTTCGATTCTGAATGGTGTTCTTTCACCAGGGCCATACTACATTCGTCACTCTTGAATTTGATGCAAATGTCGTACCTATCGATACAATTTTTTAAATCAAATTTTGTATTAAATAATGAGATATATTTAAATCAAATATATTTTAATTTTCTCCGCCGGGTTTCGAACTCGTGACCTCTGGGTCCGGAGCCAAGAAGTTTACCACTCTGCCACGGGGGTCGTTCATATATACGAGTTTATATGAAAATATACAACGTTAACCCGTTCCACGTTATAAGTTGATTTGAAAACATACCGCATTACCCCTTTCTGCATAAGAGATTAATTTGAAAATATACCACAGCACCCCATTCTACGCGGTAGACCAGTCTGACAACACGTAACTCATTCCCTCGCCAACTAATTTTCTCTCTTTTTAATGAATTTCCCAAAAAATAGCGAAGCTTCAATACATTATGTAAATAAACGGGAACCTACCTCTCTTGTTGTGTTTTAATTGCTACTGGCCGCAGATCAGGGATACCCGACAGCCTTTACGTTTTTTTTTCTTCTTTTTTTCATTTATGGCAACATGTTTTTTCCCGCCCTTGTGGCGACCGCGCAATTAAGTCTGCAATTCATCACTTTTAATAGCGGCCCGCGACCAATCTAGCCGTGATAAACGTCTAGACGCGGACCGACTATACCAATATGTGCTATTTATTGCCATCATCGTGGCAATATGCTTCATTGCGCATCATTTTTAATATTAGTTGTTACCTGTGAAAAATCACGGTACGTTACTTGACTTGCCAAGAAAAAATATCGGTCGCTTTGAATCCACTCATTTCAAATATAGAATCAAAATACATTTTAGGAAGGTAAAGATTTAATTATTTCTTTTAACCATTTGACATTTTCAATTAACACCAGTTCCAAACTTTAAAAGTACACACTCGTACGGTTGTACGTACGTACTCACAAAAACAATATGTATATTTGATAATTCGTGTTTTACGTACGTACTTCAACAAAATCATTATTTTTCCCAGTCGCTATTGAGGGATTTTCAAAAAGTACCTACCTACCTGACGGCCATAAGTGGACATAAGTCAGCGGTTTTTTTAGGTTATACGCTATATTTTTGTTTATAACAATACTGTAAAAAAGGGGTTATACGAATAAACAAAAATATTATGTCGGCATGTGCTATGAATGGTACCGAGTCCGGCAAAACTCATAAAAACTGACTACAGCAGCGCTCTCTCTTGTATATTATTGCTTGTATGTATAAAAAAAAACGTATTAAAAGCTGTATTTTGCGGTGGCTACCGTCAGAAGATCGCGCCCTTAACGCTTTCGACATTTTCCATTTACACCCCGCGCTTCAGTGTAATTTGCATTCTCGGCTGTCATTATATCAAAATGTATCGCGCGTCGTTCTCCTGATTAATTACATGCATAATTTTCCTGTCAATCGCGCTACGGGCTGGATACATTACATTATTAAACATGAAATGACATATAGATACATTAACGGTATAGCTTATTTTCTCGTGTACAACTAACTACCCACCACGCCGTTCCTCCGCAGGGGTAGGCAGAGAGGATTAACCGCCACACAACTCTATTTTGGTACACACTCCTTGCTTTATTCACATTCAAAATATACAATTTTTTACACACCTTTTTACCCTTGCCAATTCAACGATTATCTCATAATATGTGTATGTGAATGAACTTCTCTTATATCATATATAATGCGTCACACTACTTCAGTTTGTACTTATATAATTCCTTTGGTTATATAATACCTTGTCTATATGTGAGATGTAAATAAATGTTTAATTTCTTTTTTTACACTATGCATGTATCTACAATATTTTTATATCATTCATCTCTTAATGTATTTGGTGAACAACTGTTTTTATGAGATCTTGTTAAATAAATAAATGCATGCATCGTCTCATACATGCTCTTTTGTTATTACGACTTAAGTGTTTGAATCACTTGATCGTGCCTGTCTCCCTCGAGCGTCTTCTACCCATCACTTCCGCGTCATATATTACTTTTTTTTACATTAACTTCACACCTGGAGGCCTATAGGGAAACAATTTCCCTCAGGGCCTTTGTAATTTTTTGGGATGCTGTATGGAGGGTCTTTTTGAAGAAAGGAAGAAGTGAACCTGGGTCTTGAAGAGGCCCATGTTGAAGGAGGGAGGGAACACAGAGGTCGGTAAATTATTGTCCAGCCGAGCTGCTGAACATAAGAACGAGTCGTATAAGCGACCCGTTCTCATGTATTGAATGTCAACCGTGTACGCGTTTGGCGAGTTTCCCGACTATGCGCCGGTGCCGAAGGGATCAATGAGCATCTTCCATTGGAATACCGGTAGAACAAGGACAGCATTCCAACCTGACGTCTGTGCTCCAAAGATTGCAATCCGTTTGTTAAGATATGAGAATCTATCAAACGGACCCAAATGACCCAAAGATGCCCAAATCATATAAGCGTTCCTTTCTTAATCATATTCACTACCCTTACATCAGTCTTGTCTTCTTTCCGAATATCCACATTTTTAACACGGTCAAACATGGTTTTATCACATAAAAGCCTCAAAAATCTCATTTATACAGCATTCAGTCTCGTGAATAATCCACGCGTTATGTTTTATGAAACCTTAATAACATTAAGCTTAATTAAATTAGTACAGACCCCTAAAAACCACGCTTTATAATATATGGGTTTGTGAAGCTGAATATTTGCACCCTTATTTTACTATAAATTTAAAAAATATATATACCACTCCTGAGAATTGAACCTCGAAGACATCTATGCTGGCCATTACGCCAACAACTTTTGTAGGAACTACCTAACCATCACGTCGTTTCCCCGCAGGCGTAGGCTGAGAAGACGGACCGCCATACAACTCTGTTTTGGCACACACTCCATGCTTCATTCACATTCATACATCGTATCATACATACTCTTTTATTATTCTGACTCTTCACATGACTCGATTCAAGTATTTGATTTAATTGATTGAGCCATGCCTTTTTCGGACGTCCTCGACTTATTCCATTCACTTTCGCATAATTTCGTTGTATGTACTGAAAATAAGAATTTTAGTATGATATGTGCTCATATCAATATTTTAGTACTAACCTTCATAGAAAGTATGTACATACTCGTACATACGTATGAGTGTGAATTTTTCAAATTTTGAACTTTATAAAAAAATAAAAAAATTTTATAAAAAAATAAAAAAATGTTTCAAATTTTATTAGAATCTTTTCAAAGCCCCACCTATCTAGCAAAGTACCTACCTTTAATGCATTTTAGCTGACAAATCATACATACATGGCCTGTTCAAAAGAAAAGGTGAATTTTGAATTTTCGCGGGCTGTGTACATTTGATTATCGATTTTTTTTTTGTAATTTTTTTTGTAATTTTTTTCTAATGTACACTTCGAATGTACACAGCCCGCGAAAATTCTAAATTCACCTTTTCTTTTGAACAGGCCTTGTACACCCCGTGATTTTTCACGGGCAACAACTAGTATTGTATTATTTCAGTTAACTCGATTTTTTTACAAACCACGATTTTCTCCGTTTTTTCCGGCATCCGAAAGACATGAACCTCCGATAAAATAATATCTCGCTGTCACTTTTGCTTGCAGCCTAAACGGCATCTGAATACAGAAGTCGTGCCGCGGAGGGCCCGCTTATTGGAAAACTTTCTGTGCATCCCTTAATATGCTACAAGGCATCACTTCCTAGGTACATAATATATGATGTGCCTACGGCGAATGTTCTCAAACTTTAACTGACACACTTTACACACTTTTTGGTAATCATCTAGTACAAGCGATACTACACATGATTCATGTGTTAATTCTGTAGGGTAGTTAGAAAAATGTTCAAGGTTTCCAGTGAATACAATTCTCAAACAGTAATATTTTTGACTGTTTATGAAATGTTTGCTGTAATTTTAGACAAAACGTCTAAAATGCCTTTGCCGGTCTTAAAAATGCACCTTTTATTGACATTTTATTACGTTTTTTATAGAATTTAAAGAGTTACAGTAAAAAAAAAAAGATTTTTCGTAAGAAGCAATCACATGGTGGTTATACATTATATTAATAATAAAAGAACACTTTGTTTTAAAACCACAACATTTATTATAATAAAGGCCAACCGGTTTCGCTTGGATCAAGCTTCGTCAGGGCACATATAATAACTAAAGAAAAATACAGAGTTAACAGGTATATATAGGTACAATAAATATTGATATTTGTGGTTAATTAGTAAGTAAATAAAAAATACATTATAGATAGGTAGGGATTTGAAAAGATACATTTTTTTAATTTGATAATTTAAATTAACATCAGTTCCAAATTAGAAAAGTTCTCACTCGTACGGCCGAACGTACTCGCAAAGGAAATTATTCTATTGTGTAATAGTAATTAAGTGTTATGGGAAGTAATTAAAGTAACACAAGCAGAAGCGATAGGTAAAGGGTGTGCGGGGGAAACAGAGTGATTTACTTAGAACATTTTAAGAAGGGACCTATATTTTAAATTAAATTGTGTTCGAAACAGTTGACAATCAAACAGAAGAGTTTTTTATGTGAAAAAACGTGTTTGCTCGTTCGTTTTCGCTCGTTCGTAGGTTTCGTTGTTCTGATCTCCAAATAATATAATATAAATGTGGTATTTTGTGAATACGAAGACTAAAATCAGTGTGGCGTATTAGTTTCCTTAATAATACAACTGTGTAAGAAGACGTCAAAAACTTTCAACTTTATCGGTGAGTGAATTGGTTTTCCATTTTTCCACCAGCTGCAATTAGACACTTCCATCAATTAATACAGTTTATCGTTTACAGTCCACTATTTTACAAATTCTTCTGAATCTGGAAACACATTCGGTGTTTTATTGCAGCTTCGGATCTAACAATGACCGATATCCACATCAGAACCTAAACCATAAAAAAACATGGTGTAATGCGTACCGCAGCCGGCATCATGTTCGTCCTTATAAAATACAACCTAATATTACTTTATTCGGTCGATGCTTAAGTTATCTATGACGCAGCTCTTTCGCCCTACATTTAACTTCTCGCCATTTAAAGTAATTCACATTTTACAAGATACATTTCACTTTCATTTAAATGTATCAGCTCGTGTGAATATAATGTAATCAAAATTATGCGTCGAGGAGAACGGCGAAGTTATGACATTACGTAATACCCGATTGCTAATAATAAATTGATGTCAGAGATCAAATGAATACATCATACTTAAGTATCAGTTTGTAAATTAAGCGCGGAACTTACATGGAAACCAACGAGTTTGTAAAGAGATTGTTTTAATGCACATGGACCATTTACGACGAAAGAACAGCTTGATTCAGACGAGCAGTTTTTTTTTAGCGCGATTCAATTATATAGCTCCTGATTTTATATAAGAGTTGTGCACATCCTTTCTGGTCTGAAGTTAGTTACATTTATTTTACAACATACATCAATTTCTATATTATTACGTTTTGATCTTTGATCAACGACTTACATATATATTTTTTATAGTGAATACCGCACAAGAGTCCCAATTGCTTCCAACCGTCTGGAGTCAGTGAGACTATGGCATTCCTAATTGGGGTATTTTGTGAGACTAAAGGCATTGAGGTGGGGAAAAAGAAGGTTGGGAAGTACCTGTCTATTCAGATCTGGTCACTAAACACGGCTAAAGCTTTTTTAATTAACGTTTCGATACTGAATGGTAGTTGATTGGAGTGTCTACCCCTCTGAAACGTGCCGCAAATATACCATATATTATTTTATATGAATTAAATGTGTTATGACACTATTAATTAACTAAAAACTATTTGCGCACGCCGGGTTTGAACCCGCGACCTCCTTTTAAGAAAACTAATATGGAATTCAATCATCTTGGAACTTTATATTTTATTTATTTTATTTATTTTATTTTATTAACGCCTTTAAGGCTTTTACATAAATACATTTTTTAAAGTACAATAGATGGGTAGAATATAACATTAAGTTAGTATTTAACTGCCATATAAATATAGCGTAGGTTTATACATATAATAACAATAACCTTTGTGTTCTATTGAAAACATTCAAGTAAGCTAGATTTTAATTTGGAAACAGTGTTGTAACGGTAAACATCTATTGAACCATATTTATTACCAAGTCTATGCAGTCTTTGAATGGGAGAATTATCAAAATAATTGTTTGTAGACGGAGAAACATAATATAGAGCCGCCTGCCGTGTATCACGGGTAGGTACTCGCAAGGTAATAAGGCTCGTTAGATCCGGGGCGTCCAATCTGCCATTCGCTATTTTAAAGAGACATATATATGCTCATCTGCTCGAAAATTTATTAGGATAACCTAAGGGTCGTGTGCACAAAGTTTTAAGGTGAATCCAACAGGCGCTGGGAGTAAAATACGCCGCTTCAGTAGTATTATAAACCTATTAGTATTAATATTAATTTAAATGTACAAGATAGATCTTAAAACATACTTTCGCGGTTTTTATCTGAAATTATAATAGGTATACCTATTTAATACGTCAAAAATAAATAGATTCTTAAAACACGTCTCAACAAATTTCCTACCAAATTTAACATTTACACTTTTTTTTATTCAATGATTTTGTGTGAGTTACAAACATTATCGAAGGCACTGGATAGATAAACAGATAGAAGTGTGTTGTAAGCATGTTCGTGTGCCCGAAGTAAGCTAGATTTTTCCTAACTTCTGGTGAAATTACTTAAAACATTTTCTACTATCGAAATTCTTCCTTGAACAGGTAGTCAATTTTATTGGCTTGTCTGTGGTCTAGGAGTCAAGAAGTCTTATATAAATTGACGATATCTTTTAAATCAGTATACTTCTTAAAGGCATTTTTTCGAGATTTTGTATAGATTTACGTATTTATTATATAAAAATGTATTACAGAACCTCTGGTATAGCCTGCTATTCTCTGTCTGTTCCACCCTCCCGCCCCCAACCCACAAAGAAGAGAACAGTTGGAGTTGTAGCCCCAGGTCTCAAGAATTCAAACACTGTGAACATTTCCCTTCTACAGGCACTTGACATTTATCAGTCTTTTTCCCTGTCAATATTCCATGCATCTGTGCCCATTTCTTTGATATTTTAGTAAAATAAAGCTTTTAAGCTGCGCTCCATTTTTTGGAAATATTCCATTCAAGCGGCTGTTGAAAATCCTGCTGTGTTGATTCGGCATTTAGATTTTACCATCGCGATGGATTCAACCTTTCAAATCATCTTGTTTGCATTGATCAATCGTTGAATGTCATTGATCAATTTTAAAAGGTTTGTATACCCATGATTTTGTATTTTTTGGTAAGCATCACGTGAATTACTACGTGTATTTTCGTTTCCAACATCACTGTGGATAATTAGTGTACAAATATAACCTTTGGTCTAGTCAGAAAGGTTTCAAACATAGCTATCATAAACTTTGTCACCTACTTCTATTATTTTACTTAATTTTTAAAGGTTTTTTTGTTGTTAAAGAAAAGCTGTATTTTTTTAGAAGCTATTTTAATATGCTATTTATAACGCTATCTGGCAAATAGGACTCGAATCAATCAATATCCCGACTAGCAAAATATGTTGATAAATATATTTTATACGATTTTAATGGATTTTTAATAAAATATAAAGACAATTATTGATTTCTGAAACATTAATGGGGGACTAAACGCCGTTGGCGCAAATAAAAAAATATCCAAAGAAGCGAAGCTAGCAGTCCACAATGGAGTGCTTATACCAACCCTGATGTATGGTGGTGAGGTGTGGAAGTGGCAGAGGAAGGATGAAAGTTGACTGAACGCTGTATTATATTGTTTTATAGATTCCTGAGGCGTATGTCCAGTTAAACCATGTGTGACCATATTAAAAATGTGGATATCCGGAAAGAATGCAAAGCTGATGTAGGCGCAATGAATAGGATTACGAAAGGGACGCTTAGATGGTTTAGGCATGTAGAGCGATTGAACGAAGGAAGGAGGGTGAAAATACTATATGATACGAAAGTGAATGTAATAAAAAGTTGAGGTCGCCCGAAGAAGACATGGCACGATCAAGTGAATCAAATACTTTAGTCGGGCCATGTCGAGAGTCAGAATAACAGAAGAGTATGCATTATGCTCAGCTCTCCTCTTAACGAGCGATGGATGCAGATGATGCGGAGACCACCTTGAGGCATGTTCGATTGAAATGATATTCACAAGTTTTTTTTTTTTTTTTTTTCTTACGAATTTTTTTAAATTTTATTTTTATTATTATTATTGGAAAATTTTATTATTATCATTAGACGATGTATGGATGTGAATGAAGCAACGAGTGTGTGCCAAGACAGAGATATATGGCGGTTTATCCTCTCTGCCTACTCCTGCGAGGATTACTAAAATACGGAGTAATAGATAACAGTTCACAGCGAGTAGATTATAGGAAGTTCGTGAATGATCGATCTCACCGATCCACTCGAATCGGTATGTGCGATTCGAGCCGAGTTTTACGAAAATTCGGTTAAAACTAACGAACCGATTACACTCGAATATCACTAATAGCTTTTCGTAAACTTTTTCGGTCTTAATATTCCAGCCAATCATAACAATGATTTTACATTTTCCACAGAGCCGCGAAAGCCTCTCATCCCGCAACAGCGTGGGCGCCGGCGGCAGCGACGCCGACGGCGACTGCGAGTGCGACAGCAGCGGCGGCAGCGGGGGCTCGTGCTCGGGCGCCTCGGGCTCCGGCTCGGGCTCGGAGCGCGTGCCCTGCGACATCGGCCTGCTGGAGCGCCTGCTGCGCACGCATCCCGTCTGGTTCCTGCCGGGAATACAGCGCGCGGGGGCCTTCCACCTGCTGCAAGGGAAGGAGGAAGGGGTAAGATAATTTCTTTCAAATCGCCTACAGATGAGATGGACTGAGGATCTTAAAAGAACTGCCTCTTTCGAGAGGATGAGGTGAAGAATCAGACCAAACTGCAGTCATTTTAGAGAGGTCTTTGTCAAAATCTGGAAATTATAAGGCTTATGAAAAAATAAGAAACCCATTTAAACTCATTTAAGAAACCCCGAAACTTTTTACATTCCTTTCAAAAAAACTAATTTAACCTTCTCCCAACCTCTTATGCAAATGTGTCGACTGTATAACATCCACTGTAGTGGCAAGATTAACGAACATGGTATGATCAACGAAATTGATATATTCTCCAACTCACCTTTTAGGTTTAATCAAATCTTAAATACCATTTTTACTTAAAACATAAAACAGAAAAAGGTACACACAAATACAACTTTTTAAGGTAATTTTATGTTTCATTATGTTTTTTTTCTAAATTTAAACTTGTGTTGATATTTCTTTTTATAAACGGTTGTTTTCTTTATTTTTCTATTGTTTTTATCAGTGTTATACAGTGTATTTCTAATTGCATGATGTGAACATTTTGGGAATGGATTGATGACCTACCATTTAGTTTGTATCTGTCAGTATGTGTGTAATGTTGTCACTCTGTCAAATGTTCCAAATAAATAAATAAATATGAAGTATTTCTTGGCTAATGTCAAAACGACATTAATCAAGAAATTATCGATATCCAAAGTCATTTCAAATCAAGACTCCTCTCAAGATACGCCAAATCCAATATTTGAAACAAAAACTCATCTTTATAACGCTGGACACAAAGTAAGCTAAATTAGGTTTTGGATATTTTACAAAAATTTAAGAACAATCTTTTGAGCCATAAAAGATAATGGTGTCTTGCAGGCAAGGTATATCCATGATATATACCATAGGTTCTCAACGTGGGCGATCACGCCTCCTTGTGGGTATAAAGTTTGCAGTTGTCTAGAGCAGGTGATTGAATATTACGCTTTTCCCTCCCCTATCGTTTTTTTTAAATTGAATATTCTAGTCCTTCCGACGCTTTTCATCTTCAGAGTTTACATACTTATGTTACATGTCTGTTCGCCTCCATGTTTGTCACTTGAAGCTGTTATAGATACACATCCTTTCACCAAAGTAATTCTAGGCAAAGGCGTGTACTCCATATAGGCACACAAGCACTGCCTACCCTGCCATACTCGCATAAAAATATGAATAATATTGTATTAAATTATATGAAATTATTTTACAAAAAATCTACACTTTAAAAAATACACGCGAATTTCAGCTGATCGCACCGCCGCGAGCGCCCCACTGACTGTCCTACTATAGCGTGTCAAAAGCAGTAACTACATATGCTCAAACGCCGCCAGCGTTAGAATACATTATTCTATGTTCACTAGATCACACAAAATATGTATGCGTGTAAAATGTGAGCTGTGTGCTCGTTCAAGTGGCTTGTTTTTGCTAGTTTCTAGGCAGTACTTAAAATAAATGCAATAGTAATTAGTGACATTTGTTGGTACCTATTTCTATTACCAATCACTCCGCTGTTTTTCATACTGTCCACCCCATAGACATAAAATACAAGACACGTCATATTCATACTAATCTTACGAAAAATGTGGCACCAATAAGTAACGTCTTGTATTCCGTTTCACCCGCTTGTGAAAAGGATAGTCATTCAAAATAGCTAAATGAACTTCCCACGCTACTGTTATAATCGGGTATCGCGCCACTAGCTGTGGTTGTCTTTCACAGACTTTCTGCATTCGCTGTCCCACACCGTTCTCCAGTTGCTAAAAACCTTGGAAAAATTGTATTTATAGAATTGAAATAATAAGTAATTTGTGGGTTATTATGAATGGAAAGAAACTCCATGAAATTTGTTTTTTGCTCACGAATGAATTTTACACTTCTCAAGGCATTTTTTGCTCAGAAAAGAGCCTACAGCGACGTGTTTTTGACAGCTGGGGACAGCTTGTCTGTCGAACGATTGTTTGTGTGATACTAAACGCAGCAAATCTCAGATATGTTTCGCAGACTCGGCTTAGTGCATTCACGCGCGTTGTCTCAGTAACGTATCTACATTATTTAATTCATCTAAGGTTCACCTTGATCAAAAACTCTGCACGCCACTTTTTCTAGGAGCTACCTTTGCTCGCAATTTTAATACCAATGATCAAAATTCAAACATTACAACATCAACAGCATCTTTACCATGAATCTCTAATCTAATCTAGTTTATTTTATTGTATGTGCAGAACTTCGTAGTACGCCAGTCCAGCCAGACTGACACCATGGCCCTCAGCGTGCGGCTGCCCGTGTCGGCAGGTCCCTACATAGAGCACTATCTCATCCACGCTGCGGCCGGGCGGATTGGACTGGAGACCTCTCAGAACAAGTTCGACAAAATCCCAGACCTGGTTGCGCACTACTCTCAATGCTGGTGAGATATATTTCTTGATTTTTTAGAATTTATTTATTTATGATGACTTTCTAAGACAGCGTCTTCATAGATTATTCTATCTTCCTGCCTGTAGGACCAACCTGCCAATGGTTCTGCCGGTGGGGAGGAGTATTTTGCTCCTGAAAAAAATCTCTTTCGAAATTGTCTTATTTTATGTCAGTGAGGAGAGATTCAGAAGTGAAATCCTATTGATTCTTGAAAGAGTTAATTTCTCCTCATTGACCTGATCATCACCACTGCCTGAAATTTTATTTTTCTTGCGTATCTACTCGTATATAGTACTTTAATTTGTATTTTTTTTTACAAAAATTAAATCTCATTTCTTATATGCATTAAATTTAAAAGTTTGTCATGTATAAGGAATTTAATAAAGAAATTATTATTATTAATTATTATTATTATCAGAAGTTGAATTCTTTTCAGAACACTTAAATAACTAACCATCACGCCGTTTCCCCGCAGGGGTAGGTAGAGAGGACAGACCGCCATACAACTCTGTCTTGGCACACACTCCTTGCTTCGTTCACGTTCATACATCGTCTCATACATACTCTTCTATTATTCTAACTCTTGGCATAGCTCGATAGTAAATATATATAATTACATTTAATTAATATCATTTGAAATTAATTAAATGTAAAGAAAACACGTATTATTATTTTTTAAATGCGCATGCCGGGATTTGAACCCGTGACCTCTGGTTTCAAACGCCCTTGAGGTGGTATTTCGCAGAAAATGCGCTATATAAATTATCCGAGAAGTCGAGCGTCTTAACCACTCGACAACGGAGGCCGTCAAAACATACAATTTATATGAATTCAAGGCATTTATTGCAAAAAAACCGAGTATACAATCGTAACAATTGATAATCTCACCATTTATATACTCGTCTCGTTATTCTGACTCTTCACATGACCCGATTCAAGTATTTGATTCACTTGATCGTGCCGTGTCTTCCTCGGGCATCCCCGACTTCTTCTTCCGTTCACTTTAGTATCATATACTATTTTCACAGTCCTTTCTTTGTTCATTCGCTCTACATGCCCAAACCATCTAAGCGTTCCTTCCTTGATCCTATTCATTACGCTTACATCAGCCCTGCATTCTTTCTGGATATCCACATTTTCAAAACGGTCATACATGGTTTTACCGCACATACGTCTCAGGGATCTATAAAACAGTATAATCATAAACAGTGCAAAAATATTGTAATAGAAAGAAAAAATTGTATTGGTAACAAGTACATCCAGAGTTAAATAGTTTCTACAATTAATTTAGCTCTACTAGGTGAAAAAACTGTACTAAGGTTTACTTAAATTGTGATATTGATGTACTAAATATATCAAAAACATCGTAGTATTTGTTTCCCAGATATTGAAATCGTCGCATAGGAGTGTAATATTAACTAACTAACTAACCATAACGCCGTTTCCGCACAGCGTCACGCAGAGAGGACGGACCGCCATATAATTCTCTCTTGGCACACACTCCTTGCTGCATTCACATTCATACATCGTCTCATTGATACTCTACTGTTATTTTGACTCTTCCCATGACCCGATTCAAGTATTTGATTTAATTGATCGTGCCATGTCTTTCTCGGGCGTCCTCGACTTCTTCCATTCACTTTCGCATCATATATTCTATTAGAGTATGTAGTAAATACTTGTTTTACCTTTATTTCAATGGAAGGTGATCCGAAGAGCTATATTTATAAATGCCTTCGGTACCAGTGGACAGGAGCACGCCAAACGCATGCATACAATTTGTATGCAATTATCATTAGCCGCATGTCTTTATTACAACTAATCATTGCGCTTAAAACCTCGGCTTTGGAATGTCTTGTAGGCTTTCGTGTTTCATATCTCATTTATGAATTATTTTTTTTATCCTAATCTTGGGAAAGTGGTTTTCCCGGATACTGCCACGTTGAGTGACTTAAGGCAATTTATAATTGTAGTTTTTCATCAGTTTATATGTATTTATTTATTAACGCTCTGATGGGCTTTGACATAATAAATTAACATAAGTAAGTGCATGAGAACAGAAAATAATAGCTCTAAAAAGACATACATGAAATAATACAGTAAAAATTATAACGTTTTGAAAAATGAATATCAAACGAAAGTTAAATAATAGTTCCCATACATTAGTGACAAATAAATATTTCATTTAAATGTCTTTTAATTTTTGGCAAGTTAATGTGAAAGATGTCAATATTTGAGTTGTATTCGTTCCCAAGTGTATGTAGGCGAGAAATGGGTGCATGCTTGTGGTAGGTGGTGTGGAAGTTATTGTTGCGGAATAATGTGTTATGCCGAGTTGCTCGCTGAGGTACTCTGAAGTTGATAAGGTGCAGCAGTTCACAACAGTCGAATTCGGAGTGAATTATCTTGAACAAAAAAGTCAGCTATTTTCCTTCTGTTTTCTAGGGTGTGGATTTTGAGTGTGTTTAAAAGATTGATTGATTATAACCTCTGAGCAATAATATACCAGGAGGGAGTGCTAGTGTAGTCAGTATTGATGATTTTTGCCTGACTGGAGCGTGGCTAGGGTTAGGGCTAGGGCAGGGGTCGGCAATTTGTCAAGTGACAAGAGCCAAATTATCATGGAAACAGGATAACAAAGGTACCAGAGAGCCACATATACATGTATGTAATATACTATGGACATACTTATATGCCATGTACGAACGGGCTAAAGAGTGGTAGAGAGTATACCGTACGAGTCGAAGTTTGTTCGGCGGGTCTATCTCATAAGTTATAAGGCTGCTTGAGATGAGGTGAAATTGGAGTTAATGTCCGAAGAGCCGCAAACGTCTATGCAAAGAACCGCTCCTGCCTACCCCTGGGCTAGGGTATTTATACATCCACTCATAGCATATGTCGACATAATGTTTTTGTTTATTTGTACAACCACTTTTTCACAGTATTGTTATAAACAAAAATGTAGGATATAACATAAAAAACCGTTGAGTTCTGTCCTGTTATGTCGCATAACAAAATGTAGTGGGCGGAGTCGCCGGAGACGCGGGAGACGGAGAAAATGCTTACATACCTAAAAGCGGAGCTATATTGTGCGAGAACTTCTCTTATCTCTTTCTCTCTCATTTTTTACGACGTAAAAACCCGGAGAGTGATTTATCGTAAATTTGTATAGGTTAGTTAAAAATGTTTAGCTCTCTCTATATACGAGTATATTCATCCTCTGAGATTATAACATTGTGTTTGGTCATGGTCATCTTCAGTTACTTGATGTTTTTTGATTCTCCTCCGTAGTGACGAGCTCCCTGTGCAGCTGGTCCTACCTCGAGCCTTGCGAGATGCCAAGAACCGCCAGCAGCTGTCCTCGCTGGCTCTGCTGGGGCAGGAGTTCTGGCGGTACCCCATGGCCTGTCCGCGGCCCGGGGGTACTCTGAAGGGAGAGACGCTGCCCGGCGCTCCCACCCCCATGTCGCAGACTCCCTCGGACACTAGTTCCAGCTTTAGCAGCTTCAGTGCAGGTAACACACATTCAACACTTGAGAACGGGTCGCTTTTACGACTCGTTCTTATGTTCAACAGCTCGGCTATGGAACGATTTGCCGGCTTCTGTCTTTCCTCCCTCCTTCAACACGGGCCTCTTCAAGACCCAGGTTCACTCCTTCCTTTCCCCAAAAAGACCCTCCACACAGCATCCCCAAAGATGTCATAGGCTCTGAGGGAAATTATTTCCCTCGAGGCCTCCTGTGTGGAGTTATTGTAAAAAAAAGTCTGTTCTTCTGTTATAATTTTAATTTTAAGTTAATAAGTGTGTCCATCTGATGGGACCTGCCAGGTAAGTATGTTCCTGTATATTTTCTTATTTAAACTAGGAATCAATATGTAACAATAGAAAATAAGATCTGTACAGCGCCCTTGAGGTGATTTTTCACAAAAACGGCGCTATACAAATCATCCAAATATTATTATTATTATACTAACGGACTATTGTCCAATTGATAATTTTGAAAATGCAAATTAAATCAAAGTATTCCCCACGCTTGTCTAATGAAGAAATTTTTAATGTGTGTTCAATTTAATCATATTATGAATAATCACCTCTTTCTCGCCCGAATTTCCATACAATTCCGCGTAAGAATCGTAAAGTTATGACGGGAAGAGCCGCAGGCGACTATCATCGCTGGCTTTCCTGAAGAGTTGACCGGCTTTTCGTATTCGGTTTGTTCTCCGGACTGTCGGACTACGCTCTGAGAGTATTCTGATAGAATCTTCTAGGGGTGGGATGCTCCCTCATGTTGGAGAGTGTTAAAAAACATATATTTGAGATTTCTCCATATCCGGAAAGCTCTTACTACCCTTGGCTTTATTTAATAACTTTCTGCTGGGCATGCCAGGATTTCACTTCCTACAGCTTTCAAGGAAAGGTTCAGGACCCACTTCTCCAGACAGCTGTGGGATTGTTTCGAAACTCTGCCATTTTGGAGATCAAGTTCCTGATGACTATTGAAGGCAGCATCATCATAGATTATTTTATTTTTCTGGCTGCATGTAGGATAACCTACCAATTATTCTCCCGGTGGGAAGAAATATATTGTTTCTGAATACAATAATTGCTTCTGACATCGATATATTTTACGTCAATGAGAAGAAATACAAAAGGAAAATCATTTTGAATTTCCTGAAAAATCCCCCATCATTGACGTAACTTTCCATGCTGTACATAATGACTGTATCATTAAAATTTCTTATATGGTTATTTGATATTTTGTAATGTATGTATTAGATTTAAAAATACATTTATCAATTTAACTTAATCTTCCAGGAATCCCGAGGACTCCGCACATCGCAGAAGCCGACTCCAACATCGTGCTGAACTTGACCCCAGTGGACAACCCCTGCGGCAGTGGGGGCGCAGGCCTAGGGAGCTCCATGTCCACCTTCAAGGGCACCTCTTCGCCCCCCGGCTTGGCCGTGTCCCGGCTCATGGGGGCCGCCCACGAGGGGAGCACCTTCATCAGGGCCCCCCGACCCACCCCGCCCAATACTCTTAATCTGTCGTCTAGCACGGTGAGTTATTGTTGTATTGTATGCGGTTTAATCTATCAATGTTTTAATGTATTGCTTTATGTTTTATAACAATATTTGTATTAACAACTTCTGTAATGCATTTGTCTGCTAATTTACATGTATAACTATTAAAACACAAATTGTTCGGTATTGGGGCAGACTATTGACTTGTTTGATTTAATATTTTTTTAAATTACGACCCCAGACTCCGAAACTCTCTAAGGTGTGAGCCGAAAGTCTCTAATCCCAAAAGGCGGAGATTATCTTGGGTCTACACTACATTAAGTTGAACTAATAACCGAATACGGATACGCCAGGTACACCTATGGAGAACGGGTTTAAAACATACAAAAAGTTTTCTTTGTTCACAGCTAAGTGAAGAAAATAATCACAATCAAACATAAGCTTTGAAATTTATATTGGAAATAGCACTCCAAATTAGATTTCCATATGTTTTAAAAAAAAAATAATCAGTGCTCAAAGCCATTTGTTTAGCTTAAGAATTCAGGGGCTGCAATTTTTTCACAATATTGTAAATTACAAAAATATGTCTTACTAACATTTTTAATAAATTTGTATAAATTTAAAATTAAAAAAAAAGTATGCTCAAAAGTTCTTCCATTATATAATCCATTTCCACTAAGTGGATTTTGCAAAAGTCTTCATAGTTTACTACTATATACTTCTTCTTAGTATATTCATTAAACCATCTTGCTTTATGTGTTGTCTTATTAATCCTATAACTGCGCTTTATTGCTTACAGGCTCACATAACCCATCAGTCGAGTCCTGCTTTCCCCCAAACACCTCTTCTCTCTTCTCAGGGAGGAAAAACCCTCCCCCCGCCCCCACCCCCGCGCTGGGCCAAGCCCCCCTTCAATAACAACAATAACCCTTCATCCAATGAGATACAAACATTCACTCCCTCGGCGAAAGCGCAATCGCAACAGATCTCGGCAGGGGCTAACATAACCGTCACCACGACTGTCACGTTCAGCGTACAAAACCAGAACAACTCCTTGTGTCAGAACGCTCTGGAGGAACTCCTGTCTCCGAATGCCGACAGCGTTAAAAGCAACTCTACTAACAATAATAACAGCTTTGATGATGGACATTCCAGCTTGCATTCTAGCAGCAATTTCTGCCAGGTGAATACCATACTATTTCTTTCGTTGGCAATATAATACCCTGCTTTGAAAGGAAATGCTGGTAAGTTAAAGATATTCAAATGTAAGAAACTGAAGTGTAAAACCCTGTTCAGATTGTGAGGCATGTGCTCTCTGGTGTCATTTCTAGCCAATTAAAGCCACTAAAAGGGTTGCCATTATTATCACAAGGTGCTGTGAGATATAAATACATAATATGTAAAATACTCATGGTTTGAATACAGTTTAATACTCATGAAATGATTGAAGCTGACATTTTTCGATAATCAAAGACCTATAGTGAATATCTTTAACTTTTCATCCATTCAAATAAAATAATATTCTTACCATTATACACATCTTTTTTGTGGGATTTCTAACAGCATCCGAATGTTTGTTCACTGTTAATTAACATGAATTTATGTGTATCGATGAAAATAATACTTATAAAATAACAACCTGCTTGTGTGTGACTGTAAAATTGACTCCCCTTTTCAGACAACGTCCAAGAGACTATCTCCCGAAGGCGAATGCATAAATATCCTGCCTTCCTCGCTGCAGAGCAGTCTCAGAAGGAGGCAAAACCAGGAACCAACATCGGAAATAGTTTCCCCGAGTCCCCAAACAACTCCGTTCTCTCCTGAGCCGATAATAAACAGTTTCAGTTCCAAGAACGGAGTGTTTTCTCCAACAAATATGGTTCCTTCTCCAAATGGATCAAACTCTGTTACCAGCGGGATATTTTCTCCTAGTCAAATCAATTCTCCTCTGTCAAATGCTACCATGTCTTCCAAGAGCGGGATATTCTCACCCAGTCAGGTGAACAGCCCTGCCCTGAACAAGAGTGAGCTTTTCTCTCCGTTGAGCAGAAGTTCTCCCATCTCAGCGAAGAGCTCAGTTTTTTCGCCTGTTTCCAACCAAAACAGCTTCACTAATAACTCTGCCTTCAATTCCCCCCTCATGGGGAAGGACCGAGAAAGGATTCTGTCTCCTAACACCAACACAGTGAGCACAACCACTTCAGGAAGGTCCAGAAAGAGCAAACATTCCCACAGGAAGGAATCACGACATTATCAGGTTAGTTGGCTCTTATTAGCTGCACATCTACCACTCTAGGTCTCACAATCAAGTTGTTTCAACTTTTCTGGCACTAATGTTATCTTTCCACTCATTTGTAGTTATTGCTGGATAATTATTAGAATATATAGAACTGAAATTATTAATGTTTTTACGTTTCAACTGGATATTCATACGTATAAGTGTGTCTGAAGAAAGATCATCTTAGCATAACATTTTTTAATGATTTGAGTTTTAAAATCATAAAATTGTCTACCTGCTTATTACCAGCTGACAAACAACATTGCGTTTCAACATGTGCTCCAGGTTTGGTAGATGTGAATCTAATGTCAAATCAATATTTTATCATATTTGGGTTGTATTAGTTAAAAAGCATGGTTTTTATTATTGTAAAGTGTCCTGCATTCAGAATTAACATTTTTTTTAACAATATAGGCATAGATTAAATAATAATTGTTACACATAACTTTTGCGAGGATTCATTATTACAAGTTTTGTTGCTAAAATTTGTTCTGTTTTACTTTGACCATTCATAAGAATTTTTGTTGACTAAAGTTGGAACATTTATAATACAAACACATTTAATCTTGCTGGCTTCAATCGTTCTAAAAATCAAGTTGTTAAAAACAGGCAGTCGGAGTTGTATTGTATTTCATTCATTATCTTGAATGTTTTCTTTCTAATACAAAATACATTACAAACGAATTTCACCTTAGTTGTTCTTTTGGGAGTGCATTTTAAAGATGTCTTGTGCGAATGGACTTGAATTAAATTAAGTAGCTGATAATAATGTTTTATTCATTAAAAACTATTTTTTGTTTTATGTATCTGTTGGAATTGAAATTGAAATTGAGGTTTGAAATTTTTGTACCATTGTCATTTCTAACAAAAAAGTAGTGTCATTTTATTAATGTTCTATTACATCATTGCAGCGTTACATTCTAGGATTTGACCTCCTTAAAAAAAATACACTCAGTAATTAAACTGCCGTAAGTCAAAATATGTCAAACTGAAATAAAGGATTTAGTATATCAAGGTTATCTAGTATATCTAGTTTCAGGACTGTAAAATGTTTTCCACCAGCTGTGGTCCCTACCTATTCTTCTTCGAACCTCATCGAACCGCAACAATGTCTTAAACCCCTCCATATTTCCAGGAGAGTGACATTTTGGAGTCTCCTGGAGTGTACTATCGCAGCTCCTTGGGTGACAAGGCATCTGACTATGAGGACATTTGGGGCCCGGAGCAAGGGGGGCCCCAGGGCCCTGCCAGGTCCACCTTCCGGCCGCAGAGGGATGCCCTGGGCAGCGGCATACTCATCAGCAAGCGGCCAGACCTGCTGCCCGATACTTTGCGTAAGTTTCATAATACATATTAATATTACCTATTCATATTTATTGTTATTATTATAAATAATGTTTGTTTAGCCTGACGACATCTAAAAGGTAATATTTTTATGGATTAGTATTCTTCATAATCACTTATCTTAAGGCGTTTCTGTGCATGCTAAAAAATAGTACTGGTGTGTTCAAATGACATTTACTGAGTGTTCAACATCTAATAGAAGGATGAGTAGATATATTTCTGTTATTTCCAAATGGGAATCACAAAGCATGCAACCTTTTTTGTTCCTGTAAGCACTCAAACCATAGGCACGTTGTTCTATCCCTCATGCTTACCTTATTCCCCTGACAGTAGCCTGATCTCTTTAATAACTTTAACCACAGATGTCATATTAGGTATTCAACTTTTTTTCCCAGGTATTAAGCCTGTAAAACGATTGACTAACAAAAACATGTTTCTTTTCAGCAAAAGTCACATCGCTCAACAGCAACATTCTGAGTCCCAGTTCTCCCATCACAACGGACAATGATTCTGACAAAGAGCACCACCAGTTCATGGCCTTGAAGCTGGCCGCCCAGCAGAAGCTGGCTCACCAAAACTCCATCGAATCTGCAGAGAAAGCCTCCATGATCATAGCGACTACCAACAGCAAGGGGGAACCCGTTCCCAAGCGCCCCGACAAACTGAACCTCACGAAGAACGCCAACGAACAGATGACAAATGATACAAACGAAAGACTAAAACAAAGCGAGTTTGTTGGAAGAACTGATGAGGAAATAGAACGGGAGAATCACAATAAGAATATAAGTAATGATGAGAGTTTGTTGCTAACCAATGACTTCTGCAATAGCACCGATGATGACCTACAAACGGAGAAACTGAATAGCCCGTTTTACGCAGACCCAGTAGACGCCATCAAAGAGGTAGGATTATTAAAAACCTTTTCTTAGTATGTCATATGTTTTTCAGCATAACATAGCACAGGCTCAGGCTCGTTGATCCACACCTCTCAGCCTTGCGCATTAGTGCTGCATCAATTTTAAAATTCTATTCTATAGGAATTACTAAAATCTTAAATTTGTATTGTCTAAGTAAGATTCGGAGACAAATATAACACTTGTGGTTGTTACCATTTTTCAGTGACTCTAAGGAGTACAAATTTAAGTGCAGTTGTTCCACAAAATATACCTACATTATGCACATTCGCAAATGTTTTTAGTTTCTCTTGAAATATATTTACACTGTCTTAACTCTAGATTGGTAGTCTCGTGTTCGATTTTCTTTGTACATTGATTTTACTACTGTTTTATTGAAATTATGCTGTGCCTTCCTTGTATAATATTATAGTATAATAGTTTTATCATGTTCAATTAAACCATAGGTTTCATTGAAACTATTTTTATTATAGCCTAGTATGCATCATGTAGTTTTTGTTAATCTAAAATATGTAACCTCCTACAGGCTGTTGTGCCCCTGGTACAGAGAAGGAGAGTGGTGCGAGGAATGCCCGGTATTGGCCCGGCACAGAGGTACAGTGAGCCCCCGATACACGGACACCCCTACCTGCCCCTAAGGGACATGCAAAGCATCGAAGAGCTGTCACGTAAGTCTATTGGTTTTACAGTTGATTGCACCCCATCTAAATCAAAATCCAAATTCCCCACTAATCTTTTTTCTTTAATACCTACCGTACCATCAAACTGCCTGATAAGTTCTGGTTCTGATTGTGAAACAGCTGTCACACCTAAATAATAGATATGTGAATATGTTAATTTATAAAATATCTTATGTTGAAGTGAAAATTAACATTGAATTATCTGTTATGATTGAATATTGTTTTACAAAACAACTTAAAGACTTTGGTTTATCTGTAATTATATAATTGCAAGACAATTGTTAGATTTAACTACAATATTTTCTTATTGTTTCCTCGTAGCTTCATCCCCAAACACGTCAAGTTCCGTTGACAATCTTGCGGGAATGAAGTCCGGGCGGCCTCGCGGCAAAGCAGTTCTCCCACCCAAAATCAAACCGGTGCCAGTGCGGCAAGATCAAACATGGACTGTGGACTCCAGCTGGGAATTTATCAGTAAGCCTTGCAATTTATATAAATCTTGAACACTTTGTAACCATGCTTATATTCTTATACATTTAGCGTAGAGAAAAAACGCTATTAACTTGACATGTCTGAAAGGAACTTGATCTCTGCAATTTCGTTACAGCTAGACATGTTTAACTGTGCATTTGATGGCGTCACTAGTGCAGATTTTGTGGATTTAAATTATATTGTTGTATTTTTTTAGTCCCCCCTTTGGCCAGCTGCAAAGTTAAGTTTGTCAAGCTGTAATCTACTTGAGGTTGTTGTTGTAGATGAGATGAACATAATGATACCTGCATAATAATATTTTAATGATTTCTATATCGCCGTTTATGTGGTAAAATCATCTCAAGGACGCCAATGCGCCAGGGTACTTACCCACTCAAGATATAGGACCTTAGCTTTAGCTCCTGAACAAAATCTCTTCCAATATCAACATATTCTACATCAGTGAGGAGCGATTCAGAAGGGGAATCCTATTGATTCCTGAAAGAATTTCTCCTCATTGACATGATCTTCACCACTGCCTGAAATTTTTAATATTTATTTTTTTCTTAATTTTATATACCTTAATTTCTAATTATTTTGCAAATATTGTGTCTATTTCTTCTATGTATTAAACTAATTACAGTTTTCAATGTATAAGAAATTATTATTATTAGCTAATTATATTAGTAAATCCCTTTTTTGTGTTCTACTATTGAAGTGCTAGGCTATTTGAAGCTGAATCATTCAGGGATACAGTGGGAACACATTACATGCCTTATTAAATCAATAGGTTCAAATCAGTCCAGATCACAGATACATACATACATACGAGTATAAATTACAACATATTTATAAATTCATACCAGTTTGTGCCGGAGTGAGGTTATCTCTCATGACCTCAAACAAAGGGACTCTCAGACGGATTGTGTGTTTGTGAATAAAAGGATAACCAGTAATAGTTGTTCATCTGTATACACATGGAAAATGCAATAAACAAAAACAGGCATTACTAACTTCTAAATGTTTATTATTCAATGGAATGTGTTAGAAATGATTTCCCCGTGGCGTATGAGAGGTAAAACCATGAACGTACAACTTTTTTACGAATGAGGAGATCCAAAAATAATGCAAGACTGATTATATGAGCATAATTAACAATATTAAGAAAGTGACCCTTAAATTGGACGTAGTTATGCAGAAAGCGTTTACCTACAATTTGCCGAAATCAAGTTCTACATGTTTTCCCATAGATAAATTCAAGATTTCTATCTGCTGAAAACATCCAAGCTTCAAAGGCAATAGATTTTTGGTAATTTATTTTTTTACTGACACAATTGTAAATATTTTACTTAAATTGAAGTTTAAAAACATAGAAATGATGGGTAATATAGGAAATACACATTGATAGATTATAAATTACCTATTTATAATAATTCTCATAGAGAAAAAAACACTGATATTCACTTTACAAATGCCGATAACGCATATTAATGCTTTTGTATCGTCGTATTTTTAAAGGCCTTTTTTCGGTTTTAGTTTTTTGGGATTGGATGCTTTTTGCATAACTACGTCCAATTGTTTGGACATGTAAAACGGTAAGATAATATATGACGTGCAGCTGGATGGAAAAGAAGTCGTAGTTGCCCTAAGAAGATATGGTCGAGGGAATCAAATACTTGGTTTGGGTCACGTAAAAAGTTGGAATAACAGAAGAGTATGTGGAGATGATGTTTGAAAGCGATTAAACCGTGTGGTCCAATATAAAAATTGTGTAGTATTTCATCTTTTTTTTTTTACCCCTCGGGTGAAACGGAATGATTGTCAGTTATTTGGTTAAGTCTTAACTCATTGAGTTAAAAATATGAACATTCATCTAGCGGGCAAGTTTATATTTTCATAGTTCTGTAATAAATTTATCCTTTGTTCTGTGAAGCGTGTAGCGTCTTTTAGTATCTTTGATCGTGAAAAGCCTGATAAAGATTGTCTGATGAAAATGATGTATCTATTGCATTCATTCATATAGTTACACTCGATGAGCCATTTTGGACATGTGATATTTGACTGACCTGTTTTGGGCACATCTGATTAGTAATACAGCCTTTATTTGCTTATGTCAATGTCTGATTACCGCACCATCGGTAAAAACATACAATAACATATTGAGGGGCAGTTTTTCTATCATCTTCATCGACATTTTACTATTTCTGTGTGCTAAAGGTGGACGATCACCTCTTTAAATGCTTCTTTTTGTCGATTTTTCAGTTCATTCTTTAATATATTTGAGACATTTAAAAAATATATATTCATTTTTTGTGACAAAAGGGTGAATGAAGGTAATTTAATTAATGGTGGATTGAATGCAAACATAGTTTCTAACAAAAATTTGTAAAAAAACAGTTTTGATACCAACACTGAGGCAAGGAAATTTGCAGTGGACAGACAAAAGTAGACTGAATTCTGTAGAAACCTTCAGCGCCCTTGAGGTGATTTTCCCACTAAAAAACAACGCTATAAAAGTTATCCATTTATTATTATTATTTTTATTAGAAAGATCCCTGAGTCATATGTGTGGTAAAACCATGTACAAATGAGGTGATCAAAAAATATATAGCAAGGCTGATGGAGAAGTAATGAACAATATTAAGAAAAGGATGCTTAGATAGTTTGAAAATGTAAAGCAGATGGACGGAGAAACGAGTGTCACTAGACTTTTGTGTAGTCTAACTAAACATTATAATAACATAAATATAATGAATGATTTATTTCAGGCAAGCAGGGTGACATAACTCCCCTGCAGAATAGTGGGTGTCGCGAGGGTGGAGAAGGAGGGGTGCACGCCAGTGCAGGGGGAGGGGCTTTCCCCTCCTTGACGGAGCAGCTCACCAGACTGGACCCTGTCCACCACGGCGACATGCTGACCATCCATCAGGTGCTTGCACAAAGGTATGCTATTTGAAAAAAAATTATAATTACTCTTCCAGAATATTCTTCTGTGAATTTCTCATCAAATAGTATACAAGATGCTCCACAAAAGCTATTGCTTTATGAATAATGGTTGGCTATCAATATAATTTCCTTGTTGCAGATTCCCAGAGTTGAACCTTTCTCCGTATCCCACCATGTTGAAGTTCAGCGGAGAGGTGGAGTCTTCCCACGACCCTCCCGAGGACCCCAAAGGCTGCCGCATGTCCAGCTATGACAATGTGGAAAACAGACTTGCTGTTAGCTCACAGGTAATATATATATATGTATATACTCCATAATTTACATATTGATAATATTTACATGGTCCTAACTGCCAGAAGCCAGTGGGACTAATGCACTAATCAATGTTGTGAGACGAATGGAATGAGAAGGAATAGAGGAAGGTTGGGAGAACTGTATTATTCAGGATATTTATTATCTCTGATGATGCTGTGTGGAGGGTAATTTAAAAGAGAAGGCTAAGTGTAAAAAGAAAGAACACAAAAGTTCTGAGAACATTCCAGAGCCAATCTGGTATGAATCAACCACTTTGTGTGCTGGACATGTTTTTTTCGTGTAGACGACTATACAAGTGTCGAAGGAATCAATAATGCTGGTTCCTCACAGCAGTAACTATTGAAACACCTGTGAAACAGATACATCGTACCCAACAGTCATCTGGGCTCCAAGATTACCCATTTTTGCCCTGAATAAAAGTTTTTTTTTCAGGTATCTAGAGGCTCCAGCCCAAAGCTGTTAAACTCAACAGCAGAGTACACTTGCGATTCTAACTAGCTGAGTAATTTCAAGCAACAATTCTGAATGGTGGTCTTTCACTAGGGCAGTATAATCGTCTTCCACTCAAAACAAAGTCTTAGGTTAGGTTAGGTTGCGGTCCGATGTGTCTAAATATTTAATTTTACATTCTTTCTTACCATAAGAGCTACATTTACAGTCTGTTTTTGTATGTTTTTTCTTCTGCCCATGTTCATAAATGTGTCATGTTTGTAGGCGAGCGACGATGGAACGGTGTTCAACGAGCCGTGGGACTGTTCTCACTGGGACAGGTTCCTTCCCCCTCACTCCAATGATGAGCCTCTATCCCTTCTCTCCTCACACACCCGCGATGCGGTAAGTCAATAGAATTTTTCTTATTGTTATTTTATTTATAAGCGACGAAATATTTGGGTATATTTGGACGTAAAAATTTGGTTAGGAAAATCTAAATTAGCCGAAAATCAACAAAACTTAAAATAATACAGTTGAACACACTAATTACAAAGAAAACTTATAATTGTATTACTAAGTTAAATAAATAAAAATTCAAAACAAGAAAAAAGCAACATAAAATTTAGAATTAATTTTAAAGCTTATTATTTTTGTATTAATAATTGAAAAAATATTAATAACCTTCAACGTAAATGTGAAACATGATAAACGTAAAAATATTATATCTCTCGGTCGCACCGTTATATATTTTTAATTTCATATTTACGTTGAAAATTATTGATATTATTTCAATTATTAACATAAAGTTTCTTTTATGTTAGTTGAAAAATTAGAATACGAAAGCTGGTGAACTGATTTCACTAGATAATGTAAAATTCCTGTTCTACTAGTTTTCGTACCCATGTATTCAAATTTAAAAAACCCTATATGACCTCCTCTATCAATTCCTTGAACGTGTATTTTAAAGTGTTAAACAATGTACATAACCTAATTTGAAATAGTGCCCTGGAACAGTGTAATACTTAATAATAACACTTGGCTAATTTATAAAGCGTAATTTTTGTGAAAAATCACCTCAAGGGCGCTTTAAGTGCTTGTTACGAGTGCTAGTGCTACCTAAATTTTGTTTTGTGTTTAGACCAGTATATATTTTTATTGTTACCTGGGACCGGCTTCATTTTGTCAATAAAAAAATCATATATCGTCACTGGAAAGGCAAAAGGGCTTAAGCGACACTTTGATAAAAAAATGAGTTAAATGTGCAGTTTTGATCAGTTTTTTTTTCTGCATTGAATGCTCTGACTCTTGTTTGATTCTGAAGACTTTTGTGGCCTTTCAGTCATCTAAAATATATGTATCATTTGGGAGAAGGCTTGACCCAGTGAGAGCATCAAAATCAAAATTCAACCAGGTACTGAAGGCTTATGAATTTTATTGCAAAACAAAAATCTGCTCCGGTGTAAACATTCCAAAATGGCGCTTCAGCCCTTTTGCTTTCCGGCGACGATATGTAGGTAGTACATAAATACATTTTTATTGAATTAAAAACAAAACAAAATTTATGTACAAGTAAATGTACATAGCTAGTGGTGTCGTTAAATTTTCTCTG
The DNA here is from genome assembly GCA_022651775.1 of Drusus annulatus. NCBI lineage: Eukaryota > Metazoa > Arthropoda > Insecta > Trichoptera > Limnephilidae > Drusus > Drusus annulatus. The sequence goes on from JAGWCC010000140.1 coordinate 84,002, forward strand.
GATGCACCTATGTTAAAACAAATGTGACATAAGCTTGTTTGGTATTTGATAGTTTATTCAATCGTGGTTTTATTGAAGACAATGCCACATGTAATGGATAATGAATATCCATGTAAATATATTTAAAATTAGAGATATGTATAAAAATCGCTTAAATTCGATTTTTTTAGTGGGTCTGGCCCAACCCATCAGCGTTGAATATGTTCTGTTTTGACCCTCTGGTCTGACGTGTTAACAAAATATTATTCTTATTTTTAACTTTATATTTACTTCGCGGACCGGTATAGGTTCGCAAACCAGTATTTGAGTAGCACTGCCCTAGAATTTGCTGGGTTAAAAAAATATTATCATTTTTGCAAAAACTTGTGACAGTGAAAAACTAAAAGCTGCAGTGAATAGATATAATGGTTGTCGACAAATGAGTGCCTATAACAACCCTGATGTATGGCAGTGAGGCGTGGGACTGGCAGAGGAAGGATGCAAGTAGACTGAATGCTGTGGAAATGAGATCCCTGAGACGTACATGTATGACTGTTAAAAATGTGGATATCCGGAAAGAATGCAAGGCTGGTGTAAGCATAATGAATAGGATCAAGAAAGGGACGCTTAGATGGTTTGGGCATGTAGAGCGAATGAACGAAAAAAGGAGTATGAAAAGAATATATGATGTAAAATTGAATGGAAGAAGTCGGGGACGCCCGAGGAAGACATGGCACTTGAGCGTAGTGAATCAAATACTTGAATCGGGCCATGTGAAGAGCCAGAATAACAGAAGATTATGTTTGAGAATGTGTATGAAGCAAGAAGTGTGTGCCAAGACAGAATTGTATGGTGGTCCATTAACTGGACCACCATACAATTGTCCACCATGGTCCATTAACTTAATGGAGGACTAAACGCTGTTGGCGCAAATAACAAATTGTCCAAAAAACAAAGCTAGCAGTCCACAATGGAGTGCCTATACCAACCCTGATGTATGGCAGTGAGGGCATGGAACTGGCAGAGGAAGAATGCAAATAGACTGAATGCTGTATAAATGAGATCTCTGAGGCGTATGTGCGAGAAAACTATGGTATATAGTGCCCAAGGAAAGACATGGCACGATCGAGTGAATCATATTCTTGAGTCGGGCTATGTCAAAAGTCAGAATAACAGAAGAGTATGTATGAATGTGAATGAAGCAAGGAGTGTGTGTCAAGACAGAGTTGTATGGTGGTCCGTCCTCTCTGCCTACCCCTGCGGAGAAACGGCGTGATGGTTAGTTAGTTAGACAATTATTTTGATAATCATATTGATAACACACCTAAGATCAAAATATGTCTTATTTTTATTTGTTGTAATTCTGCAGGAAGACGACGATAGCTCTACAGCGAGAGAGAGGTCTGTCACCCCACCTGCAGGAGAAGCCCCCATCAGACTAGCTACCATCTCCAGAGCCAAGAGCTTCAGAGACAGGCTGGACCCGCTGTTGGGTAAGTCTCAATCGACATTTACAACACGAACTTAATTTAAGATATTCTTTCAACAAATACCTAAGTATGTTTCTATCCTCAGAGCAATAGCCTTAAGCAATAGCAATAACTAGGAGGGATTCCTTGCGTAGTCAGGATTGATGATTTTTTCCTGACTCGGGCGCGGCTAAGGCTAGGGCTAGGGTATTTATACATCCATTCATAACAAATTTCGACATAATATTTTGTTTATTTGTATAACCACTTTTTCACAGTATTGTTTTCAACATAAATATAGGATATAACCTCAAAAACCGTTGAGTTATGTCCTGTTGCCGCATAACAAAATGTAGTGGGCGGAGTCGCTGGAGGCGCGGGAGACGGAAAATATGCTTACATACCGAAAAGTGATGCAATAATATGTGACAACTTGTCTTGTCTCTTTCTCTCTCACGGCTTACGACGTAAAAACCTGGAGAAAGTGATTTAATCGTAAATTTGTATAGGTTTGGCTAAAAATATTTAGCTCTCTCTCCATATATATTCTTTGCTCTGAGTTTCTATCAATGTTTACATTCATTCTTCTCGTATAATGAGCGGGTTGGGTTGAATTGGCAAGATTGTGAATTTTCAAATATTCACCACAAGTTGTGGTATGAATCAGGAGATCATGAAAATCTTCAGCTCTTGTTGTGTGGTGTTGTTGTGGTGCTAACATGCAGCGATAACTCACATAGAGTTGTGGTATTGATTTTTGTCTATGTTTTTTTTATAAGAGATACTTTTTCCCTCCTGTTTGCAATTCTTAAATGAGTCGTCGAATTGTAAAACTGTTAAATGTGAAAATAGTATAAATGTTTTTCTAAATATCTATATGATTATAAATCAACGATAAAAATATGTTTTATACTAAAATATCGTCAGAGTGGAATTTGTAACTCCTGTTTACGACAGATAGGATTTTGCTTCTCACGTCAGAGAGTTAATATAAAAAACGGTGGAAGCTTATTTTCAATGAAGGTAATTCACTTTTTTTATTGAAAAAACAATACAAATTAGATAAGTAGCTACCTATTTTAAACCACAGAAATAACGTTTTTTTAATGTAATTTGAAACTTCCTAACATAGTTTAATTTAAACCTCTCCGTACCTGAAAGTAAAAATCAAATGTACCATCTGAAGGCGGGGTGACGTAGTCACCCCATTTGATCTTGTTTATTTTTTTAATACATTCATCACATGTTTATCACTTATCTTTTTCTAAATACTAGCGCATTATTTCTATTTTTGAGTTCAAAACTTCCATTTAAACCCTAAAAAGTCTGATAGAATCTCACGCACAGGCTTTGTCCTTGTGAGATTGTGTAGGATGTATAAAAAAAACAGTAAAAAAGCATTTTTATGACATAAGTCTTAGGTAATTTGATTTTGCTAATTCTTAGAGAGAAGTAAATTCATAATGTTACAATAATCTTTATCTAAGATATCGCACAAAACTCTCTTTCGTGGTTACATTAGAACCCCCGTTCGGAACGGGAGTGTTAAAAGAAATACTTTAGAATTTCTTGCTAATATGCATGTACTATAAAAATTCCTGCAGCTTTTTAGCGAAATATCTGTAAAAAAAAACATTAATTTTCAAACAATATATGTGTATGATTTAATAAAACAAATTTATAACTTTATTCTACTAATTTTAAAATAAGTGGAATAAAGTTATAAATTTGTTTTTATTAAATCATTAAAATGGAATTCCACCACGAATTAACAGTTACAAAATTAGAAATAATATATGAACAGTTTTTTTCTTTGTTGTAAAGACAACACCAACATATTTCTGATAATTAAATTAAAAACAAAGTTTCTCCGGAAAACTTTGTCAAAAAATAAAATGATTAGAAAAAAAAACTACCATGAAAGTTATGTGAATTTAATTTTTAAAAATTAACTTACTTTTAAAAGCATTTTTTATTTGAGTGCTTTAAGCACTTATAAATAGTAGGGTGTTTTAAAATGAGCAGTTCAATTCGGGTACCTACTTCGTTTATATAAAACACAAACATCTTAAAATCAATATTTTGTACGTACGTATCTCGAAATGCGGCGAGAGTCGCCGGAGTTTTCTGACCCAAATCGGCCGGAATCAAAGGTTACGTTACGAATCGCTTTTGCGCATCAAACCAGACAATATGAATTCCTTGAATATTACTTATCCCGATGCGCACTGTGTGTTTACGTAATCAAACTGACAAGTGTCAAAGTCCACCGGCGAGAGGGCTCGCTAACCTGGGGACACTAAACTTGTTTTGTCTTGAGAAAACATAATTTTTATCATGGTTTTATTTATTTTTTACAAAGAGTTTACGTGAATACCGCACGAGAGTCTCTACTGCTCCCAATCGTCTAGAGCCAGTGAGACTGTGGCATCCCCAAATAGGGTATGTTGCGAGGCTGAAGGTAGTGGGGAGGGAGGAGAAGATGAGGAAGGGGAAGGTTGGGAAGTACCTGGCTATTCAGATCTGGTCGCCAAACACGGCTAAAGCCATTTCAAGCAACGTTTCAATTCTGAATGGTGGTCTTTCACCAAGGCGATACTTAGAGTATCTACAAATATATATATTTTAATAAATTAAAGTGTCATTTAACAACCCCTGGGTAAGGAATTCTGTGTTGCGACTTACTACGTCACAATAATTATCTTCTGACAATAAATTTACCTATTTTGTACTTTGGATCGAATATCAATAAATTATTTATTTAAATTATTGTTAATTTCACGACTGGTTCGAAAATCTATGGCGCCTAAATTTATTAATATTTTCCCAGTGAGTTTATTGAAGCCAAATAAACAATGCATTGAACTACGTTTCAGTTGTTTTTAAAAAATGTTGATGCACTGAGATAGCTCGATATTGAATCATCGTTTAGTTTTTACAATAATTAAAGTAATTTAATATACGAAATTGGTTCTATATTCGGTAGCGGTAGATGACCTTTCGTGATGAATGGCATAAAAAAAAATTAAATTAAATGATTTCTGAAGGAATTTGAATCTGAATTCCCTATCAGAATTTTATAGCTCAACGCTTCTATTTTCAGCTCTGTACGACATTTTCTGCATGAGATTGGAAATATTTATTTACTTGAGGCGGTTAGTAGCTGAGTGGTAAACGCGTCGAATTCCCACCCGGGCGTCGTGGGTTCAATTCCTCTGCTAGATAAGTCCCCCATCATTACACAAGCAACATCTTCCAGTTATTATGATGGTAGTAGATTTTTTTCAACAAAAAAAAAACATGAAAATACATTACGTCATATTTTTTAATATCTACTGTCAAATAAGAAAAAAATAAATTTTTAAATTCAGGTGAAACCGGGTAGTTTTTTCTGCTTCTCTTAAAAATATAGCCAAAAACTCCCGGGTTACAAACTTAGATGAATTAAATAATGTAGATACGTTACTGAGACAACGCGCCTGGTTGCACTAAACCAAGTCAACGAGACATACTTTCGAAACACGCTTCATATAGCTATCTCTTCCGCACACACTTATTCTTTGAATGGCTATCCTTTTCATACGCGGGTGAAACATTTAGTGGTGCAACATTGGTGGTGCTACATTTTTCGTAAGATTTGAATGAATATGACGTGTCTTGTATTTTATGTCTATGGTTACAAATAACCTGACAATATTTGAAAAATTCTTTCTACCATGATTGTATAAATGACATTAATGTGCTATGAATAAATATATAAATAAATTAATTACAAGCGAAAAATGTTGCTTGTGCAATGATGGAGGACTTAGCTAACAGATGAATTGAATCTACAACGCCTGGTGGGGAACCCGACGCATTTGTCCACTAGGCTACCAACCGCTTCAAGTAAATTAATCACTTTTTATTCGGTAACTCTTTTTTTCAAGTAGGGTTTCTTTAGAAATTGTAGTTTGAAATCGTTATTCTTTGATCTTCATTGAAATCAAAATGCCTAAGAAAATAACATATCTCGAACCTAAGATTTCAATTGTTACCAGAAGTTAACGAATGAATGATTTTTGTTGTTTTTTCCGGAATCCAATGAATACCATGTTAAAAAAATCATTCATCTATATTTGTCTCGAACAGTTCCTCAAATGCTAATCGTGTATTCTGTATCAACAACCCAGCCTTAATTGGCCCTCATATCAAATGAAGCAAATCGATTGAATTTTCAGTTTCTCGTGTTCAATCACAAATAGGTACTTACAGTGGGTGGGCAAATTATCAGTTACATTATGGTTTTTCTTATTATTTGATAATCATTCGCTCTTTATTTATCTCTTAGTTCAGAGGTTTTAATATTTTAATCCTGGCGATATTGTTAAACTTATTTACAGAGGAAACACTGTTTGATGACATAATAGTGAAGTTGTGGATCATTCTGCTGTGAAGTGTCAAAAAGTTGCGTGTTGAGGTTTTGTTGTTTTAATCAGTAAATATTGTTGTTAAGTGGTTTTTGGTCGTTGAACTTTGAAAACCGAATAAATATAGTGTAATACTGAGTTAATATATTGTATTTAAGTATAAATATTTCGACAGTACTTGGCCAAACCAAAGATTTTTCCCCAGAAAAGATTTCAGAAATTTCAGGATTATTGAAAAATTCGTGTCATTTCCCAAAAAATATTGCTCAACTTACACATGTAAATGTGATAACAGTGAACCAAATAAAGGATTAAGTTGATAGGAAAATACCTTTAGTAATGCAGAGACTTGAAAATGTGGACGAAACCGAATTATTACGCCTCGAGATCAATGGAAAATTCGGGACATTTGCCTGTAAAACAGGAAAAAATGTAGAGAGGAGTTTACAAAAATTATAAATGAAGCCGGCGTTACCATTTCTATTACAAAAAACAGGCGTCGTCTTGAAGAAAGGGGTTTAAATGCTGCACAACAGCGATAAAACCAAAACTAACTCCAGCCATGAAAACTTTTGGCATGGGCTAAACAACATCGACACATGACGGTTACAGACTAAGGAAATGTAAATACTCATTTTTTTACAATTCATTTTTGTTTTTTCAGTAATATTTGATATCCTTGTGTTCTATTAAATTGAAAATCTTTGTGATATTTTCATTTTGTTCAAGGTTTGCTTCTCAAATAAGTGCCACATCGAAATTATGTTGAATAAATCTTAATTTTTTCGGCAAATACAGGACTAGAAAGATAACACTGACTGTGTCGTCGAAACTGTTAAACGTTTTCCGAAGATAATGGTGTAGTTGGTGACCAGTTGGAGGAGCATAGGACGATGGTATGATAAAGTAGCATCAGTACAAAAAATATTGGGGACAAGACTGATTCCTCAGATCAATAAATGGGTTGCTGATCCTTCTAAATGCACTTTTATGCATGATTCTGCTCCTTGTCACAAAGCTAAATCAAAAACAGAATTTTTAAAGATGAAAGAAATCAAAAATTTGCCTTTGCCAGGCAATTTGACCGACTTGAACCCCAAAAAGAACTCCTAGAAGCTTCTGAAAAGGAAAATCTAAAAACAAACAAAATCCTTTAGACGTATTGATTAAAGTTTGATAAGAAGATAAAAGATTAAAAGAATATTTAAAAAAATGCATGCCAAAAAGAGTGCAAGCTGTAATTGACGCCAAGGGAAGTTCTGCTAAATATAAAAAAAAAATTCCAAACAATTTGTAATGTTAAATAAAAAAATACTTTGTTTTAAAACCACAGAATTTATTATGATGAAGGCCAACCGGTTTCGCTTGGATCAAGCTTCGTCAGGGCACATATAATAACTAAAGAAAAAATACAGAGTTAACAGGTATATATAGGTACAACAGTTAATGATAGAGTGAGACAGTATATAATACAAAGAAGGAAGAGAGAGAGCATATATTAGAGGGAGGGAACAATTGAAAATGCTTAATATATATTGTGAAGAATTGGGAAATAAACAAGTGTACATAATAGAAAGATAATGATGTAATGTTAGGGGCAGACAAAGATCCTATATTGAATTTATATATGAAAACGACATTTTACATTTTTACTGAAAAAGAAGCTATTTGGATACATAATAATAATTTAAATAATAATAAGTTTAAGTTTAGACTTACGGAATTCAATACTTCGTTTGTGTGAAAGCACTATGAAACAATACATGATTAAATGGGTGAGTTATGGAATAAAACAGAGCGATTCGTAGCATCAAATGAGGGTGAAGTTGACAATTGATGGGATAAAGGTTGATTTACAGGAAACATATTTAAAATAGGGCTAAAGGATACTTTTTTTTATTATTAAATAGGTTAAGTGATAAATTTGATTTTAAAGATTTCCTAATTTCGAGTGCTTCTAAATTGTCTAATCTAATGCCTATCCCGTTTTTATGTAAAAGACCAATTCCTGTAGTTTTTTAGAAAGTATGGTTTGATGAGATTAGATGGTTTGCCAATCCAGAGAACCCGGTACCATTTAAGCAACGTAAATGTTCTTTAACTCTAGTGTTAACATTTCGTGCTGTTTTTCCTACATAAAACGCAAGACAATCATTACAGTTCAGTTTGTAAATGCCAGAATGGCTTAAATGATCATTTTTATCCTTTGTATTGATAAAAAATTACCGAGATTATTATTTGTGTAGTAAGCGGGTTTTATATCTGCAGGGAGGTTCTTAACACTTAAGGTGGAAAAACTGTTTATGCTAAACTATATTTTAGGCCTTTTGAGAGTAGAGCCAATTCCTCTGGAAGAAGTTTTGTAGACGATAGGTTATCATATGATCTGTACTCGATCAAAAAACTGGTGATTTGTTGTTTCAGGAGTTTGTTTTATTCATATATAATAAAAAAATGTATCCTTTAGCCCTATTTTAAATATGTTTCCTGTAAATCAACCTTTATCCCATCAATTGTCAACTTCACCCTCATTTGGTGCTACGAATCGCTCTGTTTTATTCCATAACTCACCCATTTAATTATTATTATGTATCCAGATGGCTTCTTTTCCAGTAAAAATGTAAAATGTCGTTTTCATATATAAATTCAATATTGGATCTTTGTCTGCCCCTAACATTACATAATTTTCTTTCTATTATGTACACTTGTTTATTTCCCAATTCTTCATAATATATATTAAGCATTTTCAATTGTTCCCTCCCTCTAATATATGCTCTCTCTCATCCTTCTTTGTATTATATACTGTCTCACTCTATCATTAACTGTTGTACCTATATATACCTGTTAACTCTGTATTTTTCTTTAGTTATTATATGTGCCCTGACGAAGCTTGATCCAAGCGAAACCGGTTGGCCTTCATCATAATAAATTCTGTGGTTTTAAAACAAAGTATTCTTTTATTTAATTTAATGTCCAACCACCATGTGATTGCTTCTTACGAAAAAATTCGTAATGTGTTTTTCTCAAATACGTATTATTTAAAACAAAACAATTTATTTTTAATTGTATAATAAGTACCTAAATAAAAAAAAGTATTAACTTCCACTCTTTTAAAATGTCACACAGCTTCAAGCTGGTCATAATGTACTTTTTACAAGTGTAACTAATAATTTGGTCACCCACTGTAGGTAAGACACACCAAACAGATAACCCCAAAATTTTGTATGAATTCCGTCCGAAGTAAGGTTGAATTGACCTTACTTCGGGCACTCTGACACTCCACAACACACTTATATCAGTTTATCTATTAAAAAGACAATAAATTATATTATCTACGTAATATTTTAACCAAATTTCATAATAATAATACAAATAAAACAATATAATTTCGGTAGCGATGTGAGCACGGAACATTAAAAAATACATAATTCTTATTTTCAGTACTAATGAACTTATGCCGACGTTTTCACAATAGTTGGTGTTGTAATTGTGAGCATAGTTGTTCTCCACGCAGTTGATCGGGGTTCGATTGTCGGGGGTGACATTTAAAAAAAATCATTTGTTAGTTTTTTAATATATTTTATCTGAAAAGAATGGTGCAAACATTCAGCTTTACAAATCCTACAACTATAATATCGCGTGATTTTTCACGGGTCTGCGCTAATCAAATATAAAAAAGAATACACTTACCCTTGTGGTGTAAATATGTGATATCAACAATAGTTTTCCGATCGGGAACATCTGTGTGCTATTTATATTTTCCCGAACCAGTTTAATTCAATGTCCAACCGGTATTTCAGACCATAGTGACCTGAGGTCCTGACCCTTTGTCGATGGTTTCACATCGTCTTATGTGGCCTTTCCTGCTGTAGAACTTTGAACCCGTCATTATGTTTAATATATATATATTTTTTTTTTCATTTAATATTTAAAAAAATTATTTAATAAGAGATAGATTAAAATATATACAACATATTACGACCTTCCGAACTAGGCATTTGTCCGTATCACGGTGGTCTGCATTCTATATCAAAAGCATAAACAATATAAAATAACCATTTTCTAGTCAGTCCCGGAATGTCGTGATGGATCACAGCAGACATAACGTGACAGCAGAATCTGTGTTGAACTGTGTTAACTATCCCCTTCTTTTTAAGCCAACGTAACGTTTTGAACAGCTTTCCGGTGTCTATTGTCAGGGCAGAAATGTAAAGTATGGAAACTGTAGGTTTAAACTCATATAGATACATATACTCCACAAAACGTAGAAGGTAGCACAAAATGGCTTTTCTAAAAAAATAAACATTTCCTAGTTTCGAACAACCTGGCAATATTTTAATTCTCCCTACTCCCCCACGTAAAGTGTTTTACGTGCAATGATGGAGTACTTAGCTACCAGAAGATTGAACCCGGGTGCGTACCCGACGATTTTAATCACTCGACCACTAACCGGACACTTCTTTTCTTCTTTTTCTTCTTTCTTTCTTTCTTCTTTCTTCTTTCTTCTTTCTTCTTTTCTTCTTTCTTTCTTTCTTCTTTCTTCTTTCTTCTTTCTTCTTTCTTCTTTTCTTCTTTCTTCTTTCTTCTTTCTTCTTTCTTTCTTTCTTCTTTCTTCTTTTTCTTTTTCTTTCTTCTTTCTTCTTTCTTCTTTCTTCTTTCTTCTTTCTTCTTTCTTCTTTCTTCTTTCTTCTTTCTTCTTTCTTCTTTTCTTCTTTCTTTTTCTTCTTTCTTCTTTCTTCTTTCTTCTTTCTTCTTTCTTTCTTCTTTCTTTCTTTCTTCTTTCTTCTTTTCTTCCTTCTTCCTTCTTCCTTCTTCCTTCATCCTTCTTCCTTCTTCCTTCTTCCTTCTTTCTTCCTTCTTCCTTCTTCCTTCTTCCTTCTTCCTTCCTTCCTTCTTCCTTCTTCCTTCTTCCTTCTTCCTTTTCCTTCTTCCTTCTTCCTTCTTCCTTCTTCTTTCTTCCTTCTTCTTTCTTCGTTCGTCGTTCTTCTTTCTTCGTTCGTCGTTCTTCTTTCTTTTCTGGAAACTATAGTCCTGTCGCTGAGAATTCCATCGTAGCTTCTCCTGCTGATATTCGTGTATTTCATAAGATACAGGAAGAGGTTATAACAAATCTGTTAGCGGTATGTCTTTGATTTGTATATTATATTATTATTTGTTTAGTAATTACTTGGATAATAATTGATGGTGCATTTTCTGCACTCGCTCTCGGGTCACGCGACCTTTGACTAGGGCTCAAGCAACTAGGGTGTTGAGAAGACATTAGAGCTAACTTTCCTGCCGGAAAGAAAAATATTATTTATTTGTCTGGGGTATATTTTGAGGCTGGAGGGAGTGAGGAGAGGATAGAGATGAAGAAAGAATTCACGAAACATTGCTAAAGCAATTTCAAGCAACGTTTAGATTCTGAATGGTGGTCTTTCACCTGGGCGATAGCGAGAAAAGCTACCTCTCTTGACCTTCTGTAGAGATTAGTATGTCAATATGTGTTGCTTGTCTCGACTTACAAAGGGAAAATTAAATTAGGACGCAATAGACTAGATACATTAAGACACATGTGTGATTACATAAACAAATAAACTCACTGACTAAAAATGCAGATAAACATCTGGATTACTCCGGTCTAGCTTTAAGTTTTTCCTCTGTCATGAGCCCAGAAACTGGATTTGAATGATACCATCATAATATGAAAATTAAAACCATGCTTAATCATTATAAATAAACTCGTATTTATTTATTCTTTTGACAGGACCTGTCAAACAAATGTATTTATTAGAGTACTGGTTAAGACATAGCTCTGAGATATTATTTCAGTTTAATTGGGTTTTCAATATGGTAGCTAATTAACACATCAAAATATTGCATGTTGAAAATTAAGGGTCAAACAGTCTCACGTGATACCTACATATCTAAATCTTAACTATAAAGTAGAAATTAGTGTGTTCGTTTGAAATACGAGTAGCAAAAGCTCTGAGCTCAGTGAGCTTTTTTTCACGATCTTGTATTGCTTTTTCTCTTTGGAATTTCCATTTCAACACAATTATTACTTAAAAAAAGTCATTTACATCGTGAGCTATAAAGATTTTAAATATCTAAAACATAAGTTATAATAAAATAACTTAATTACTCATTTTTAAATACGATATTCGTCCGTTAAATTTTTTTTGTTTTACTCTAGAATACAAAAAAAAACAAATATATTCCACTCTACGGACATCTCACCCTGCGACCACTGCCTAGATCTACAATCTAAATTGTCATTTTTGAAGCCTGTTCGTAGCAACAACAAAAATGGATGAGGTTAAAAATAGTTTTTTTAAAATCATTACTAGGCATGTTACATTGAAACCACGAAACCAAAATTTCATCTATTTTGTTTTAAATTGCTTCTAAATCCGAATCCCGCGCGAAGTCGGGTACGCCCCGTCAGTGTTTAATGTTTTCTACTAAAATACATAAATATTGTGTGTTATGCAAATCAATGATATAAATTCGCATGTTAGTCTTTCTGTGAAGGAACAAGTCTTCTTAATTTGACCTTGTTCAACCTGCCTGAATATTAAAAATAAATACTGTTTTTTTTTGTAAAATATTGGAGAAATGATTTACTGATGACATACTCTGCAAGGCTGTCAGAAACGTTGGCTACGTGAGAAGAAACAAGCATAATAACTCAAAAATCCACCACGTTAAGGATTTACTTGTGAAACCATTCTTAGAAACAAAAAAGTTGGTATTAAATTCACCACAAATCAACGCTTAAAAAAAAAGATGTTTTGGCTTAGACTACCGTAAATTCAGTCCCCGTTAAACGACGATGGTCGGTGCATTTCAGCTTTTAAACAAATTCTGATCAACTGGGATGCATAAAGATCATGTTGTTATTCTTCTTTCACAGGTGTGTTTTGTCACTTTCTCGGTAAAGTTATTTAAATTTCCAACTGTAATAACTGATAACAATATTTTTCTCCGAAAGGTTAAGCCGCCGATAAGAAAGGCAATAAAACAGACCCTCATATTTGTATCCTGGTTTATATATGCAGCTAAATATTTGAATACAAAAATACCCCTATATTAAACCTAATCCTAACCCAACCAAAGAATTAAATATTTTTGTTTTAAATTGATTTCTAAATAACAAACTTAGTTTAATTCTCTTTGTAAAAATGTACTTTCTATTTAATTTTTTTTTGTTGCCAACTAGTTTTTTTTTTTTTTTCACGACATCTCCAGGGCAAATAATGGAAATACAAATAAAAAATTAACACAATCTATTTAACACAATACATTTTCCTAGAGTTTAAAACTGAATAATAATAATGTTTTAACCTGCAAGAGATAATAATGTGTTGTTTTAAATATGTAATTCCTTTACCTGCTCCGGAGATGTCACAGTATAAATACTTTTTTTAAATGAAAAAACTATGTTTTGTAGTAATCAATTAAAATAAACTTTCACCAAGACAATTTACTAAACAATTTAATATTGTTAAATTAGAATAAACTTCAAAGCTTTAATGCTTATTATTTACACATTAAAATAATATCAATAAGCTAAAATAAAAATGGATGGATCTATGTATATAATGTGTGTTTGGGTAGAGATTTGTATAATATACAAAGATGGCAGCCAAATCGGACGAAAAATATTAATTTTCAAATGAAGAATGAGAGCGATTAAAAATGCCGGTTTCTTATAAGGTCTCGGTGGCTTAATTGGCAGAAGCGTTACTCCCGGATAGAGTAGAGGTTTCGAGTTCGAGTCTGGATCGCGACCGTTATTTTTCTGATTCATATTTACGTTGAAGATTATTGATATTATTTCAATAATTAATATTATTTAATATTGTTTTTATTTTACCACAACAAGAAGTGACAACCAACCTAAATAATCACCTAAAGTCAAACCTTCTGGTAAAAATATACATTGTTTCTCGAAACGTTACTCTACCTGGAAGTGGCATAGTTTTTAACGAAACGTCTTTTTAAAAGGTCGAACGACTTTGACCACAATAAAATTTACAATGAAAGTGCTCTTATTTGGAGGTATCTACATAATATTTTGAGAATTTGCTTGGCGAGTTAATTCCTTATTCAGAAAGTGTTCTAGATAGCTTTTGGGAGCCCGATGCCAAGTAAATACCTATTTCTGATTTATTTATGGTTTTAAAGTTTATTTTGTAGAACTCCATTTTAATTTTTAGGTTTTTTACTTTTATTTAAACAATAATTATTATTATTTTATTTAAAAAAACAGTTTTTAGTTAAAAGCTCTGCGATGTAATTATTTTTACGCGTGACAGCTGTTTCGCCTTCTGAGGGCAGTTTGATAATGCCCTCAGAAGGCGAAACAGCTGTCACGCGTAAATATAATTACATCGCAGAGCTTTTAGCTAAAAACTGTTTTTTAAAAATTAAAATAAAAATAATTATTGTTTAAATAAAATTAAAAAACCTAAAAAAAAAATATAAAAATAATTTTTTTTTTTTTTTTTTAAAAACCTATTTCTGATATAATTAATATATGTATATATTTAAATAATCAAAAAGAGTTTTTAATTACTTTGAGATTTTCCCTATTTTCATTTTGTAAGAGAGCCTGGCTAAAATCTCCAGGCTGAAGTTAGGTTAAGTTAGGTCAGGTCGGAAAATTCTTAGTATAAACGTCGGCGTGTGTACATTTTTTTTTTGTCCAGCTGACAAACCGTTGGTAGCAAAACGCGCCCAACGCTCGAAGAATGTAAACAAGTGTCTACCACTTTTAGTATCGCCCCGGTGAAAGACCACCATCCAGAATCGAAACGTTACTTAAAATGGCTTTAGTCGTGTTTGATGGCCAGATCTGAATAGCCGGGTAATTTACAACCTTCCTCTTCCCCATCTCCTTCCCCTCCTCACTACCTTCAGCCTCACGACATGCCCTAATTGAGGGATTGAATCAAATACTTTAATCGGGCAATGTCTTCCTCGGGCGTTCCCGACTTCTTATTTTATTCACTTTCTTTCTTGAACCCGCGACCATCGGGCCCATGGCATGCTCACTGTTCTGCTACGGAGACGTTTATGTTTTATGTTTATAATAATTGTGAAGATGTTATCTACCTAATTAAAAATCTAAAAATCCCAAGTCTGGGTCCTCCAATATGAAGAGCGTAAGGATGCTTCAAATTCAGAATAGATTACGATATCTGAAGGAAAGAGGATACAGGAGAATAAAGGTGCTAGTTCCTTTTTTTTAAACCATCAAATAAAGCGGATTCGTTCAGAACCCTTTGTTCCAAAGAATTAATTTTAGAAACAATACGAAATAGCTAAGTCGAATTACCGACTTGATAAGTGTATCGAAATATTCGTACTCCATTGATACACGATTCCCACACACTATTGAAAAGTAAATGGATCTTGGCTATTTTTTTGTATTTTTTTTTAAATTTTATTTTTATTTATTTTTTTCCCTTTTTCAAAGCTCTATAACTCATGATGGAAATAAAAGATAGTTGAGAGCGCCGTTCGATAGTTTTTCCTGTCGGAATAACAAAAGAGTAACTTGTATTTTTATATTTTTTACGTGAATACCGCACAAGAGTCTCAACTGCTCCCAACCGTCTAGAGCCAGTGAGACTATGGCATCCCCAAATAGGGTATGTTGTGAGGCTGAAGGTAGTGGGGAGGGAAAGGAGATAGGGAAGAGGAAGGTTGGGAAGTACCTGGCTATTCAGATCTGGTCACCAAACACGGCTAAAGCCATTTCAAGCAACGTTTCGATTCACTGAGTTACCTGAAGCGACAAAAAAAGCTAAAAAAAGTCCCAAACTTGTGTAGCTTGAGTCAAGCCTTCTCCCAAATGGTAAATATATTTTAGATGGCTGAAGATGGGCCTTAAGTCTTCAGAATAAAACGAGAGTCAGAGCTTTCGATGCAGAAAAAAGAACGGATCAAAACTGGATATTTAACAATTTTTTGACCAAAGTGTCGCTTAAGCCCTTTTGCTTTTCCAGCGACGATATATTTTAAAATTTAATTAAAAATAATATATTTGTAAACGTGAAAAATCCAAATATAAAAATGTTATTCAGAACATTTAACAAATTGTGACATTTGTTATTAATATCTCCTTGTACCCTTCTTCAACAATCTACATATATGATTAAGGTATATCTATTAAAACATCCGATGATTCAGCACATACCAAAACTGTCAGATGATGAAACGCCGATAATTGTTACAGCAGAGAGATGTCCACATGTCACATTATTCATTATTTGCCCCGAAAGTGCGACTGTTTTCAATTATTACAGTTCACGGTAAATCGGCCAATCTGATTGCTAGATATGCAATGCGTCATTTAAACAAAGGTGGCAGACGTTATTGTCACAATCTTCAAATTTTATTAGGACTATGCTAACCGTGTAGAACGATTGACAAGTTGTTAGTTGAGTTGAAGCAATGACCCACACAAAGGATCGAATAAATGACGCGAATAAGTACAATCTAAGTATATTTGACCGGTTTCTAAAATGTGTATAAAATATGTAAGTAAGTACTATGTTAGTAGATAGTTATAGCGCAATGGGTAGTATGTTTATTTTAACATAATAAATACAAACATGAAAAGGTGCACATGAAAAAACAATAAATCTATTAAGAACTTACGAATAAGCTATTTTTTTGTTTGTACACAGTGTTTGTTGTAATGGTAAACATCTATTGAACCATACTTATAACCTAGTCTGTGCAGCCTTTCAATGGGCAAAATTTCAAAATAATTACTTTTACAACATTATACAGTATTGTATTTATCACAAACTAGAAATCATATGGATGACATTGTATATTAATTGTATTTATAACTAACTAAATAACCATCACGCCGTTTCTCCACAGGGGTAGGCAGAGAGGACGTACCGCCAACTAACGACATACAACTCTGTCTTGGCACACACTCCTTGCTTCATTTACATTCATACATCGTCTCATACATACTCTTCTGTTATTCTGACTCTTCGCATGACCCGATTCAAGTATTTGATTTACTTGATCGTGCCATGTCTTTCTCGGGCGTCCTCGACTTCTTCTTCCATTCACTTTCGCATCATATATTCTTTTCACACTCCTTTCTTCGTTCATTCGCTCTACATGCCCAAACCATCTAAGCGTCGATTCTATCCATTACGCTCATATCAGCCTTGCATTCTTTCCGGATATCCACATTTGTAATACGGTCATACATGGTTTTACCGCACATCCGTCTCAAAGATCTCATTTCCACAGCATTCAGTCTGCTTTCATCCTTCCTCTGCCAGTTCCATGCCTCACTGCCATACATCAGGGTTGGTATAAGCACTCCATTGTGGACTGCTAGCTTCGCTTCTTTGGACAATTTCTTATTTGCCCTAACAGCGTTCATATTTATATATTATCTATATTTACATATTGCGAAAGTGGATGGAAGAAAATGTCGGGGTCGCCCGAGGAAGACACGGCACGATCAAGTGAATCGAATCCTTGAATCGGGTCATGTGAAGAGTCAGAATAACAGAAAAGTATGTATGAGACGATGTATGAATGTGAATGAAGCAAGGAGTGTGTGCCAAGACAGAGTTGTATGGCGGTCCGTCCTCTCTACCTACCCCTGCGGGGAAACGGCGTGGTTGTTAGATAGTTTACTATTAAAGAAAAAAAGGTTTATTATTTAAAAGGTTTATTAAGATTATACTCGTCTTTAAAAACACTAAAAATAATAATGATTTTAATAATACCAAATTTTTAACTTTATTCCACTATTTTTTTTATTTAAGAACTGACCGGTTTCACCTTATGACGGCCATCTTCAGACTGGTCACCACCATCTGATCATCACCAGTTTGAAGATGCCCGTCGTAAGGTGAAACCGGTCAGGTCTGAAATAATAAAAAATCGTGGAATAAAGTTTAATATTTGGTATTATTGAAATCATTAAGATGGAGTTTCACCACGATTTAACAGTTTCAAAATAAGAAATAATAATTAGGAATAATAGTCATTCCTTCCAACATTAGATTTACAACCATAGTAATAAAACTTTCTTAATTCCTTTACCATAAAGGGGTTTTTCTAAATATATAATATGTAAACCGCCAAACCCTTTTTAACCGGGATACAGCTGAAACTTTCAGGTATGTTTAAGTTACTTCAAGGTACAGGTATCAATCATGTTTCTTCTCATAACTTCATTTTTCCGGGCGGAATTTAAAACTTTTTGACTTGCCACAATGCATACACATAAAAAATCTGAAAAATATATTCAAATAATAATAATATATGAATAATTTGTAAAGCGCCGTTTTTGTGAAAAGTCACCTCAAGGGCTTAAATCTTAATTCCTAGGCTCCATCTTATTACCAACATATCGTCGCTGGAAAGGGTGAAGCGCCATTGCACCAGACCACTTTAATTTTTTTTTTGTTCTACAATAAAATTCAAAAGTCTTCATTACCTGGTTGGATTTTGAAAAAAAGTTAACTCAATGCTCTCACTGAGTTGCATTAAGCGACAAAAACTATTAAAAAGTTCCAAACTTTTGTCGCTTGAGTCAAGCCTTCTCCCAAATGGTACATATTTTTTTATATATTCAAATAATATCAATAATCTATAACACAAATATGAACACACAGAAAAAAGGCCAGAAACTAAAACTAACAAAAAAAAACTAAACTGAAACTATTTTTTTGTTTTGTTTTATATTATTAATATTATTTAAATAATAAATAAACATTAAAACTTTAAAGTTAATTCCAATTTCAACATATATTTTAGATGACTGAAGGGCCACAAAAGTCTTGAGAATCAAACGAGAGTAAAGCATTCGATACTAAAATAAGAACTGATCAAAACTGCATGTTTAACTCACTTTTGACCAAAGGGTCGCTTAAGCCCTTTTGCCTTTCCAGCGACGGTATAATCTGTTTTGTTTATTCTTAATCTGGTTTAGGAGACATTCAATAGTTATTGTTAGTATTTGGGACGTGTTTTATCTTTCTTGTTATACCTGCACGCAAGGTAACCCGACGGTTTAAATCTAAAGGACACATCTGATTTTCGCTAAAAGCATTTAAATTATTTTCAAACTTATTTGCTTGGTACAGGTATAGTATGTACCTGCCGAATAAAATTTCCCCGAATTTCGACGCGTTATAACTCAAATTTAAAATCATATTTTTTTCCTCTATTGATTAATTTACGTTTTTATCATAAACTTTTAAAATGGTTTCTTTTTAAAACGTACACCATTTGTAATCAGAAAATATCTGTGCGCAAGTTTATTTAAATTTATTTTTTTATAGCGCATAGGAGTTTCATTTGCTTCCGACCGTCTGAAGCCAGTGGGACTATGGCATCCCCAATTGGGGTTTGTTTGTGAGGTTGAAGGGAAGGGGAAGAAGTAGAATATGGGGAAGAGGAATATTGGAAAGTACCTGGCTATTTAGATCTAGTCACCAAACACGGCTAAAACCATTTCAACCAACGTTTCGATTCTGAAAGTTTATTTATTTATTTAAAAACTAACCGACTGTCTAAGTATGAAAAAATACACAACGCGAAATGGGGGAAAACCAGCAACAGAGCAATAGTAAAAATATTTAAAAAAAGCATTTGAAAGAACATCCAAGTCAAAGTCACGTTTAAGTCAAGTTTTTGGTAGAGTCATAAAGGATGCCAAAAATCATTTAGACTGGTACCAAATATTTTAAGACCATTATTTATTTCTTCATTATGTATTTTAAAATATTTTTTTTAAATTTAGATATCATTTATTTATTTATAAATTAACGGACTAAAGTCCAATTACAAAAAAGACATATAAAACACGAAATGGAAAAAAGAGCAACCGAGAAGGAATAGCATATACATAATAATAAATGAAGCGATGACAAAAATAGGACAAAATAAACATAAGAGAGAACATTCAAGCCATGGTGTAGTCAAAGTTTTGATAGAGTCGTAAATAATGACAAAAATCATGTAGACTGCTACCAAAAATTTCAAGACCATGGCTTAAGTTAACAAGTCTTGACATTCTGGAACTTGGAGAATTATACCCATAATTAGTATTGTGATGATTGAGGAACAGCAATTCACTGATTATTATGTTTTACCTACCCCTTGACACTGTTATTCAGTCGAGCGTTTTAACAATAAATAGAATACATTTCTCAGTGTTATGGCAAACTATACGAAATGTCGTTAATCTATCAGCTAATATTTATTTTAATCCCGCTTGCGTAATTACTCATCGAGGGGGTCTACGCGAAATGTTCATTATGTATTGCATCACAACGCATTAAATGATATTTATTAATTGAATCAATAACACAGATGTTATTAAAGCGACAGATTTAATGACATCTTGTGGGACAATTCGACAACAATCGTATTTACAAACAGAGTTAAATATGGAAATTCCGACCCAGCATTGCTATGCTGTCACTATGCTTAAATTATTTACTATGAGGACATCGTTCGGATTTATTTCAAATCGATGAGTTAAATAGACGATATTTTTTTACTAAATATTCATCAAATAACTTGATGACAGTGCTGAAGTATTCCTGATCTCGTTTATAGAGTGGTAGACCACTATTCAGATCTGGTCACCAAACACGGCTAAAGCCATTCAAGCAACGTTTCGATTCTGAATAGTGGTCTTTCACCAGGGCGATGCTTATTAATATACTCTACATTCTTTCGTCTGAATTAAATGTTTTATGACACGCATTAATTAAATAAAAGTTGTTTGCGCACGCCGGGTTTGAACCCGCGACCTCTGGATTCGTAGTCGTGCGTCTTA
This sequence comes from Drusus annulatus, assembly GCA_022651775.1. Lineage (NCBI taxonomy): Eukaryota > Metazoa > Arthropoda > Insecta > Trichoptera > Limnephilidae > Drusus > Drusus annulatus. Next base: position 104,683 of record JAGWCC010000140.1, read on the forward strand.
CCACTCGACCACGGAGGCCGTCAAATAATAATATTCTGAAATGATAATATTCATTCAAATGAAAACATTTTTAACACATCCGTCAGTTACGATTTTACGAAAAAAAATCATACTCGTACGTGTAAACGCACGTATTCACAAAGGAAATTACTTATAGTTGATGATATTTTTTTGGAAAATATTTATAAAGACAGTAAACTTAACGTCTTATGGTATTTATGATATTGCGAATGAGATTTATGTTAAAAAAATCTAATGTTAGCTACAATTTTTACAGATCAAACAAATTATGTCTGAATTAAAAGTGTATTAGCTTGCAATAAATGTTGTATTTTTCAAAAAAAAAAATCTTATAAATATATTTCTGTCGTACGATTATTTGACAGTTTCCCAAAGCTTCTATTTTTAAAACCGTTGATTATTAATTAATAAATAATTGATGTACCTGCAGCTTTTCACTCGAACGAACGAACTGTTTTTCCATCGATAGATTTTTTGTTACAACAAAATGTACACTAGCGACGCCAAATACTGCAATGTTGAGTGTGTCAAGACTGTCAAGCTACATCAATTTTTATCTTTAAGAAAATAATAATCATAAAAAATAATCGATTAAATTTCATTAAGACTAATTAATTTCTTGTGGGGAGTGATTTATCGAGACAGCTCAATGCTTAAAGTTTTTTTTAAATTTGGCCATCCTTAAAAAAATAAAATAAAAATTATATTGCCGTTGTCGCCATATCTGAGAAATGGATTCGAAACACCATTCGATTATTTTAAATTGTTTTCGTATCGGATGTTTTGACTATCAACACTGTTTCGATTATCAACACGGTTTCGATTATCAACACTTTTTCGTGAAAATAAGAAATTGACCAAAGAAGTGAAGCTAGCAGTCCACAATGGAGTGCTTATACCAACCCTGATGTATGGCAGTGAAGGATGTATGAGGAAGGATGAAAGTAGACTGAATGCTGTGGAAATGAGATCCCCGAGACGTATTTGCGGTAAAACCATGTTTGACCGTGTTAAAAATGTGGATATCCGGAAAGAATGCAAGGCTTGTGTAAGCGTAATGAATAGGATCAAGAAAGTGACTCTTGGATGTTTTGGGCATGTGGTGCGAATGAACGAAGAAAGGAGTATGAAAAGAATTTGTGATGCGAAAGTGAATGGAAGAAGAAGTCGAGGACGCCCATCGAAGAAGGCATGGCACGATCAAGTGAATCAAATACTTAAATCGGGCCACGCGAAGAGTCAGAATGACAGAAGAGTATGTTCATTATTTATTTATTTAACAAGATCTCATAAAAATCAGTTGTTCGCCATATACATTAAGATATGAATGACATAAAAATATTGTAGATACATGCATAGTGTAATAAAAGAAATCAAACATTTATGTACACCTCACGTATAGACAAGGTATTATATATCCGAAGGAGTTATATAAGTACAAACTGAAGTAGTGTGACGCACTAAATATGATATAATAACGCAAATAATGTTAACAATGAAAAACAAAAAAAAATAAGGTATAAGAGAGGTTCATTCTTATACACATGTTATGAGATAATCGTTGAAACGATCTATGAAGCGTGTGCCAAGACAGAGTTCTATGGCGGTCCGTCCTCTCTGCCTACCCCTGCGAGGAAACGGCGTGATGGTTGGTTAGTCAACATTACTTCAACTATGTCGCTATCTCTTCCACGAGCGTCATTGTCTCGTATTGTTCACTACCTGAAATGTTTACCTAATCTGAACTTTATTTTTTCAGTTTAAAATCACGCCATCAGAACGTGGAGTTCATTGATAAATAATTAAATTAATCTGTCGTTCTATTTGCCAACCCTAACTAAATATTTTTATCCGAATGCTGCGAGTAGGAGGAAGCTGTTATCAATGGTAGCCACGATTGCATGGAGGTACCTACCTTGTTTATAGAAAACTATTTATAAAAAATGTACCTAATTTATCTAGAATTCCTTATAATTAAATATCAAATAACTAACCATCACGCCGTTTCTCCGCAGGGGTAGGCAGAAAGGATGGTCCGCCACACTACTATGTCTTGGCACACACTCACTCATTCACATTTATACATCGTCTCACACATACTCTTATGTTATTCTGACTCTTTATGACCCAACTCAAGTATTTGATTCACTTGATCGTGCCATGAATTCTCCGGGCGTTCCCGACTTTTTACATTAACTATTGCGTCATATATTCTTTCTACGTTCATCCGCTCTACATGCCCAAACCATTTTCGTGCACTTCTTACAATATTAATTCCAAATTTTGTAAGAAGTCAAAAGATCTTCCCTAAGGAAAGGATAGTTTATCCAAGACACCATCTAGGTATACAAATGTGGTCGGGTAGAGCTTTGCATACCATTACAAAGATGGCAGCCTATACTGGTAGAAATTAAAAAAAAAAAAATCAAGAAAGTATGAGATCGATTAAAACTCCAGTTTCTAATAAGGTTTCGGTAGCTCAACTGGCAGAGATGTTACTCCCGTATAGAGTTGAGGTTTCGAACTCGAGTCTCGGTCGAAACAAAATTATTTTTGTTTTCTGTTTCATATTTTCATTGAAGATTATTAATATTATTTTCAATTTTTAATGATACGATACATCCATGAAAAACACATGCGGTTTTATTTTCAATTATATTTTTTGTCTGTTCGAACATAACAGTGATCTTATGAGTATATGACCGAAAACTTATATTCATATCGACATGTCTACATTTAATATATATATATATATACTGTCGCTAAGAACTAGTTAACCCTTTACCGTATACTGTTCCGAATTTGGAACATAAGAATTTTATCACCGTAAAGAGCTATGTGGGCTGTATATATATTATTTTCACTAATTCCTTTATGAGTATATGACCGAAAACTTATATCCATATCGATATGTCTACATTTAAAAAAATATGTACTGTCGCTAAGAACTAGTTAACCCTTTACCACATGCTGTTCCAAATTTGGAACATAAGAATGTTATCATCATAAGGGGCTATGTGGGCTATTTACGAGTATGTATTTTATTTTAAGCTAATTCCTTACTGTAAGCTCTGCATTATCATAAATGGGACAGTGCTGCGAGTTACGAGTTTTTAGTAACTACAGTCGCGTCAGTAAGTTGTCATTTCGGCCATTTCGTGAACGAGCGTGGTCGTGATTGTTCAGTGTGTGAATTATTTTGTAATATTTTAGAAGTAATAATAAATATTAAAATATTATTTCTTTCTACTCCTTGGTGTGGTTAATATGCCTTTAATGCATAGTGTGAGAAATTTGGGATTATTTTATTTATTCGTCATATTGCATGTAGTGCCAAATATTAGAGATGTTCGATATTCCTGTCCCGGTTAAAAGGAACCGTTTCCAAGCTGGTCACTGGAACCGTCGATATTATTTCTCCGAGGAACCAGTTCCTTTTTTTCAAATAAAAATCGATATTCTTTGTCCTAGGAATCGGTTCCTCTTTTGGGCACAATAGGTTTTTGGCGGAAAGAACCTTTTGGGCAGGAACTGGTACCACAGTTATAGTTCTTTTCGTTTCTTGAACATCGCTGATAACTCCCCCCAGAAAAAAAAAGTTTTGGCGGCGTGGATTTTTTTCTCAATATAAAAATCTTATTGGGGGAACTTTTTTGACACCAGGAACCGGTTCCAAAAAGAACTGGATAAATAACCGGTTCTTCGCCGGTCACCAGTAACTGGAACCGCAGTTAAACCCAATTCGGATATCGACCATCTCTACCAAATATGAAACAAATGTTTATTATAAATATTTAGCGAATCTTTAAAAAAAAAATTACATGGTTCTAAAAAATACATTTATAAACAAATATTGTTTTTCTATAAAAATAATAAAATCATCATGCGGTTAAGGGTCTGTGGTAAATGAACGACTAATGGCATCCAGACATCTTCTAACGTCCGTGTTATCAAAAAGCCATTGTGTCCCGACAACTGCAAATATTTGTGAACTATTCTGCTTAACCTTGACAGTTGAACTTTCAACTTTTGGTAAAATTACTTGAATTATAACTTTACACAGTTAACTCTGCAGGCGGCCGAAAGAAGAACTAAAGACGCCATATTGTTTGTTATTCGGCTGTCAACATGTTTTCAATTGGGTTTCTTCGAAGTTTTTATCTTAATGTTTTTTTTTATGAGAACAAGGGATAATAGTGAGAAAATCGATAAGTAAGCCTATCTGACTGCTAGCCGAGTGTCCTACCCACCGGGCTATCGACCACATCAAACTGCTATACAGTTGGTGTAGAATCAATATATTGCTGCTTTTTAATGATTTCACCATAACTATTATTTGATATAACTCTATAATAAATTAATATATTTAGATAATAATTTAACGGTTCAAATAGTTTACGGATTTATTTTGCACTGCTTACCCCAATATCTACAATGGCGACGCCATCGACTGCAAATTTAAGTGTGTCGATCTGTAACGCTGGTTCTCATATCGTTACCGGAAAGGTAAAAGGGCTGAAGCGCCATTTTGGGAAGTTTACACCAGAGCACTTTAAAGTTTTTTTTTGTTTTTCAATAAAATTTACAAGTCTTCAGTACTTGGTTGGATTTTGAAAAAAAAAGTTGACCCAGGTTACTCGATGCTCTCACTGAGTTTCCCGAAGCGACAAAAAGCTAAAATAGTCCCAAACTTGTGTCGCTTGAGTCAAGCCTTCTCCAAAATGGTACATATATTATATTTTAGATGGCTGAAGGGCCAAAAAAGTCTTCAGAATCAAACGAGAGTCAGAGCTTTCGATGCAAAAAAAACTTATCACAACTGCATATTTATCTTTTTTTTTTACCAAAGTGTCGCTTAAGCCTTTTTGACTTTCCAGCGATGAAATTTTAAAAGTTGATCCCAATAAAAAAATACATCTTTCCTACTTACAAATTCTGTTTACAAATAAAAACCTTTTTCACACGAGGAGCAAAATGTTCGTCGTCTTTTGGTCGCCAGTCGCCGTTTGTACCGCTGGAGCCCCTTTTTAGATAATCTCTTAAGATCTTATTTCAGAAACAAAGAAGCATGATTTGACCTAGATTTAAACCTTTCTTCTTTCTAATTATAAATATTTATATTTGCGTTACTACATTTAAAGCAAAAAGACGAAGGATACACACGTGGCGGCACCGTATCTACCGTACGTAAAACCAGGGTAAATATCATAAAAGCCACAAATAATGCATAAAATGTAATGCAAAACTCATAATAAAATCTTATCATGACTGCATTCTTCTCCAAATTGAAATTGACTCATTTAATGATTGGTGTGAAACTAACTGCCTAGAACTAAACATTGATAAATGTAAAATTATGTCATTTTATAGAACTCATAAATTAGATAGTGCCTTCCTATCTACCGTCAGATCTATAAAAGATCTTCGTATCACTCTAAACTGTAATCTTTCTTTTCGTGACCATATTAATAATGTAGCTAATAAATCACTAAAATTTCTTGACTTCATCAATAGAATTTCCTGTGACTTGAAGAATATAAAGACCCTAAAAACTCTTTACTGCTCGTTAGTTCGCCCTCATCTAGAATATGCCAGTGTCATTTTCTATACCGTTCATATTCATCATATTGAATCCGTACAACATGGCTTCTTACACGAAATTGCATGAAGATTAGTGCGAGAAAGAGGCGATTATTCATATGATGAAATTGAACAATCATTGAAAATTTCTTCATTAGAAAAGCGTTGGAAAGACTTTGATTTAATTTGCTTTTTCAAAATTATTAATTGTATAATTGATTCACCTTCTTTGTTGTAACTCATTCAGTTCAACATTCCTTGCCGTAGACTCAGAAACAATGAACTGTTCCTTAATCATCACTCTACTTATTATGGGTATCATTCTCCACTGTCCAGAATGTCGAGACTTGTTAACTCAAGCCATGGTCTTGATATTTTCGGTTCCAGTCTAAATGATTTTTCTCATTCTTTATGACTCTACCAAAACCTTCACTTGACTTTGACTTGAACGTTCTTTGTAATGGTTATATGGTCCTATTTTTTTCATCGTTTTATTTAATATTATGTATGTGCTGTTCTTTCTCTGTTGCCCTTTTTTCCCAATTCGTGTTATGTATTTTTTTGTAATTGGATAATAGTCCGTTAGTTTTTAAATAAATAAATAATCACAAAGTATTACCGGTGTCATTTATATTTCATGTACCAGCGAAAATGATGAAGGTTCGTCCCTGTACACACGTGTCCATTTGTGCGATAGACGCTTACGTTTTTATCAAAAAAAATCCAGCAGACAAATAGTGGCGTAGTACAAATTGTGGCGTAGTACAGAGAGTAGCGTAGTACAGAGAGTAGCGTAGTACAAAGAGTAGCGTAGTACCATCAAATTCCATCAACATCAGACTTAGGTGGATTTTTTGGCTTGTAACTAATTCGGTCTTTGAGTCACCTACGTAATTGCTTGGCATAATTTTACTGCCTCATGTCGCCTTGGAATCTCCCATAAAAAATCAGGATAGCAAAAATCGCATCGTGTTGAAAAAACCTCTTTAGCGAATGAGGCTTGTCTTTACAAACAGTTTTAGATTCGAGTTGAGTGACTTTAAAAAGGCTTTAGATCTGTCGTATAGGTATCAAACCTTTTTACAATATAACAAAAGCTATCTAAACCTTACCTTTCGATCTAATTTGAAATTTAGTTTTTAATCTAATCAACACAAACATGTAATAAACCACAAAAGAAAAACATCCACGCTCATTTACCCAGGAAAAAATAAATGGCGTCTAAATACTAACTAACTAACTAACCATTACGCCGTTTCCCCGCAGGGGTAGGCAGAGAGGACGGACCGCCATTCAACTCTGTCTTGGAACACACTCCTTGCTTCATTCAAATTCATACATCGTCTCATACATACTCTTCTGTTATTCTGACTTTTCGCATGACCCGACTCAAGTATTTGATTCACTTGATCGTGCCATTTCTTCCTCGGGCGTCCCCGACTTCTTCTTCTGTTCACTTTCGCGTCATATATTATTTTCACACTCCTTCGTTCATTCGCTCTACATGCCCAAACCATCTAAGCGTCACTTTCTTTATCCCATTCATTACGCTTACGTTGGCCTTGCATTCTTTCCGGATATTCACCTTTTTGAGACGGTCAAAAAAACTATTGTTTAAATATTTTAAAATCTTTTAAAATACCCTTCTTAAGACGAGGTCTACAAAATAGACCCTAACACATTTAAAATGTTTCATCTCTGAAGTAAGGTCTAATTTTCAATCGCATTTATCTGCATTATGAAAAATTGAGGTTAGGTCACTCTTGTGCTAGTGCCTCCTTTAGTACGTATAATATTGTAACTCATGTATTTTTTTAATTTCCACTGTCCCAGAGTGAGTTTTTATAACTCATCGGGATTGCTATATATGTTAGCAAGATATTATAATAATAATAAAATAAAAATAGACATAAAAATTACCTTTTGCTAAATGTAATACTATTGTTACATGACTTCTTGGCAATAGGTGGGTATACTAGATACTCAAATACAATTTACAACCTTGGAATTATATGTTTAAACAAATAATAATAAATAATAACAAAGATGATAGGTACTTCTTCTAATTGATTGATGGTATCTAATATGAAAAACAGTCATTAATTGTAATTATATTATTATTATTACGCTTATTTGTAAAATATATAATAAAAATATTTATATATGTGATCATCTATTTATTTATTTATCAATTTCTCTTGCGACGAACTCTCTCGAGTGGTAGATACTTTAAGTATCGCACTGGTGAAAGACCACTATTCAGAATCGAAACCCTGTTTGAAATGGCTTTACGTGTTTGGCGACCAGATCTGAATAGCCAGGTACTTCACAACCTTTATCTTACCTATCACCTTCCTCGCCCCACGTCAGACAGTTGGAAGCAGTTGGGACTCTTGGAATTGAACCTGTAACCTTCTGACTCCATGCCTTTTTCACACTGAAAGTCGAAATGTTACAGGCATCTTTTCACGGTGGAGGTGCAAAACGGTAGCTTTACACAAGAACTATTTTAAGTGTCTGTAAAAATGTTGTGTTATTTTGATGTTTTTCAAAAACCCTTATTTATTTAAATGTAAAAAAAATATAATGGAAACTTTAAACAGCTTTTGTACAAAGTTATCAATTTGAACATCCGTCATTATTGGTTAGGTCAGTCGTTGTTTCGTCAATGCCAACCTGCCGAGCCAATTATAAAAACCATTTACGCGAGACCCTATGAGGCTGTCATTGGTTAAAAAAAGTAGCTGGCAGCTTTTTTGCTGCTCATCTGAAGGAAATTCCATGTTTTAGAAGTTTTTTTTTAATTGAATACCACACAAGAGTCATATCTGTCTACAACAGTGAAACGATGGCATCCCCAATCGGAGTATGTTGTGAGGTTGAACGTAGTGAAGACGTGAAAGAGATGGGGAAGAGGAAGATTAGGAAGCACCTGACTATTCAGATCTGGTCACCAAACACGGCTAAAGCCATTTCGAACAATGTTTCGATTCCGAATGGTGGTCTATCACCAGGGCGACACTTAGAATATTTACCACTCTGATAACTTAAAAAAATAATTTTTGTTATCACAAATAATTTTGACTTCCTCGCGATGAATGCTTTCAACAAGCAGCAACAGATGACACAATGTTGTTATTATTGAAAAACCATCGAACTCAATCCATCGAACCAATTATTATTTTATTGGTTTTGCTTATCATACCCCCTCCACATTCTTTTGTTTAAACAATTTAAAAACACCCTCCCCAAACCCCCTGTCAACAAGGTTACATTATTTCTATCTCTCTCATTCATCGAAATTCAGAGCTATATCCTCATTGCTAGAAATCCTAAATTTGTACCTGTCTCATTCAACTGCATTGAGGGTGTCCCCCTCTAACACTGCGTGTTATTCTCTCGCTCTTGCCAGAGTGCGAGCTAGAACTGCATAGATAACAAGCCTCCCTCAGCACGGACAGGCAGTTCAGTTTGGGAAGCAGTTGCACTCGCATCGCGTTCCACTGTACCTGTAGCGCGTTGTCCTGACTTGTGTTGTTGTTGTCAGCTGTCAGTTGTCAATTCTCCATTCTCGTCTTTTTGACGGGAAATCTTTACCATCTGAATATTTCCACTCGTATCATGTACATTTAAAACTTTTCACGTTAAATCCGCAGAAGCGGTAGAGAATCTTATAGTGTCAAAGTGCGGGTAAACCTTTTTTGCATGTTGCGCTAATACCTCTGTTTCGCGAGAGGAGCCAAGAAGTGACCCACGTCAAAATAGGAGTCATCTCCCATTCCTAAACCGGCCACGTGTGAATGAGAAATTTCAGATTCAAGACGTTTATCCACGCGGGTAAGAACCGCAAAAACATTAACCATGAAGTGGTTCAAAAAGTTGTCCAACGCAGACCCCGCGAAGGGGGTGCGTGAGCTGGAATCCCTGCCCCGCGCCGAGTCATCGGAGACCCAGGAACACCTCGCCAAAGAAGCCGACAAGCTTCACAAACTCATAGACCCAGACCAAGCCATCCTCAATAAATTCGCCGTGCGCGAGACCAATATCAACGGAGAGGACTGGGTAATAGTGGACGATATCCCGCAGCCCGGCTGCTCGAAAGTCGACACCAAAGCCTCCGCCGACTGCCACGAAGTCAGCGCTGAAGCCGTATTCACCCCACCAGGAAAGAACCTGATGGAAGGCCAGCGAGTGAAGGGCTTCTTCAACTTCAATTTGACCATTCCGGTGGGAATTCCGTGCAAGAAAAAAACGCTGCCAGACAGCCTCGCCATGACTGACAAAGAAATAGGAAACCAGTCGCCCAAAGAGTACTTTGGTCTCTCTGACAGGTCGGGCATCATCGTCCGTTTCAACGTGGTGGAATACAGACAACGTAAGGCTAAGAAGAGTTCGAGGAAGTTCAAGGGGATTGACTATCCTGGGAAGGTAGTCCTGAACGAAGAGTCCCTTCAGATGCTGAAGGCGGATTCCGTGGGCGTGGAAGCGAGCGAGAAGGAGATCACCGCATTCGTTCAGATGGCCCGAAAGCTCTCCAAGACTTTCAGACACTTTGCCGGCTGGATCAATCGAGTATTCGGTAAATAAAAAGTCATTTTTCCAAAATGTTCAAATCCTGTCAAATATTAGTAAAAGAATTTATTTACATTCAACATACAATAAGACACCTATACGATTATATACCTTTACCTATACAATTGTTGTCATGTATCACGTATTTAACGGCTATTCACTGAAAACTTATTTCCTACAGCTTGGATCAAACAATTGAGGATAAATCGATTGTTATTGCAATCAGAACAGTATTCTCATTAAAATTATTGCTTATATTAAAAATGAACTGCACCTTTCTATCGATGCACCTATCTACACATAAAAACTGTTTTAAACGTTAGGAACCGAATTCAAACAAGCTTTCTAACGTGTTCAGAAGATATTATATCTGTCACAAAATGTTTACTATAAAATGCACGTGGATGGTGGACATTAATATTAATAAAATCACTATTTATATTAATATGTAGGTTTTATGCACACATTGCACTTGTAATCAATTACTACGATTACTATTTATTTTCTGGTGACATATTTGATTCAAATTAGTTCACTAGCCTGGCGATATGACGACGAAAACGACAGAATCATCATAATATTTGTAGGTACATTATTATCGTTATCATTATTCAACTACGTATTGAATACTGAATTCTAACACGATAATTAGACGACGTTTTTGCATCAGGATCGTGAATTTCTTTGTTATTTCGAACTGGAATTAATGAATCCTTTACAATTTATTTTATCATTGAAACATTTTATTATCTTGTCAAACCAGGCACATGTCTGCATTAGATGGCCAGTATTTTTTTATGAATATTAATTATTAATATTGTATTAAAAATATTTCTGAAACCTAATTTTTTCTGCAGAATTATGTACAAGAGTTGCCTTCGTAAGCAACCCATGTAAATAAATTACCTACATTACCTTCTTAAAACTATTTAAAAGCGTTATTCATCATGCTGTTAAATTATTCACAAAACAGAAGGATAAATAAATTTAACACATGAAAAGTCATTTGAAAACTTTTACTCGAAGATGGGCATGTAGAGCGAATGAACGAAGAAAGGAGTGTTAAAAGAATATAAAATGAGAAAGTGAATGGAAGAAGAAGTCGAGGACGCCCAAGAGAGACATGGCACGATCAAGTAAATCAAATACTTGATCGGGTCATGTGAAGAATCAGAATAACAGAAGAGTATGTATGAGACGATGTATGAATGTAAATGAAGCAAGGAGTGTGTGCCAAGACAGAGTTGTATGGCGGTCCGTCCTCTCTGCCTACGATGTTAGTCAGTTATTTAGTTAGTTAGTTACTCGAAGAATCAAGAATTTAAGTTTTTTATTTATTTATTAATTATTTGTAAGCAACTAGGAACCTTTTTAATTAAATTTTCGAAATTAGCACTAAATAATAACCTATAATTATACTTTCCATTTTAATATTGTTTGAACGGAAACTCATAATAATTTTTTATTTATTATAAAATTTTGATTTTGTGTCGATTACCTTTAATAAGCGTGTTACCGGTTATGACAACGTCTTAGGACGGGCCAACCCCTCTTAAAAAATTGAAATTATTAATATATTTTATTATTATTATTTTCGGGGTCCTTCACGTTCCCGTTGTGTGATCGCAATATTTTCAATAGAATATTCTCACACATTTCGATGACAGCAAAGAAGCCATATAATAATATTATTATATTTTCCGGTGTACATTGACATCGTTCTTCCCATTTATAATATTATCTATTTATGGAAAAAAATAACTGCATCGAATCTCTTGATACTAAATGTGTCAGCGGGTTCTTATTAATAAATGATTTCCTTTGTGAGTACGTACGTCTGAACGAGTGCGAACTTTTCAAAATTGGAACTGATGTTAATTGAAATTATGAAATTTAAAAAAATAATCTTTTCAAATCCCTACCTACCTAATAAAGTACTTACCTGTAATGTATTTTAGCGGACATTATTCTATATTTGAAATGGAACTAATATTTTCTTCTTTGTAAGTCAAGTCACATCCCGTGATTTTAAACGTGTAACAACTAGTATTATTATAAATGTATTATATAAATGGCCTGTTCAAAAGAAAAGGTGAATTTTGAATTTTCGCAGGCTGTGTACATTCGATTATCGTTTTTTTTTGTTTGTTGTTATTTTGGTACACATATGTTTATCATATGTTAGCATTATCAGCCATTTTGGATTAGTAGTTTGTTTTTGATATCTGGAAAGGTTAGTCACGTTTTTGTGTGTTCTCCGATTTTTTTACTTTTAAAAAAAATGGATCAAAGAATAAAATCCATGATTTGTTTTTCCACAACTCCAGAGCGCTCATCGTAACATCTTCTCGGCCTTCTGTAAAGCGCTTGTACCACTTATAAACACTTTTTTGAAACAATGTAGACTCGCCGAATGCCACAGTCAACATTTTAAGTGCGTTGGAACACTTTATTCCATTTTTAAATTCGCAAAATTTAATACATATTCTTTGATCCATTTTTTTCAAAAGTAAAAAATCGAAAAACACACAAAAACGTGACTAACCTTTCCAGTTGTCAAAAACAAACCACTAATCCAAAATGGCTGATAATGCTAACATATGATAAACATATGTGTACCAACATAACAAAACAAAAAAACGATAATCGAATGTACACAGCCCGAGAAAATTCAAAATTCACCTTTTCTTTTGAACAGGCCTCGTATATACTATCAAGATATTGTGGATTGAAAAATATTAACTCTATATGTATTTTTAATATAACTGATACATAATATTGTAGGTAGTTTTTTTTTTCAATAAAGTCACAAATATTAAATTAAATAAATATACGACTTAGCATAATAGCCTACGTCTATGTATTTAATATTCAGCTGCATTTTGACAGGCTTATCTTAGCAGTCGGCGGCGTCGCTAGTGTAGATTTTGTGAAGACAAAAATAAATCTGTTTTAAAATACATTTCGTTAGTTCCTGGTTTGGCTGCCCGCAAAGTTAAGTGTGTCGATCTGTAGAGTAGGGAAGTTGCGGTTTAGTTCCCGCCACAGGAGAGAAAAATATTTTATCTTTAGGTGATACCACCATCGATCTAAGATACCGCTTAATAGTCCGGCTGCCCAGAGCATGTGGGACCATGGCTTCCCCGTAGGAGAATATTATGGGGCTGACGGAAGCAAGATAAGAATCATGATGCATGAGGGGAGTACCTGGCTATTCAGGTCTCAATCCTACTGATTTTCTCTTGGGTGTGCTCGGAAAATATCGATATTAGTAGGTTAGATACTTTTTTTACCTGTCTACGTTTATAACGAGTAATGGCTATAACGAGCAAATTTGGTCGGTCCCTTCGCGCTCGTTATAACCATGTTCGACTGTTCTCTATACTCCGTTGTACATCCTCATTAAAAAAATGTACAACACTTTTAAAAACGCCCTAAAATTATAAAAATCTCCAATATTTAAAAAATAAATAAAGAGTAATTGAATTGAATCGAGTCATTTAACACCTCAAAAACGTTTAGATTCTGAATTGACGTATATTTGAGCGATTCTCAGAGCATCTTCCACCCTGGAACGTGGTGAAAATACGCTTTATTATAATTTATAAATATTTTTCCGACTGAAAGAGATATGCCGAATGCCTTAAGATTTGTCGATTGTCATATGTTTTATTTTATACCATAATAATAATATTATGAAGACTGCTTGTCTGGTAGTACATTGCTCATAATTATATCCTACGCATTTGTCATGTTTTTCTGGACATTATAAAAATTGGCTTTGCAGCTGTCGTAAGGAACTTCGATACCCACTATTCGTCGCAAACACGTACAGCTTGACACGGTTTCTTTGCATGCGGACAAAGAAGGGAACAAGCGAACCAATATTTACATTCAAAGATTTTTGTATCCATTACATCTACACTAGCGATGCCACTAACTGCAAAGTTGGCCGTCTCAACCAATATTATGCGTTTTATACAGTTTCTGCTATCTAAATATTTGTACGAAATCAGTCTCTGTGTCTCACTTTCGTTTAGTTTGGTCTATTGTCGATAATGGTCGTTTTCTCTAAACACAGTTGACCGTAACATTTGCCTTGTGTTGATAACAAAGTGTACCCAATAACCTATAATTATTATGAAAGTTAGAGTATATTCACTATCAACTTAGCCAGTCGCATTATGTATTGAATAATGATTTGACTCATCGATATTTGAATAATTATCATATAATTATTTTTTTAATTATTAGGAGCAAACTTTCTCTCGTAAATGGCGAGGTTTGTTTGTAGGGAATTTAAATGCAATGTAAGAATTGTATTCGTCTCTCTGCTCGGAATATATTTTTATTCCAACTTCGACTACTTTAATGTCGTGGTTATATGAAAGACCTCGATATAATTAAAATTAAAAAAATATGCATAAAAATTATGAAATATTAAAAAAAATCTAATAATCGCCATAAAAAAATTATAGATTTGTATTCACAAATTTGCTGCTTTAAGGGGTTACATGGGTTTTGAAGGTTAAAAAACCATATTTAACACCGGGAAAAAAACGACCCTAGCTATCAACGAAATCCGATGAAGATGATTTCAATAAGGAGGTCATTAGAAGATGCGTTTACGATTTTCACTTGGTACATAAGTCTTTGCCAACGTTGGAAAAAATATACAGAGTTCTGAAACGAGACATCAACTACACGGGGAGTATATCTTCGTTAAGGAAAATTATTCACAAGAAAGAAAAACAGAAACAAACTGACAATTGCTAATTGTAAATAATGATATCCGACTTAAACGCACCGCATACCTGTCTAAACTAAAATAATACAGGAATCAAGGACGTCCGATTGTGTATTCTGATGAATCATACATCCACAGTATACTCGTACATACGACACCGCGTGCGTGGACTGATAACTCCGATAAAGGAGCCAAAGCTCCTGTATCTAAAGGCAAGCGGCTTATTATCCTTCATGCATGTAGTAAAAATGGTTTCGTACCCAAAGCACTACTGGCGTTTAAATCTTACCAGAAGACTGGCGACTACCATGGTTAGATGAATTCCACCAATTACAGAAAATGTGTCACGGAGAAAGTTTTGCCAAACCTGGAACCAAAATTTGTGCTAGTTATGGACAATGCATCATATCACAACGAAGAATGGGAAAGAAATCCAACATTGAGTTCAAGAAAACGAGAAATGTTGGCCTGGTTACAAAAACATAAAATACCGTTTCCAAACAAAAACACTAAACCAATACTGTACGAGTATAATATTATTAAGTTTCACAAGCCACGAGTCAAAAAATACACTCTGGATAATTTACTAGAAAGTCAAAGTCATTCAGTGTTACGTCTGCCACCATACTCTATGGGGGAATAATAAAGGGACGCGTAGCTGCTAGAAATATACATTTCACAATGGATTCCGTTCAGCCCTTACTTGGAGAAGAAGTAAACGCAGACATTCAAAGATATTTTCAGAAAAGTGAAAGAACAAGAAGAGACATGAAAAATTAGAACCTAAGATAGATGAATACCCCGACGAATTTACAATATATCTCGGGGAATCAGATGAAGATACCTCTGGTGAATCATCTTTAGGGTCTTCAATCAGTGGGGAAATGAGTGGTATAGACGAAATTTTAGATGATTACGACTAACATACGTAAGGTCCTGTGGTATTTTCTAGTAAACAATATGGCTTCGACATTATAGGTACACCGCTTAGAATTTCCGGGAATAGATTAAATTAACACTAAACTGCATTGTAAAATAAATATTTCCATATTCGTAAAAAGCATTAACTTTGTGACTTGCCATATTTATTTTCAAAATTTGGCGACCGGTTTCGGAAGCACCCTTCCATCTTCAGGACAATATTAAAATTTTAAAAAGGCACTTGTTTTCTATGAACTAAATTATGTTTTATTTTATTAAAAATCAGTAATTAGCATCCATCATATTATATGACATGTTCAAGAATGCCTCCAATTGGGGAATACTAGGAATTAATGAATACCTTGTAATTGTTTTTTTTAATACCCTTTTGAATTCAGTTATTTATTCAGAACTGTACTTTAAAAACATTCAGTATTTTAATAACAATGAAATAAAACAACGTACATGTTAAAACTTTTATACGATAAACCTCACTTCAACACGTTTTGGCTTCGATCTCTGAAGTGTTAAATAATCAGTAATTGTTTTTAAAAATGAAGCTTCTAACGGAACACGCTGTACGTAAGCTATGTATCTAGGTGTGAGTGCTGCCCCGGCCTCAACTCTGATTGAGAGACCTATGTGACTTGAGGTAAATTGGATTTTAAAACTTATTTAAAGAAATATTTTATTTATATATTATTGGGGCGCAATTGGTACTTACTGCACAGGGCGGGAGATGTCGTGGAACCTGCCCTGACCAGGAATACGGCAACGGGAATGGACGAATGATATCAAGAAGTGAACCAGAATGCCAATGAGATAATCCAACCCTTTCACTAACAGTCGCCTTTGTTTGTTTGCAGCCCCGCCCCGCCTGCAGGCCCTGAGGGGCTCCCGCGGCCGGCCCTCGGCCCCCGGCACCGCCAGCGAGCCCGTGAGGGTGTACGCCCTCCATCTCGCCGCCGACAAGACCACGACCTTCGCCCAGACCGTGGACAATTTCATCTCTTGCACCATTGACAGCAAGGAGACGTGTCCTCATGTGAGTACCTACCTAACTGATTTAAAACATATCGACTGTGTCACCACTTCAAATGATCACCCCGTTAAGCACCGATTCTCGGTGTGTTTCAGAATTTAATCAAATTATGATCAGGTGTCGACAGGGCCGGTTCTGTGTAGGCGCAATTGGAGCAGTCTACTCCAGGCGGCGGATTGCCAAGGCGCTGATAGGACTTAAACACAGTGCTTTATATATTATGTTTTGAAAGAAAGACAAACATTCCTGATTAACAAATACCCTAACAATATTCGAAAAATTCCCACTGCCATCATAATAATCGCAAGATGTTACTTGTGCAATGATGGAGGACTTAGCCAGCAGAGGAATTGAACGCACGACGCCCGGGTGGAAATCCGACGCGTTTGTCCACTCAGCTACTAACCGGTCAAATTTGATTGATTTTGACACTATCATTTGTCATGGTGCTTTTTATGTATGATAAAAAATGACAAAAAAATTTACCATTAATGGCACCTCTCGTCTTATACTTGGTACGAGTTAGTACCAATTTTGTTCTAATGAAAATTCTACCGGCGCCAGGCGTCATTTGACTCAGGGCCGGGCCTGGGTGTCAATCATAACAGCGTGACCTTTATGTTATCAATAAGGATTAAATTTCCTTGTAAAATAATAAAGAAGAACGCCTTTACCTAAACACAGTCAATATATATAATATATAGCATATAGGTATACTAAACTCACTTCAGATGAGTTCTGATAACAGATGATGAGATCTGATATCAGATGTTGAGACTTAGTAACAGATGATGAGATCTGATAATAGATGAGTTCTGACAACAGAAGTTGAGTTTAGTAATTATGAAATCCTTAATTTACTTCAAATCGTCCTTTTTCTGAACCCTATCTATTTCCTAAATTATCTATCTTTAATTTTCACCCTTTTAAATGTCTGTTCGCAAAGGCACAGACCAATAAAAATACTTTCTTTCTAATAGTAATAATATGACTATTTGTTTTTATTGCAGGTTGTAATGAGAAATATGCGGCAATTCATGTCCGGCATGAAAAACTACCTGGTGAAGCATGGAGAAAGGGAGTTTGAGAGGGAAGTAGAGAAGGAGAGACTCAAGGTAAATCAATATTCAAATCTGAATCTTTGAAACCACCTTTAATTAGTTTTTATTTTCTAACCTATTTGCCCTTATTTTGTTAAATTATATCATTTTTTCTAAATCAGTCAACTGTTTATACCTTCAACACCGTGTTCAATCTAAAAACACTTTTTTATTTTGTTTGATGTCTTATGATCATTTTATCTTGCAGCTAAAGGCTGACGAGTTCCTGAACCTGGACGCCATCCTGGAGGGAGTCCTCCACGGGGCGGTAGTGACCCCCTTGAGGTCCCACGTGTACGGACTGCTGGCCGACAAGTTTGCCAAGCGCGGGGACGTGGCCCAGCTGACCTTGGGTATGAGGGCTGCCAAGACTCTGCCACTCTTGCGACTTGGAGTTCGAGTGAGTTAACTATTCATTATAGGCTATCAGTTATTCCCTACTTTTTATACGTAATTACGATATATTTACCGCTCATTAAATCAGACGTGATTGATGTGCAAAACTTATTTTTTTGCCAAAATGACGATGACCGCTAAAAAATCAGTTTGCAATCAACTCTCCCGTGCATTTCAATGGCGATCTGTACGCAACTAATTTTCAACGCCGACGCAACCAGTCTGTCGCAACTCGCCGTGCTAGTCGCCTACGCGTTGTCGTTTCTAGTTGCGTCGTAGTTGCGAGCTGTTTTCGATAAATTCGCAATATTTTTGACCAAAAAAACATTTGATTAGTTCAGGAGTTTGAAAAAAAAACCTTTGTATTTATGATTACACGCCCATATACATTTTTGAATGCAATATGACAATGACACAAATTGACACCTCGCACTGCGAGATGAGATAGTGACTGATCTTAGCAACTTGAGTAGCGTCATGAGCGAAGTTTGGTCGCCAACCAGCTAACCGTGTGCGGAGGGCCTAAACAGAAACTGTAGATTAAATCATCTACGAGTTAAATAGGGCTTGTTATGTCTTATAACTAATGCCCTTATTCCCAACCCAAAATATTTAATAAACGTTTTACTTGGGTTAGGTACCTACTACATTTTTTTCAGAGCTAATGTGATTTTAATTCAAAATCTTTAATCATAATTAGATAAAATTGCATACTGGAATGTGTAGTTCATTAAATTGAGCTTAAATAATAAGGTATAAAATGCTAATAATGATTGTATTTTTTCCAGGCATCAGTGAGAATACCTTCAGACGCTGAGATGGTCGTCATCTCACAGTACTTTGTGAGGATGCAGGAAGCTGACTCTCCTCTAGACAAGCTTGAGAATCTCTTGTCAGCTATCTCAGCCATTTTCAACTCTGTAAGTGCATACTTATATTGGTTTAATTCACTAAATGTATTAATTTCCAAATTTAAGGGCAGTCGGTCAGTTTCCGAACTAGCAAATATTCCGCGGTAGCAAACTATTAAATCTGTGCTACCAACTACCAACCATAAACCTTTGAAATGCTGGATTCCCGCAAGGTACTATTTCCGTCGTACCTTACGGACTGTAATTTTGTAATAAGTCACTTGTGTTTCACAAAATGATGTTTTTGTCAATTATACTATCTTCTCAGTTAGTGTGTTTATACATTTCTTCAAATTGAATGATAATGGTACAAGTGGTTTTTCTGGAATAGCTGATTAGAATTGGTTTTTTCTCCCTCATGTCACAAAAAAAAAATTGGTTAAGAAATGTGAAGATTTTCATCTCGTTTTATTGTATTTCCGTGTGGCTGAAAACATTTTCTTCCAGATAAAAATAGAATTGAATGAGGTTTTTCTTTAAATACAAACAGTAATATCACTTTGAAAATCGATTTTTTCCTGCCCCACTGATGTAAGCAAACTTCAAATATTTATTACTCGAATTGTATCGAACTTAACGCAATGCAAAATATCTTTATGGTTTGATTGTTTTGTTGAAAAGCGATTGTGGATCATTTAAATATGTATACAGACAACAGGTTTTAAAGGATAAAAACTCCTGAAAAGATAATGATAAATGCCCGGTGCCTATTGGCACCTTTGGCATACTAGAGGTTAAGCTTTAAAAATATAATTTTAATTTCTTATAGATAACTAACCCTTCATTGTCTTACAGATGAAGTCCAGCTCTTACTCGGTCAAGAATCCGATTGGAGCCGATGACTTCCTCCCCGTGCTGGTGATGATCTTGGCCCGCTGCAACGTGGCAGGCGTGGAGTTGGAGGCAGAGCTGATGGCTGGACTGCTACCTCCGCAACTCCTGGCCGGAGAAGGCGGCTACTACCTCACCACGCTCTTCGGAGCCGTGGCGGTTCTGAAGAGGCTTGCTTCCAGCGACGATCAGAATAAGACTCTGGATGTAAGTATTTTTTAAATGTTAACCCGTTGAATAAGTACAGGGATAGCCCAAAAAACTTATCAAGCTCACAAAAAAATAGACAGGTAACCAATTAACATCAATAGAGACAGCAGGTTATTAATACTATGTCGTATTTAGAAGTTTTCCCATTAAAGGAAATCACATTAAAGTGGTTTAACGCTCACCAATAAATTATAATTTTTCTACACTATACATCTGTCCTAAAAATGGACACTGGAAAGGCTGTCCAAAGCTGAAGATGGAGAAAGTGCAACACGGCTTCATACCACAAAAGTAAAAAAAAAACATAACTTCAACTGAGCGTCTTTTTATTTGCAATGAAAACACAAAACATGCATGAAATTTGTTGTAATTAGAAACCTAAAAAAATATATATTTCAAAATACAATAATGTGGATTAACTTATGCTATACCTACAAGTTATTACTTGCATCCAGAGTAGCACATACTCACAGGTATAAGTATCGCCCTGGTGAAAGACCACCATTCAGAATCGAAACGTTGCTTGAAATGGCTTTGGCCGTGTTTGGTGACTAGTTCTGAATAGCCAGGTACTTCCCAACCTTCCCCTTTCCCATCTCCTTCCCCTCCCTACTACCTTCAGCTTCATAACATTCCCCAATCGGGGATGCCAGGTTGGGAGCAGTGGAAACTTTTGTACGGTATTAACTATAAAAAAAATAATTTAAAAACATTAAAGAAGTTTAACGCCTGCCCTTTCCTTCCCTACTGCCTTCAGCCTCACAACACACCTCAATTGGGGATGCCATAGTCTCACGGTTGGGACCATTTGGGACTATTGTGCGATATTCACTGTAAAAAAAAAGCAATTAAATATTCACCCACAAATGACTAAGTGAATTTAATGTGGATGTTTTTATTATTGTAATTAACTTTGAAATCTTTGTTCCCAGTGGCGCACGGGCTCCCTGGCATCGGGCATGACCTCCGCAGTATCAAGCTGCACGCTGGGGGGTGGCGGGGTTGCGCGAGTCGTGGTGCCCGACGAGAGCTCAGGGGCACTGCGCTGCGTGGCGCTGCCCTGGCGCCCGGGGGCGCGAGCGCGGGACCTTTGCCGCCAGCTGGCGCACATGGCCAGGATTACCAACCCGCAGGATTACGGGCTGTTTGCTTTAAGAGACGGAGAAGGTAACTATAAAATTATTTATTTCTTTTATTTTTCACAAGTCAGGGCTTTTAACGCACCTCCTAAAAAGTAATTTTTAATGCTGATTTTACAAATTTATAAATACATTTACGCTCTCTACGGTGATGGCCACAATCTTCAAAACGTTTGATACGGCAATTGCAAACGATTTTTTTGCAGACTCCTATAACTACTATGTCCTGATTCCTGTAGAGTGCGGGTTCAAACCCGGCGTGCGCAAATAACTTTTATTTAATTAATATGTCTCAACACATTTAATTCATATAAAATAATATCAAGTATATTTGCGGCACGTTACAGAGTGGTAGATACTCTAAGTATCGCCCTGGTGAAACGTTACTTGATTGAAATCGCTTTAGCCGTTTGTGACCAGATCTGAATAGCCAGATAATTCCAGCTCACAACATACCCCAATTGGGAATGCCATAGTCCCACTGGCTCTAGACGGTTGGGAGCAGTTGGGGTATAGTGATAATAATTTTACTAATACATATTCGTTTTTATCCACAGAAACCCTGATGAATGACACAGATTACCCTCAAGACCTCGTGGAAAACAACAAAGGAAACTGCATGCTGGCTTATAAGAGGATCGATGCCAAAATAGCCTGGCCAAAACAGGCTCTACAGTCCTACCCTTAATCTCAGAACATATAACCTTGACTCAACATTGCGACTCACATATGAGCCATGCTATAACCATGTTAATAACTCTTTTACATAAGGTACGCTATGAACAATTACGGATTGAAATGAGTTACAAAAATTCACTTCAAACTTTGGAGATATCATGAACTCATATATGATATGTAGCAATTGAAGGGTTCATTATCATAAGGTATTTAATATGTTTAACCTTCACTGCCTTTTGGAGATTTTAACCATTAAGTAAGTGGTTTTTGAATACTAATTTGTGATGAAAGTCAGTGTTATTTACCCATCGACGTAGCCTCTTTTTATACTTGAATAATATTTATAGCCAAGTATTATTATTGTTTTATTTTATTAGTTGTTTGAACGAAACAATGACGATTCTTATATGCCTAATATTTTTACACTGATAAACAAATAATTGTATATTTAAAAAATCATATTGAGTTACTATTGAATAGAAATACATACAATCTTTTAAGTGAAACAGTATTTTCAACGTAAATTTAATAATAGATTGGTATTTTTGAGCTCAGTAAGTTTTTTTTAATATTATTTCATCTCGATATATCATTAATATAATACCTACATTTGAACGGTATGACAATATTCCCTTCAGTATTTCGAAATAGACTGTTAAATTAATCCATTCATATTTTGAATAGAAACTAAAATATTTAATCACTTCATAGCTTATAGTATTATATTATATCACATATTGTGTATTTAAGTATTCATTTGAATACTTCATTTATTATTTTATGACTATGATATTTATTCTGATTCAGATTTCTACCAAAAATCTTTGATTAACCGACACAAAACTTTTACGAAACGCAGTTGAAAACAAAAAAAAATAGTTTTAACCTCAAACGTGATTCCGGCAAAGCAACTTCATATTAGAAAAGTGTAAGCCGGTATTATTTCATAATTTAGTTAATCAGCGAACAAAACTTCAGTAATTCGTGACAGAATTGTGTTTTATTTCCATAGCATTATTGTAATTTGCGAAATATATTCAAATAAACAATCTATTCGCTGAGAAAAAATCATCCAAGTACTTTGTACCTAATACATGCATGTTGCAATTTTAATAATTCCATATTTGTCTGTATTTAATCTTGGACGCTTACATTCTGCTGAAATTAAGTGTAAAAAATCTTGCTCGTGTGTATACTGCAAGCCCACTGAGGCATAGACGGTAAAATTAATTTTATTAAGTCGATGCATACTAGACATTTAAATCAAAATAGTGACATCATGATTCTATAGTTCGTTAAAATGATTTCTTCTCGGTGTACGGAGTATAGCGCGCCTAAACATATCTTATTTAAATTTGAGTCACTGCTGTTTCTGTTGACCTTTTCAGTTCATGACTTCATGTTCAGTTATTATTATTGTTCATACAATAATTGATTGATTTCTAAACACCCAGAGACGGCCTGTCTGACAGCGCGTGTAAAACAGATTGAATATTTCTCGATAAAACTGGTTTTGCTTGTACAGGCAATATTTGTAAAATAATAATTGATCTAGAATCATTTACAAGTATGCCGAAATGAGGTTCCTGTTTTTGTTTTCAAACCTGTCAATCAATCAACTTGCTGTTCAAGCATTTGTCTTACCTACACAGTCATACCCTGCTTTTCCTTCACTCAAATAAAGTCAATTTCTAAATTAGTCAGTCTCCAAATTAACTCCATGCAACTAATAATGATACATTTTATTTAACCTTCTTACTACCAATGATTAATATCTTGATTTTTTTTTTTTACATGTTGAAGAGAAAATAACTTAAAATTGAGAAAAATTCCAATCTTTAATTTCATCATTTAAACCTTTACTACCCACTCGGTAGAAAATTGTAAAAATAGGGTATTACTGTATAATTCATATGCATAATTCAATAATATTTGTGCTAGGAAAAGTTACTCAATGTTGTGACTATCACTCAAGAAAACCTTTCTAATATTTCGCTATCTGTGGTTGTTATACATAGCATTGAATAACACTTAACATTTTTATTTTCATCAGTCATGAATTTTCTAATTGAATATCTATTAATAGTGAATTAGTTGAGGAAAATCAATATTTTTGTGACATATTTTTTCACCCACAGTATTATTTCATCTGTTAGACCTCTCTCCCCATCAACGCATAGCTTTTGTAACAAAAAAATAACCTTAGAACCATAGTTTTTGTATCCATTTCATAATTTATTAAATGAAATTATTGTATCGTCTCATAGTTAACTTTCTTAGGCCATGTTCATACATGCTTTCAGTACCGTGCTATTATTGGCATGCTAACAACTAAAGCACCGTTAGATTAGACCATTTTTCCATCTACCAATAAGTATTATCATCAGTGGTACGACAAAACTTAAATTTTTATATTTACTAACTATTTTTGTAAATTAATGCTGTATCGTGAAGTGTCTTTTCGAATAATACATAATTTATTTAGGGATGTTCGAATATGCTTTTAATTTTAATTTATTGATGGAATCGATTAGTTATTTGAACATATTACATTGATCACATTATTGCACAGACATAAATAGATGCATTAGTGTCACAACATGGTTTTGCAATAATGTTTTGTTGTGGGCGTAATAAAACCAATGAAAAAGCATGCTTTTGATAAAACATATTAAACTTCAAATGTAATCGATTCGTATATCTTAAAGCACACATCTTTAAATAAAACGTGTATTTAATTGTGGTATCAGTATTAAATTAATGACAATACATACAATAAATTATAAAATTATTTTGGTCACCATTATGTTTGTGCCAATATTTTTTTTTTACACATTTTATATCATTCTCTGCCTTTCATTATTTTTTCTGGGTTATAGATTAATTTTATCCAGTTATGTAATTGACAACTTTTTGATATTCTGACATACCAGGATCGTGTTTTTGATAAATTTGTTTTAATTTGAATTGAGTTACGTGTGTTGTGATAAACAATTTAAATTATTTTCTTTCTAATACATAATATTTATTAATTTAACCTTCCTTGTAACCAACTTAGGTTATTTATATAAAAAAATAATTAATATTATTTGCCTGTTATCTTATTATTGTAAAACCTTGTAAATTGTTTGGATTCTTATTAATGGTGTTATATTACCAAAAATATTATGAATATTTTTATACTTTGAAGTATTTAAAAAAAATTATTAACTGTATATTTTGTAGCTTTGCTTTTTCTAATCTCTTGAGAAAAAATACGACACCAGTTTTGTTGTAATGTAAAAAACTGATCTCTCATTTTTTTCTTTATTATTTTATAATCACTGTTATGATAAACAAATATAATTATTATCTCATTTAAGAAGTAATATAATATCACGTGTAAACTGTAAGTTCAGAGAATTTATTCTCTTTCAAATTTCATGCTTTTCTATATCAGCTATTTAGCCACCATCCATCAATAATTGTAGTGTTTTTTATGAATGACGTAATGAAATTATATTAATGATGTTTTACCAATCACTTACCTACTAGTTGTATAAGATATTATTTGTTGATAAGCATTAATATTGTTTTCTATGTATTTGTATGCATATGTGTCGTTAATCTTTTACTAGAATGTATTTTACTAGTCTTGAATCTGTAATAATTCATAGTATAATCTTAAGGTAAAATGTATTCGCTGAGTGTGTCGATACATTCACATTTATTTAACAAAAAGTTTTTTCATAACGCAATTGAAAATAAACTCTTTTTACATTGCAAAGCAAGTTGTTTTATTCCTTTTCTTTTGAATGTTATTGTTTTTATAGGTCAAAATAATGTTTATAACCACTAACTGTTGACCGCCATCTCAAGAATAAATTAATCTGGCCCTGGTATCCATGCTCAAGTATAACGAAATAAGGCCATGACAACATGCTCAAGAATAATGGAAACATGCTTAGGAATAAAGGAAACCGTGCTCAGGGATAAAGAAATAAACAGCGCTGAAGAATAGAGAAATCCGGCATGCATAGCCATGTTCTGGAATAAAGAAAACTGATCCTGATAACCACGATCAAGATTAAAGAAATCTTGCCCTGATAGCCATACTCAAGAAAACATAAATCTCGCCCTGATAGCCATGCTCAAGAACAATCAAAATATTTCAAAGAAAATTATTTTTGTATGGGTGTCGTGGTCTATATTGTCTTATCTTTTAAAAACTTTGCTTCTCCCAACTTTGCCGAGAGCGGCCTAGTGAACGCCTTCTCTCTGGAATTGCGCTAAGTGTTTCCAGTGGAAGTCGATCCTTTGGCACTCTTAGTATGTGACAAAGCCATCTGAATTTCGACTTTTCCATGAATAGTAGCATGGGCTTCTTTATCTTAAAGGTCAAACCGCACTAGCGCGTCACTTTTCTGTTCGCCGTGCCGCGCAGTGCAGCGCCGCTCTGGTGCGGTTTGCTTCATACAAAACAGTGAAAACATATTTCGTGGTGAAGCGACACGCCGTGCAGTGCAGCGCCGCTCTGGTGCGGTTTGCTTCATACAAAACAGTGAAAACATATTTCGTGGTGAAGCGACGCGCCGTGTAGTGCAGCGCCGCTGACGCGCTAGTGCGGTTTGACCTTTAATCTCTAATTTCAACAAATAGGACACGTTTATTCGTTTTTATAACTTGTTTTAGCTGTCAAAAATATATCAATAGGTACCTACCTACATTTTTGCGGTTTTCAAACAATATTTCGAATATAACAAGAAAGCTGTCAAATTATTTAAAAACGCTGCTTTAATAATTCTAGTTCGTCAAATTTATGTGCCTCTTTTCGGTGTTTCAACGTTGGTACGTTCCATCCATCTCTTTGTGTATAATTCCCCCTTCAATCTCACTCAGCAATATTCTGATAAATAATTCACTAGAAAAGACAACACTTTCGCCATGTATCACAAGAGGCTGTTGAACAACGTGAACACCTGGGGTAAGGTGGAATTCAACGTTCCTCTTCGGGTTTCTGATAATGAGACCAGGACCTCCTACAATGTTGGACACAGATATATCCCCCCGGTGCAAAAATACTTCGTTTGTGTGAGTATTGATACACTATTAACTGATAGTTTCATTAAGGTTGTGTTGTTTGACATTTCAGCACTGAAAGGCATCAATATTGATGATTTCAAAGACACAAAGATGTGTATAATCGAGTAGATAGCTCCATGCTACACTTTGTTTAAATCGTGTTCCATTCTGCGCTTCTGGAGACATGCCCATGATAGAAGCTTCGACAAAGATCGGTTAGGTTCTGTACTAAAGTTCGCCTTTGAACTTGATAATAATATCATAATACAACTAATGTAGCAGTGTTTTTATGTAATAAAAATACAATTTTTCCACACTTTCCATGATTTTTATTCAGTGAATCACTCGGAATTCGTATATCATGGTCCGCTGACAGTCGTCAGTCGACTAAAGTAAACTAAATAGACTAAACTAAATCCTGTTGTGATTTCCATGCGCTCCACACAACCAGAGCCACTTTGGGCGCTTACTGTCGTATCTAATTATATACCTTTATGGTTCAAACACTGGTTTTAGCAGTGGAAAAGACGCCGTAAATGTATTAAACGAGGATTACTTTGAACGTGACTTAAATTCGACCACGTAAAGATTTAAAAATTATTACGTTTTCTTATATGCAAATAACCTTTACTTTTGATTCCCCCCTCGTATGTCATTTTCAGGTTTATTTCCAGCCTCCTTATCTTTGGAATCTACTTGTTAAGGAACATAATTACAAAGTTGTTGTGTTTCGTGTTATACTTTCAAGTCATAAAATCTACTTAGGATACCTTATTTCGGCCCTACAAACATTAGCCCATTACTTACATTTGCGCAAAATACAGTTTCTTTCTATTTGTTGCAGCTGAAATGCGACAAGAATAACCCCCTGCCAGTGTTCGACCACGAGAGGCAAATCATCATGAAGAGGGAGACTTATAAGACGACGTACAAGAACCACGCCAACTTCAAGAGGACCAAGCTTCCTAACAGCACACTGCCTGTACCAGATCTGGCCGAGAAAGTGCGCTATATAACATGGGTGGAATCAAAGGTAAGCACAAGAACACTAGGTCTTTGAAAATTGCAAAATTGTTTCCTACGCTGATCCAACTGATGATAATTATCGTAGTTTTGCCATGTTGTTCTGTTTTTTTTTTTACAGATAGACAAGGGATCTATAGGTCGAAGATGTCCACTGGAGTCCACATCGCACTCAGCGTTCGGATATCATGGACCCTATCCCCCTATTGGAGGCCCTACGCCCGGAAGTCTATTGGGCTTAAGCGATGTAAGTGCAATCCACAAACAAACTACACACCCGCTTAAAAAACAAATAAAAAGTGGACGAGTAAAGAATCGGAAATCTTCGTCAATAAAATCATTTTCTGACTGAAAATTAACACTTAACACCGAAATGATGATCCAATCGCTGTGGTACCTAGAGGAAGTATTGCCCTTTACACCGTCTCTGTTCCCATCGCCGGTCGGATTTTACTGATATACTGTGTTCGTTGTGGTCCACCATGACATCCCCGGACTAAATAAAAAATGGTTGTTTTTTAAAGTTAATATTGTTTTGTATTTTGTTATTGAGCAGTTCTATGTCTCATACTATAATTATTTAGAACTAGTGTAGTCTTGATATACACGTCAAAAGGGACATAGTTAGTTAATCGTGAAGTGGCGTAATAGGAATAAAATTTCAATTTTTTTTTACATATGAGCGAAAATTACCAGTATTGTTTTTGCATACTTTAGCGCGCCCCACACGGCGATCTAACGAATCATGTACAGAAGACGGCTTAGCGTATTAATACTATTAGATGCAGACCACCCTAATACGGACATTTGCCTAGTGTTGGAGGTTGTAATTTTTAATATTTTAAAAAATCTGTACATTTAATATTTTTGTAAAAATTTGAATCAAAGAAATAAAAAAATCATTTTTGTGTAGACCCAAACTTATATCGTGACATTAACTCGTGATATATACGAGTATAATTATGGGGTTATTAAAGTATTTTATAGTAATTAAACTCGTCGTAAAACCCACGCTGCTATTCCGGTATACACGGTAAACATGAAAAATTCAAAATGGTAATGTTTTCTCCGTCGAAAAATTACCACAATTCAATTATGATCACGCTACTGCACGATGAACTCACTGTGTCCTTTTTGACGTGTATGTGAACTCTAAACAGTTACATATCTCGGAGCGGATACACGTATACTAGCATCGACAGAGTTGTCCAGGGGCCTGCATGAAAAATCGATAGTGAAAATAGTTTATTTTTCTATTTCTAACTACTGTTTTACCTATTTGGGTCTTATTATTCTGTGTAATGTAGTTCGCAAATGGCACCGACTTAACATCTATATAAAACCTAATCAATATTATGTTTTCAAGGTCAATAAGTCAACGTCAACAGCAGACGAGGTGAAGATAGCCGTGGGTTCCAAGGGGATCATCCGGCACCTGGACCCCTACCTGTCCAGCTACCTGCTGCAGTATGGCATATCCCCCGAGGCCAGTCCCCCGCCATCAACTTCTGACACTATCACCATCAACAGTGGCAAGGGGAAGCGAGCGGTTGGTTGAACCTTCATTAGTAATCATCGACTAGAATCTTTTTACCAATAAATACTTTCGTAACATGTTATTATTTATTTCGCTTTGCGGTTCAATCACAGCTTCTCCACAGTAATCTTCTGTTATTTATAAAAGTATATCATCTGCAAAAAATGATTGAACAATATTTTAAGGACTTCACTATGTCATTCAAGCAAATGATAATACCAGGGGTCCCATAATAGATCCTTTCGGAATTTATAGGTTTGAGGTGTTTCAAACTTTTGTCACAATTCATCGATTAGCAACATTTTTTTTGGCATTTTAACGGCTTCTGTTAAACTCCGATTCTAGGTCCGTTTCAGCTTTTTATCAAATTATTAGTAGGCGTCAAGCATAACAGCATGATCGTTTTGCTTAACGGGTTCCCACACTAAAACTCAACACTCCATCTTTAGTTTAACTTGTTTTGCTAATGCATTCGTAGTAGTGTTTATTGCTTAAAAATATCCTGATAAAGTATATTATTGTTCTCCTGTATCACATTTGTCTTTTTATCTCGTGTTTCATTATTCGCATTCTTGTTTTGGTACAAAGAGTCCAATGGTTTATGTATGCATATACATACTTAAATACAGAGGTGTGTACTCCATAAAGGCACATAAGCACTGCTTACTCTGTAATACTTGCATTAAAACATGTATAATATTGGATTGAATAATATGAAATTATTGCAAAAATCAGTCACCGCCGCGAGCGCCCCACCGACCTTCCTACAATAACATCTCAAAATCAGTAACTACATATGCTTAAACGCCGCCAACGTCAGAGTAGATTATTTTATGTTCTCTAAACTACACAACATATGTATGCTGTGAGCTGTTGGTCGTTTGAGTTAGTGTTTAAGGCAGTGCTTTTACAGAACAAACTCAATAGCAATCAGTGACATTGTTTGGTATCTATCTCTATTATCAATTAATCCGCTGTATTTCCTACTGCCTACCCTGATCTAAAACTCTGTGCACGCCACTACTTATATAAATATATGTATATATATATATATATGACTTGCCAAAAAAAAAAATCAGTAGCTTTAATCCACCCATTCCAAATATATAATAATGTCTGCCAAAAAACATTATAGGTAGGTATAGGTCTCACCACGAGAGTTGGTGCCGGCCAATACTCACACAGATGCATAGCCATGTTATCATGTTTTCTATTTTTATTTATTATCTTTGTATTTTTTTTTTCCTTATCTCTCTATGTATTATATGGAACTCATGGGATTGCACCACCCTCCCTAAGATCTGGAATAAACTATTAAAAAAAAAAAAAAATAGCTCACGTATAGCGGGTCGAACTGAATGAATAGGACACGCATTTACAATATCAACATAAACACTCGCTGTCCCTTTTCCACTAGTGACAATAAGTAGGCGTAAACAAGACAAAAGGCTCTTTCTTTATGACACATCGTAAATACATCGCCACTGGAGCGTGTACCGATACACAATAAACCCAACGCCATGCATGTATTGTTTGTTTCAACTCTTGTTGCGCCAGCCATACTTAATTAGATAGGCAGGCATTTCAAAAGATTATTTTTTTAATTTGATAATAATTTGTGAACACATCCATAGTTTCTAATTTTCGAAAATTCACACTCGTGCGTTTGTACGTACGTACTCGCAAAGGAAATTGTGTTGTTTAATATGTTTAAAATATTTATATTTTTTAGAAGAAAGGCGAAGGGGATTTCAAAGTGGTTACTGGAATCCCGAAGAAAATACTAAAGGAACAGGCAGACAAAGTCATAAGACATCCCTTCAAGTGGTGTAAGAGGTACGCATTAAAATACAAACTTTATTCAAGTACTTAAAGCAAGGATTTTTTTTTTACTTACAATCAAATAATGTTGGAAAATTTGCCGATCAATCATGAGCTTATACCCTGTAAAAAATCGCAGATCAAAAAAGTTAAGCTAAGAAGGTTAAAAAAGATTTCAGCTCATCAGTTTGATTTACTCATACAAAGAAAATATTCTTCCGAAACCAGTCGACAGTTTAGTAGGTTCATGGCTTAACCTCAGAGCAATAATATACCAGGAGGGATAACTTTGCGAAACATTGTAGTCAGGATTGTTGATTTTTTCCTGACTCGGGCGTGGCTAGGGTTTTCATGGACACATCTTTTTACATCCATTCATAGCACATGTCGACTTAATGTTTTGTTTATTTGTATAACCACTTTTACACAGTATTGTTATGAATAAAAATATAGGATATAACCTCAAAAACCGTTGAGTTATGTCGCAAAATAAAACGTAGTGGGCGGAGTCGCCGGAGACGCGGGAGACGTAAAACATGCCTACATACCTAAAAGTGTTGCGATATGATGTGACAACTTGTCTTGTTTCTTTTTCTCTCGCGGTTTACGACGTAAAAACCCGGAGGAAGTGATAAGTCGTTAATTTGTATATGTTGGGTAAAAATATTTAGCTCTCTCTCTACATATATATTCTTCCTCCATGGCTGAAACAATGTACATAAATAATTGTTTAAAATATTCAAAAAATCACCGAGATTTATTTTCAGCTCGCTGCAATCAGAAAGTATGAGGCACTACACAGACCCCATGACGAAATCAAGGCTGTGCAAAGTTGTCAATACTGCCGGAGGGGTCGTCTGGGACCCCAACCCTTCTCCTTACAAGAAATTAGCAATTTTGTAGAAAAACACATTAAGTTATGAATAATATTGTCCCAAATAATGCTGAGAAATAAAATTTATTAGAAAATAATTGAATGCACGTGTAAGGTAATAGATAACTGCCTAACTTTAAAGATTAACTAACAATTTTTAAAGCGAATGATTTTATCGTTTTTTTTGTGATTACAGCTAGAGACGGTAGATATTTCTGTCTCGGTTAAAAGCAACCGCTTCCAATATCGATATCCTTTGTCCGTTTTTTTCATTTTTTTTTTGGCGGGTTCCAAGCAGTTCCAGCTCTTTTCGTTTTTAAATCTGTACCGACTAGTACTTTTTTATGGCGAGGAACTTTTGTCGACTTGTTAGTACTTTTATAAAAAATCTCCTTCGTGGAACTTCTCTGGCACCGGGAACCGGTTCCAAAAAGAACTGGATAAATAACCGGTTCCTCGCCAATCACCGGTAACTGGAACCGCAGGTAAACCCAATTCTGATATCGACCATCTCTAATTACAGCACGAGAGTTCCAACTGCTCCCAACCGTCTAGAGACAGTGATACTATGGCATCCTCAATTGGAGTATGTTGTGAGGCTGAAGGTAGTGGGAAGGGGAAGGCTGAAGATGGGGAAAAGGAGAGGAATTTAATTAATATATGTTACAACACATTTAATTCATATACAAAATAATCCATTGTATATTTGCGGCACGTTTCAGAGTAGTAGATACTCTAAGTATCGCCCTGGTGAAAGACCCCCATTCAAAATCGAAATATTCCTTGAAATGGCTTTAGCTTAGCCGTGTTTTTTTACCAGATCTGAACAACCAGGTACTTCCCAAACTTCCTCTTCCCCATCCCCTCCCCCTCCCCATTACCTTCAGCAGAAAATATCCCAATTGGGGATGACATAGTTTTACTGGCTCTAGACGGTTGGGAGCAGTTGGGACTCTTGTGCAGAATTCACTATAAAAAAAACTAGCACCCAGATTTACAGCACATTAAACTTTTTTTTTTTAAAACGTGCCAACAAATTTTCGCACTGCGTTGTGAATCGAACCCGCAACCTCACGACAGCTGCCATAACGCTTGTTTGTATTTAAAGCGATTCTTACGCTACTGACCGTCTGTCTGGATTGGCACTTCAAAGAAATCCATAGCAAAACTAATTAAAACCAGTATTCACGATTTTATTTCGTTTATTACCTTTCTACCTAGCATTATCATGCTAATGTATTTGTTTTTATTTTTTACGCTTCGAATATTTTTCCATCAGATAAAGCACTGAAATTACGTCATATCCACTTTGACTACCAGCAACAACATTATATACTTATGGTACTTACAAATTGATTACCTCATTATTGCACAACTACTTTGAAATATTTAGCAGCTAGTTTTGGTTTTTCAATCCGCCTCAGATTGTATCTAATAATGTTTTTTAAAACATTCATACAATAAATTATTCAAGCATAATAATATCGTCGCCGGAAAGGCAAAAGGGCTGAAGCGCCGTTTTGGGAAGCTTACACCAGAGCACTTTAAAGTTTTTTGTTTGTTTTGCAATAAAATTCATAAGTCTTCAGTACCTGGTTGGATTTAGAAAAAATTTGACCACGGTAACTCAATGTTCTCACTGAGTTACTTGAAGCGACAAAGAGCTAAAAAAGTCCCGAACTTGAGTCAAGCCTTCTCCAAAATGGTAAATATATTAGACTTTTGTGGCTGAAGCGCCACAAAAGTCTTTGGAATCAAACGATGCAGAAAAAAAAACTGATCAAACATGCATATTTATATATATATAACATATCAAAATTTCCGTAGACTCAGAAACAATGAATTGCCGTTCCTCAGTCATCACAATACTAATTATGGGTATAATTCTCTAATATCCAGAATGTCAAGACTTGTTAACTCAAGCCATGGTCTTGAAATTTTTGGTAGCAGTCTAAATGATTTTCGTCATTTTACTTTGACTCTACCAAAACATTGACTAGACCATGGCTTGAATGTTTTCTCTTATGTTTATTTTGCCTTATTTTTGTCATCGCTACATTTATTATTATGTATATGCTATTCCTTCTCTGTTGCTCTTTTTTCCATTTCGTGTTTTATATGATTTTTTTGTGATTTGACTTTAGTCCATTAATTTATAAATAAATATTTTACAATTTTTTTATTAAAGTGTCGCTCAAGCCCTTTTGCCTTTCCAGCGGCGATATTTTTATGGATGTTTAAACATAAGTTTACACGCGTCAGCTGTCAGTGAAAATTTTTGGTGCTACGAGTGCCCAAGTTTTCACTTATTTCAAAATT
Source organism: Drusus annulatus (assembly GCA_022651775.1). Lineage (NCBI taxonomy): Eukaryota > Metazoa > Arthropoda > Insecta > Trichoptera > Limnephilidae > Drusus > Drusus annulatus. Next base: position 139,466 of record JAGWCC010000140.1, read on the forward strand.
TGACCCAAATCTGAAAATAGTGGAACGGTTACTGCAGTGGATTGCAGAGTGTGACAGCAACGGGCAAAAAAAAAGTCTTTTTAATTCAAGAATATTTCCATGTTTTAGTACAAAAGTACAGTAAAAAAAGAAAGAACAGTTGTTTTTTTATTTATTTATGGTATGTAATAAAAAAGTGAAGTGATTTGATTTTTCCGAAAGCCTTAATTTTAACTTTGTGGAAGATTTTGTTTTTGTTACAAAAAATACATGGGAGTCAATTTTTTTTTCAACAACAAAAAGTGAGTTCTCTTGTAAATTGATGTTATTTATGTGAATAGCTAATTAATCGATTCATTTAATTACTATGTTTTTTTACATAGTAACAAAATTGAAGAATATATTTTTAAAAATTTGAAACCCATGCTTACCGTTTACGTGGCTAAAATATGTATCCCAGGTAAGTGTTAATGATAAGTCATACCAATCCCTCTTCGGCAGGACAATACAATTATTCCAGAGTTGTAGATACTCTAAGTATCGCCCTGGTGAAAGACCAATCTTCAGAATCGAAACGTTGCTTGAAATAGCTTTAGCCGTGTTTGGTGACTAGATCTGAATAGCCAAATACTTCCCAACCTTCCTTTTCCCCTCTCCACTAACCTTAGCCTCACAACATACCTCTGTAGAGGATGCCATAGTCCCACTGGCTCCAGACGGTTGTGAGCAGTTGAAACTCTTGTGCGGTATTCAATTAAAAATATGCTAGATGATATTTGCGTGCTTCACATTTCACTGTTTCGGACAAAAATCGACATGGTAACAATAATATGTAATGCAATGATGCTTTTTCATTACATTGTAATGAACATCATTATAATGGCGTTGATTAGGGTTGCCAAAACCACCTTTCCTTCTGAAAGTAAGCAAATTCATGATTTATTGATATCGTTTAAAAATATTTATTTCACAAGACGTAATTATCAAATTAAAATAGAAAATTCTAACTAGTTTTTTGCTCAGTAAAATAATTTCACGTTTGAATGTGGCGGTTAACCGCCGTCAAATTTTAGTCAGCACCGCCGGCGGTGAAATCAGACACTACAGATTAAAGTATAACGAATTCTTAGTTGGTAACATATGACGCACACCTGGGAGATTTCTGTAGTTGCTAAAAAATAAAAATGGTTTCTGAAACAATAAAATAAATACTACGACTCTAATTTTGACAAATCCGACGAAAAGTTTGTAAGTTAAAACTTTTACACATCAAAGAATTTTTATAGGCCTTAAATTTTTTGAGTCTAATAAATACTCGTTTAAAATTAAAATTAAAATGTGTTCTAGTCGCAGTATTTAATAAAAGCATTTATAAAATTTCTAGGAGATCACATTTTTAACCCAAAAACCACAGACATAAAATACAAGACACGTCATATTCATACAAATCTTACGAAAAATGTGGCACTACTAGTACCGTCTTGTTTCTCGTATCACCCGCTTATGAAAAGGATAGCCATTCAAACAATATGTGTGAGCGAATGAGATAGCTATATGAACGTCCCACGCTACTGTTATAATCGGGTATCGCGCCACTAGCCGTGGTTGTCTTCACACACTTATGTATTTCGGCATTCGCTATCTCACACCGTTTTCGAGTTGTTAAAAACCTTGTGAATAATTGTATTTATTGAATAATAAGTTATTTGTGGGTAATTATGAATGGAAAGAAACTCCATGAGATATGTTTTTTGCTCCCGAATGATTTTCACACCTCTCGAGGCATTTTTTCTCAGAAAGGAGCCTACAGCGACGCGTTTGTGATAGCTGGTGACAGCTCGTCTGTTGAACGTATGTTTGTTTGATACTAAACGCAGTAAATCTCAGGTGTGTCTCGCGGACTCGGTTTAGTGAATTTACGTGCGTTGTCTTAACTTATCTACATTATTTAATTCATCGAAGCCAAGAACACAAGATTTTGTGGTGTAACTCCGCTGGGTATGAAATGTACCAAAAATGGGAGATTGTCAGTCACCATTTTCTTATTTTTATTTTTGTATGGTGGCGCTGGGAACCACTCTAGGGCCTCAGGCGTCCCCCAGTGAACTTCATCAATTCCGATGGAGAATGAATGAAGCGAGCATTCGTCGATTGCATCCTTGCAGAAAGAATATATATGGAGAGAGAGCTAAATATTTTTACCCAACCTATACAAATTTATAATAAATCACTTTCTCCGGGTTTTCACGTCGTGAGCCGCGAGAAAAAAAGAGACTAGACAAGTTGTCACATAATATCGCACCACTTTTAGGTATGTAAGCATGTTTTCCGTCTCCCGCGTCTCCGGTGACTCCGCCCACTACGTTTTGTTATGCGACATAAATCAACGGTTTTTGAGGTTATATCCCATATTTTTGTTGATAATACTGTGAAAGAGTGGTTATACAAATAAATTATACATTATGTCGACATGTGCTATGAATAGATGTAAAAAGGTGTGTCCATGAAAACCCTAGCCACGCCCGAGTCAGGAAAAAATCAACAATCCTGACTACACTGTTTCGCAAAGCTATCCTTCCTGTACATTATTGCTCTGAGACTGCATCAGAAGTCTGCTTTGAACCGCGTTCACACAACAAATCACAAAAGTAGCTTCTTAAAAATAAGGCTGCTGGTCACATTATTTTCGTTCCTCTCCTACACGTCTTCGCCTCAAATTATTATTTTTTCAACATAATTTTTTTAACATTTCAAAGCTCACAGTGAAAAAAGGATTATTAACAAAAAATATTTTCGATTATCTTCAAATTCCATGCAGAAATAGCTGTGCTAATTTCAAGAGGCAAAAGTTCACCGTTCGAGATGTTTTTACTGGTTCAAACAATCAGATATTCTGTTTCATAGTTTTAGAGGATTGCCAACCCTGCAAAGCGCATCCGTAAAAGCCGGCATCCATTTTTTTAATCTCCGCCGATTATCCTTACCGGAAGCTCGCAGCCATCATCAACTGCCTGCCGATACCTGTGTGTATTATTATATATTCACTGTTCACCATACTCGACACCCGGCCACTCGACCATTCACCATGGTCCAACTTTACCATTGACCATTCGCTCAGTCGGCGGCGGACAGATCGCATCTCCCGCGGTCCAAACAGGTTTATCATTCATCTTCGGCTAGCCAGCTTTGATCGAACCCGCTAATAGATTCGCCAATAAAAAGATTAGATCACAAAAAAGCAGTGAACGATTTGTAACGCCAGAAGAGGCAGTAACCTTTTCGAGCAAATAATTCTCAAATTTCGAATGGTCGTTTTGTTCAAAATGTTGTTTGCGGATCTTTTGTTTTTGCTGTGATTTGATTGAAATTCGGTGCACAGAGTATGGTCTGAAAAATACCCTTGTTTTTTATTTTATTTTCAAGCTAGCAATGGATATGTTAAAGGTGTGTGTGATATTCCTCGTGGTTGTTAATCATTCGGGGAGATGGTGTGCAACACAGTCAAAGAGGTGAGTGTAAACATAATTTATTAGTATTTTCCATTGAAGACATTTTAAAAATATTCTAATGATATGTTTAATAGTTATGGGTGGTAACAATCGTTTTTTTTTTATAATTGTTTTATTTTATTACAAAAAAAATACATTTCTTGGTATATTATCCCCAGGGAGTAAAAAAAAAGTCATTCCGCAAAAGGCAACATAAAATAAAAAGGAATAATATTTTTACAAAGAAATACAAATTTAAAGAAAGGTAGTATAAAAGAAGAGGGAACAAGGGAAAAATACACCGAAAAGAAACTACAGATACAGATTACAGATAGGATATATCACTGATTAATAAATTTGTTGAGAAAATGTTTTGCCAATATTTTTTTGTTCGCAACTGGGAGTTTTAATTCTTTGGGTAATGCGTTGTATTGTGTATATGCAATCTACTGTAAGGAGGTAATTCTTACTAATAGACTCTTCGACCCATCCCTTCGTCAAAAATATTGATTTTCTTCGTCATCGGGAATAGGGAAACATACAATTTAACCAAATATCATGTTTGCTAAATCTTTGATAAAAAATTTGAAACATTTTGATATAAAAAAAACAATATCTCGAATAGGTTAATTGCAAATGCTGACATAACACCACGTTAAAATATGCGATTTTTGACTTTTTTAAAATCTGGATCGGAAATAGGTGGTACCTACATAGCAGGGGTTTTTCACCGAGTGATTAATGTTGCAAAATTATTTCTTTATTTTACTGACAAAAAATAAGAACACTGCAATATGTTACCCCTAGAATATGAGGCATAAAACACAAGTAAAGGAATATGATAATTGATTGAAGACAGAGATAGGGAAGACACCTTACCTGCATAACTGGTACCTCAAAACTGTTACCTCCGCAGTTTTCTCAAATTTACTACAGGCTGATTTGTAGGGTAAAGATTACTTGAATGATTTCCAACCTTCAATAGAAGAAGGGATCAGTAGAAGAAAGATTTTCTTTTGTATTCTTTCTATACAACCCTCAGAGCAATAATATACCAGGAGGGATAGCTTTGCGAAACAGTGTAGTCAGGATTGTTGCTTTTTTCCTGACTCGGGCGTGGCTAGGGTTTTCATGGACACACCTTTTTTCATCTATTCATAGCACATGTCGACATAATGTATAATTTATTCGTATAACCACTCTTTCACAGTATTATCAACAAAAATATGGGATATAACCTCAAAAACCGTTGATTTATGTCGCATAACAAAACATAGTGGGCGGAGTCACCGGAGACGCGGGAGACGGAAAACATGCTTACATACCTAAAAGTGGTGCAATATTATGTGACAACTTGTCTGTTCTCTTTTTCTCTCGCGGCTTACGGTGTAAAAACCCTTAGAAAGTGATTAATTGTAAATTGGTAAAGGGTGGGTAAAAATATTTAGCTCTATCTCCATATATATATTCTTAATTCAAGATACAACCCTTTTGAATCTACCATGAAATTACATTTGGCAGATTGGAAAAGGGAGAGGAATAATATTAATTGTAATTAAATCTCTCATTTCGTAAAATTGTTTGGTGCTTTTAAATTTATTTGTAACTCACATTTCAAAACTTTACTTTATTTTTAAATTCTTCGTTTGCTCGCTTAAACCGAAACCTCCGATGTTTTTTTACGGAACAGTTGAGATAGCATAATGGCCACTATTTTATCACGTAAGTAGTAGTATAATTGATTGTGCGCTTAACGTGATGTGTAATGAATGATCTCACAAATAAACCATTTGATCGGAGGCTCGATAAGATGTGAATCAGAATTCTGTGCAAAAAATAGAACGGGAATTATCCATTCTCTTTGGAATAAAGCAGTGAGAATAACAATATTATTATTGCGGAATAGATTTCATGGTAAACCTACTCGTACCCTACATTTTTAGTTTTCTTTTTTATCTATACTCTTGGCTGCTATATTAGTTGGCATATAAAAAAAACACATTGCTGTTCACAGTATCCACTTTTTATATTATCTCTGGTTATGAGTTTCTATGTGCAATAATTAAATGATGTTGAACAATTCGTTTGTAAACAAACTAACTAACTAACCATCACGCCGTTTCACCGCAGGGGTAGGCAGAGAGGACGGACTGCCGTACAACTCTGTCTTGGCACACACTCCTTGCTTCATTCATATCGTCTCATACACACTTTTCTGTTATTCTGACTCTTCAAATGACCCGATTCAAGTATTTGATTTACTTGATCGTGCCATATCTTCCTGAGGCGTCCTCGACTTCTTCTTTCTTTCGTTTGCAATATTTAACAAATTGATTCCTCCACTAATATTTTTCAATGTCCTAGTCATTCGTCTCCATTCCTCAAGCCTTCACACCCTGATCTAACCTTCTTCTACGCAGTCAGTCCACCTCTTCCTTGATCTACTTCTGGTTAGCTTCTACTAGACACCAACTTGGTCCATGCTCTTCGGGGTTTCTTCTGGCATTATTTTCACATAGTCAGTATTGTGGACATACAGGTACATAACTCTATGTTCAATTAGATCAAACTCTCGGTTTATTTTTATATGATAAAATCCAGTTTCCAGCATTATTTCGTATTTTGCGTTCAAAGACCCACATTACTAAATTACCGAACAAAAATCATTCAACAAAGTCAATAAATTGCCCAGAATCTTCTATTACCTGTGAATATGTATTAGAATACATCGCAAAATGTCTCGTCATTGCTGATACCATTCTATAAAAAAACTGTTATTTATGTTTAAAGAGCGGCTTCCTACTTATTCACAACATCTGCAGACTTTATTTTTTCAAATTAAAACGAAAAACATGAATTGCAGATTCAATTACGTAAGCTGCCTGCTGAAAAAAATCACATTTGGCTCGTGTTAAATATTGATGTAGGTATTGCATTGAAGTGTTTTTTTTTTGCTGTTTTTTTACATGTAAGACATACACCTGACCTTCGATATATTCATCTTAAATAAAAATAAGATTAATTGTACTAAATTATCTATGGATATGTATCTTCTGCTGCTTGCAGACATTAGTGTCTGCCTTTGGAACGCTGCTCCCTCGTTCGCGTGTGTGCGGAGTTTTGTTACATACACTGCGCCGGTAGCAATTCTGCTATGGCTGGCTATGTGCGACTGGCTATTTACGGTCATGCAATTGTCCATATTTTTTTTATTCGTTTTGTTCGCACTGTAACAGAAGCCGTGTTTAAGTGTGTATTTGAAATCAACCAGGTGACCAGCTCAGGTATGGTGGCTGTAAAAGTTGTTAAAGCTATTTAGAAGCTGGGCGTATTGTATAGAGCCTGCAGATCCCGCTGTAGATGAATGAAATAATGTAGATATACCTGGGATTTACTGCGTTTAGTATCACACAAACGTTCGTTCGACAGACAAGCTGTCACGGGAAAACGCGAGCTCTTCAACCGAAATAATGTGAGATAGCGAATGTAGATATACATAGGTGTGTGGAAGACAACCGTTTCCGTACGTTGTACTCTACTAGGCTAGTCGCTCAGTAAGTTCGTCGGGGCAGAGAGATTATAACAGTAAGGCGGGACGTTCATATAGCTATCTCATCCGTAAACACACATTCTGTTTAGTATTGCTATCCTTTTCATAATCGTTATGAGCCTTGAAACTTTAATCAAGACCGTGGCACATTTATCGTTGGATTTGCATGAATATGACGTGTTTCGCATTTTATGTCTATGCTCTACTGTTGATTTTAATACGTAGGCATCTGTGATCTAGAACTGGAAAAAAAATCTTGAATAGCTGTGAAAAAATTGCCATTCTGTGTGATAGTTTTTTCTGGGTGGATTGCAATCTTTGTTACATTCAGAAGGTTGAGTTTGTTCTAGAGGCATTTCAAAAGAAAGTGCTTCACATTTTCTGAATTAGAACGGATGGTTTTGAACCTGGCTGTTCGATTGGCTGAATTGGAACTGGATAGAACGGCACTGCAGTTCATGACTGTACCAACCAGTAATTCCAACACACCTGACAGTGATTATTAGCTTAATTAGCAAGCTTCTAGCTTCCAGATAACAGGTTAGGTCGGGATAACCCGAAAAGCATACTATTTTATAGGTTAATCGCTATATTCGCCACCAATGGTCATTTATTATACTATCTGTATGAGTATATACTTTCCGGACGCATTAAACCGTCAGGGATACTACCGGTAACTGGTAACTAGTATTTATTGTTAGTCATTCGACAGTAGTTATGTATTTTCATGAACTTCAATTATTATTATCATTGATGGAATCTTAATGGTTTTATCCAAATAACTAGCTGAAGTTGATAGCTTGCTGGTATGCCTTAACCATTATATATATGCATATTATTATTGACATATATATATAAATATATAAACCATATATATTATTTTGATAATTTATAAAGCGCCGTTTTGTGAAAAATCACCTCATGGTCGCTGTACAAATCTTAATGCCTACGCTCCATCTTATTGCTAACGATAGATAATCTATGGCATATTAATATGTATTTGTTCCGAGATTATATACAGAAGCATACTTACCTGGTAGGTCATTTCAGAAAAACATGATTATTTCAGTTATTCTAGTTTAGAGAAAGATACAGTTATGCACTAATATTGACCAAATTATAGTTGGTACTTATTTAAATTATTTGTGTTATTTTTTCGTTCGATTTTAGGGCATTAGAGCGAATTTCGCTATGGGCTTTCTGAATTTGTAGAGCAGTACAGGGATTGGATTAAAATTTATAAATCTAAAAGTGATTCGTTCCTCAAAAAGAGACAGATTATAGTGAAAAGCTTCCACTGCCATAAAAAAGTCAAAATATCGACAAAAAATTCTTAATGTGAATACCGCGTAAAAGACCGAATTGCCCGAAGCCAACCTTCTTCTTCCCCATTTCCTTGCCCTCCCCATTACCTTCGGCCTCACAGCATAACCTGATTAGGGATACAATAGTCTCAATGGCTCTGAAAATTTAGGCCCTGGGGTATTCACATTTTTGGTCCTGGTCCTAGCCAAGCCCAGGTCTGCCGAATACGGCAAAAATCATCAAAAACTGACCACACTGCCTTGGATAGGCACCACTCTATGTACTCTGAGATGCATGTAAAAATGTTTGATGCACATTACGATTTTTTTACTGGGGTCAATAGATTTGAAGCTTGGGAAAATTTGTATTTAAATTCAGTAATACCACAATCGTTAATTAATTTCAAATCCAGTCAATTATCATTATAATACAACATTGACACGGCTCGTTGCTTTGACTTTTTTGGACAATTTAACTAAAAATATCTCTAAAACTCCTGTGAATTGTTTGAGTGACACCTTGTGTTATCGGGACCTGCCAGAATAAAAAGTTATTCAAATTAATCTGAAACAATAGGCATTAACAAAGCAAGCATAACGCAATCTAAAACACATTAACTGCGGGAATACGTGGCACATAGAACCTGCATACAGATAGGATATTGAACTACCAACTGTGCAAAAAAAGTTCTGATATAAAAAAATGCATATTATTTTTAAAAAATTTTACCACAAAGCTCTGATTAATGGCATAGAGATACTGAATCTTGTTTATTTTAATTCCTGTAAAAAATAACTGGAACATGATCTCATTTACAGAAACTTCCTCCGAACTGTAGATATCAATGACATCCTCGAACTAACAACAAAATTGTTGTTTTTATTTAAAATTATTATTATTGTCTTTGATCTTGATATTGAGCAGTGCTTTGTTTTATATTATTATTATTATATTAGACCACCATGATACGGGAATATGTTTAGTTTGGGAGAGCGTAATATTTAATATCTATGTAAACAAATAAATGCAAATAAATAAATTTGTATAGTTCTGTAATTAAGAGATATAGTGATTAGAAAAACGTTCTGCACAGTCGACTTTAAGTGAAGAGGATTGGGGTTCAATTTCCATCGCAGTGCAACATATATTATGTTGTATAGAAGTTATAATTATCGGTCGGTAGCTAAATGGACAAACGCGTCGGATTCCCACCCAGTGGGTGTCGTAGGTTTTAATTCCTCTGCTGGCTAAGTCCTCAATCATCATTGCACAAGTAACATTTCCCGCTTATTATTATGGTATTAGGAGATTTTTAATATTGTCAGGTTATTCGTAACCAGGGAATGTTTATCTTTCATTTAAAAAAATAAAAATATATTATATATATGGTATACAAGTTGTTACCCATGAAAATTACTGGGGGTAACTTGACTTATAAAATAGTTGCTTTAATCGACACATTTCAAATATAGGATGATGTCTGCTAAAAAACGTTATAGGTAGGTACTTTATTAGGTGGGTGGGTATTTGAAAAGATTATCTAAAAAAATATATAATTTCAACCAACGTCAGTTCCAAATTTGAAAGTTCACATTCGGATGGTCGTACGCACTCGCAGAGGAACTAACTAACCATCACGCCGTTTCCTCGCAGAAGTAGGTAGAGAGGACGGACCGCCATATAACTCTATCTTGGCACACACTCCTTCCTTCATGCACATTCATACATCGTCTCATACATACTCTTCTGTTATTCTGACTCTTCACATGACCCGATTCAATTATTTGATTCACTTGATCGTGCCATGTCTTTCTCGGGCGTCCTTGACTTCTTCTTCCATTAACTTTCGCATCATATATTCTTTTCACATTCCTTTCTTCGTTCATTCGCTCTACATGCCCAAACCATCTAAACCATATAAGGATATTATTTATAATTTATGAGTAATGTGTATAATATTTCTAACTTTCAAATTATGTTGTTTTTGAGAATTGTAAAAAAATTATGGCACTTTCACTAAATAATGTTATGAAAAATACACGAAAAACAATTTTGGTTTTAATTTGGCTCTTCCAAGGTTTTCTAATATTACAAATAGATAATGACATAGACAATGCTTGTGAAATTGGCATAATCTGTGGACTTTCATCGGCTGTTTGTTTGGACCTTTCTGGGCGTGTTTTAGAAACAAATTAAAACAATTGTTATAGTATGTACACATTATAAAAGCAGGACAATGACCCTCTTTCCGCTCTCAAAACGTGCAAAATGGCGAAATCGCGCACTTTTAGGTAAATTATGCCTTGGGTTGACCCAGCCATGGGTAGGCTGTAGGTATTTTTGCATAGTCCACTCGAAAGTGGCGATTGAACGCTGTATGCAGATTTACAAACTTATTTGTGGAGACAGCCAAACAGTTAAAAGCGGAACGAACTTTTTTTCAGTGGTTACCTAAAAATCTATTTATGTTTATTTTATTAACGCCTTGAAGGTTTTTACATATAATACATTTTAGTTATATAAAGCAGTTAAATAAATGAGAAGAATATAACATAAAAGCTGTGGTAGATACTCTAAGTATCGCCCTGGTGAAAGACCACCATTCAGAATCGAAACGTTGCTTGAAATGGCTTTAGCCGTGTTTGGTGACCAGATCTGAATAGCCAGGTACTTCCCAACCTTCCCCTTCCCGATCTCCTTCCCCTCCCCACTATCTTCAACCTCACAGCATATCCTATTTGGGAATGCCATAGTCTCACTGGCTCTAGACGGTTGGGAGCAGTTGAGACTCTTGTGCGGTATTCACGTAAAAAAAAAAAAAGCAAGAGTTTAAAAAAAAGTTAGAATATTTATATATCAACGGTAGCGACGCCCCCGACTGCAAGTGTGGCACTTGACCTAAAATGGTGTTGAAATCTTAGATGAATTGAATAATGTAGATACGTTACTGAGACAACGCGCGCCTGGGTGAAACATTTTAGTGGTGCTGTAACATTAGTGGTGCTACATTTTTCGTAAGATTTGTATGAATATGACATGTCTTGAATTTTATGTCTATGGTTGAAATGGGACTTGTTGAAAAGTGTTTTTTTTATCTTTTAATTGAAAACCTTTTTTAAATAAATTTGAACAAAAACACAATTGTTCCAATTAAATACCATAAAATGCCCGTATTTTTTATTTCTTTATTTTTTCAAAAACACTATGAACAAAAATTTCAAAGTGTTTTCAAAATAGTTACGTATAAATAAAAATGTCTCCTATATACACATTTTTATTTTATTTTTTATAGTGAATACAGCACTGCTCTTAGCCGCCTACGGCTAATGGGACTAGTCGGGGTATGTTGTGAGGCTGAAGATAGTAGGGAAGAAGGAGGGGAAGATGGGAAAGCAAAAGCTTGGAAAGTACCAGGCTATTCAGATCTAATCCACCAAACACGGCTGAAGCCATTTCAAGCAACGTTTCGATTCTAATTTGGTGGTCTTTCACCAGGACGATACTTACTCGATTTTTTTTATGAATAAAATGTGAAATAACACGTGTTAAATACATCAAATTGATTTGCCAACGCCGGAATTCGAACCCGCGACCTCTGGATTCGTAATCGAGCGTCACAGCACTCGACCACGGAGGTCTTCAATATATGTAGTTACATACGAGTAAAAAAAAAATTATATATAACACCTAAAAGGGCATGTAGAGCGAATGGACGAAGAAAGGAGTGTGAAAAGAATATATGATGCGAAAGTGAATGGAAGAAGAAGTCGAGGACATCCGAGAAAGACATGGCACGATCAAGTAAATCAAATACTTGAATCGGGTCATGTGAAGACAGAATAACAGAAGAGTATGTATGAGACGATGTATGAATATAAATGAAGCAAGAAGTGTGTCCCAAGACAGAGTTGTATAGCGGTCCGTCCTCTCTGCCTACCCCTGCGGGGAAACGGCGTGATGGTTAGTTAATTAGTTAGTTTAAAATAAAGATTTAATTAAGAACTGCTTACAAGGAAAACACTGTAAACTGAATCATGTATGTATACAAATATAATAGAGGATTCTTCTTTATACTCTTTGAATCGGAAGCAAAATTTGTGTAGGTCCTGCAATGCGTATGGAATATGAACGAAGCTTCTTAATTAATAATTTCTAGTTTGTGAAAAATCACGGAATATAACTTGACTTACATAGAAAAAATATCAGTTGCTTTAATCTTAGATGAATTAAATAATGTAGATACGTTACTGAGACAACGCGCCTGGTTGCACTAAACCAAGTCAACGAGACACATCTTCGAAACACGCTCACGCTTCGAAACAATCTCTTCCGCACACACATATTCTTCGAATGACTATCCTATTCATAAGCGGGTGCAACATTAGTGGTGCTACATTTTTCGTAAGATTTGTGTGAATATGACGTGTCTTGTATTTTAAGTCTATGGCTTTAACCCACCCATTTCAAATAAAGAATAATGTCTGCTAAAATACTACTGTATGGGTGGATACTTTATTAGGCAGGTAGAGATTTGAAAAGATTACTTTTTAAATTTGATAATTTCAAAAAACATTAGTTCAACATTTGAAAAGTTCAAATTCGTACGGACGTACATATTCACAAAGGAAATTCATTAATTATATTGAGATCTTATAACCGTTGCTTTGATCGTGAGGCAGTATAATTATCACTAAATACAAACACAATAACACAATAATCATGATTACGCCATACTACTTTTAATAACCGAATCACAAAAATTTTATTATTATATTATGAGTGGGGTAATCATAAATATACAATCTAGAATTCAGATTACTACATATTCCCCAGTTATTGGAATATGAAGCCTTTGTTCTCGATTGACCTCGCATGCAACAGAAGTGCAATACAATCACTCTAGTTCATGGTATGTTTAATGAATGGATTTTACGATTTACAGCCTCAATTATCGACATTTTACCTTTTTATTCAGATGGATGTTTTTTTGTGTTTTTGTTTCAGGGGCTCTGATAATGATAGAAGAACGAGATGCGGAACCAGTCGTGGAAAACCGACAGTCCTTTGGAGAAGTAAGAAATCACCTTTTACGTCCGCTGCACACGGAGATACCCAAAAGAAACTGATCACGGACGCAAATTTCTAACAGTCATCGATGAGTTTTAACTTTTGTAATTAAACGAGACACCGCACGGCGCTACCGTCACAAAACAGTCACTAACGCTTTAAGTAACCAGTTGCTATGAAACTCGATCTGTCGACTCGTTTTTGACTTGTGTATTGAATCGCCTATTATTAACAGTGGACTTTTTTAGCGCAGTTTTGTGATATTTCACCTCAAGTGCGCTTCATACTAAATTAATTAAGCTAATAAGACTAACTAAGAAGGAGAAAATAAAATATAATATGTATACAAATTAAAACTATCTAAAATCATGATCGTTATCATAAATCATGAGAGAAAAAGGTTCAGATATGGGTATAACAGTGCATGTGGACATCAACAGATTTAAAAATAAACAATTTACTAGAAGCTAAGAGCATAAAAATTCAGGTGAAATGTATGAATTCATATTAACCGATTTGTTATATCAAAGAAAAGGAAATTAGATTGAGGACAGTTAGCACGTTCGTATTTAAAAACATTAATAATTAAGTATTATAAGTAAACGATTCTTAAGATGCAAATAGTGTACATATAAGAAGTAACAAAAGAACAATAAATATTTTATGACAATGAGTATATGGTTATCAGTAGACAGTAAGGACATTTAGTTGTAAGGATACAAGTAAGGATAAAACTGAAATAAAGCAAATTAAGGACGTTTTAAATAAATTATTAGCCTAGTTTCTCGTTCGATTGAATACATAAACGTTTCTTTTCACATTGTTTTGTTTTTAACGTTGTCGTATATATTTATTATTTTGTATTTTTTATATCATTTCATGGTATATATTTCATTTTTATTCACGAAAAAGAACGATCAACAAGTGAATACAAAATAAGTGGGAGGAAAAGAAAAATATTCCGTTTTATGTAACTTCAAAAAATTTGCCGAAAAACCGCAATTACAATATACAACTCCATTATTGCTCCACATTTTTATTACTGTTCAACGATTCTTTTCTTGTGCAACGACATAGAACAAAACAGGTTTCAAATTCTCCAAAATAGAGCAATGAGAATTATACTTAGGCGAAATAGATACTCAAAAGCAGCTAAAATGTTAGAGGAATTAAATTGGCTTACAGTAAAACAGATGTTACCATTAAACACGTTTATACATAAAATGAAGAACAACTTAATACCAAAATATTTTTCTGACATAAATTATCTACAATGTTAATATTCACAAATATAATACAAGGGCATGCAAAGAAATTCGACCACCAGAAAAAAATAAAGCCAACACACAAAATAGCTTACTATATAAAGGGATGAAATCTTATAATGCTCTGCCGGAAACCATCAAAATTATGCCTATCAATAAATTCAAAATAGCATGTAAAAAATATTTAAAATGTATATAAATCAAAACAATAAGTGGTATATAAGTTAAAATATTATAAAGTTAAGAAGAAAATGAAATAATTAGCTACTTGTAAACTTGAATGTACAAAGTAACTAATATAAAATAAATAAAACTAAAAAAACCACCTTGCACACCACACAGACAACTACCGATTTCGATTACTTCTGAGTAGCCCGCGTGTGCGGAGCTGCGTCGCCAATGAGTTAGTAACCGGCTAGTAATTACAATCAAAAACCGGTCTAGTTTCTTTGAAGTATCTCTGTGTGCATAAGGCCTTAGTTGAATACCTGAATAAACTGCGATTGTCTACAAACATATGATACAGAAATTATCGGCACTTAAACCTTTGGAGAGGAATCGTCTCTCAAAATCGCCTGCGCTCCTGCTGGTCTCCTGCTATTCCTTGTGCTTAAGGTTATGGTGTTTGCGTCAACAACATCAAACCAGGCCTCTCAACAATCCCTCGACCCATGAATGTCTATAGCTTCATCATACCTTTGCTTTGAGACCCGATTTGTTTTTTTGGTGAACCTCTAACGATCGTTATGGAATCAACCGAATAGTGTATTATTGAACAGTTTAAATTCTCATTTAAACCTAGAATTAATATTTCATAATAGAAATTAAGACCTGTACAGCGCCCTTGAGGTGATTTTTCACTAAGACATTATTATTATTATTATTAGTAATTGGCTAGATTCAAACAGGAACACATCGGGGTTAAATTATTATCCCGTTAATTATTTTATTTGTTTTTTTTCTCAGGATATGTGTGATTCACAATATGTGTGCATGCCGATTTCATCTTGTCCCCTATTAGAGGATCTGCTCGACAAGTCCTGCCTGGCATCTGACAGGTACGTACCCAGGAGGTGTTCTTCATCCAACATGATTTGTATTGGTACTACGAGTAGATTAGATGGATGAAAAAAAACTTGAATTTCGAATAGTTCATTAGTATCGATATACTTTTTCCTCCCGCAAAGATAAATAAGCCAAGTTGTAGAATCTGACAAACGAAAAGAATGCGGCTGACGGCGGATGAACAGAAACTCATTTTGGTAATCGAAAGGCCATCCGCATTCTTTAATTTTTAACGCTCTACTAATCTGATTTTGCCCAATGAAGTCAGTGAACGAGCGATTTATCCTAAATTAGACACATAATTCGATTATTTCAGAGGTATTCATCGAATTTATCGATTATGCCCATCGCTGCAATACCATGCCCCCTATGGTTTCGTCCTTGGGGTAAGAATATATATGGGGAGAGAGGCTAAATATTTTTACCCAACCAATAAAAAATTGCGATAAATCACTTTCTCCGGGTTTTTACGTCGTATACCATGAGAGAGAAAGAGACAAAAAAGTCGTTACATAATATTATAGCATTCTAAGAATGTTCTCTGTTCGCGCTAACTCCATATCATCAAGATGTATAACTTACGTCAACGGATTTTTGGTTATTTCCTATATTTGTGTTGATTAAAAAACTTGCAGTGGTTATACAAATAAATCAAACATGATGGTGATATGTGCTATGCATGAATGTTCAAATAAGACCAAACAAAGATTACAAAACATCACTTTTCAGAGGTATTTCAACAGTTTTATATATGTTTGACCGAACTTTAGAATTTTCACATTTTTAATGATGAAAATACATAAAATCAACAAAAACCTTCCATCATTATTTAGGCAAAACAAAAAAAAATCTTTCTGTTTTTTTTTGTTTGTATGATATTTTGACTTTATAAATCTTTTTAATTGTGTATTGATATTTTTTGTTTAATGTGTTCAAATATGTTTATCAAAAAATGTCTAAAAAAAATTCCATGTGGGTGGTAACTAATAGGCTATCCAAAATTCTTTAACATATATTTATCTCTTTCTATCGAGCCAATATAAAGTCAACCGACCTGACTATACTGTTTCGTAAAGGTACCTCTCCATATATTCTCACTCCAAGGTTTCATATTTGGACTTAATATTTTCCAGTTATGAATAAAGCATTTCATTTTATTTATAAAATTTAACGTTCATTTTGACGTATTGGATACGCAATAATTATTAACAATGACTTGTTCAAAGTTCATAAGTAAGTAACATCATAAATATTCAGATAAGAACATTATTTCGTTCATGCCATGAGATTAACCTGCTTCAATTAATTTGATTCTGGCTACACTATTTCACTGATTGCACATGATGTGTGAATTTTTTCGTTTCATCTCTTATCTAAAATGTAGAAAAACACCTTACATCACATTGGTGGGCCTCGCATTTTCATTGTTGTATTTTTGCAATATTAAAAGCAAACAATAAACAGCTAATCTTTATTTTTAAGATCGAACGCATAAATGTAGATACAAATTATCATTTCATCCACTGGATTTTAAATGGCCAGCCAGATATATAAAACAACATAAAGTAAAAATAGGACGTAAAGAAAGTAAATTCATGAAAATAAACATCATCGTCAAAAGGGTATATTTCTGCTATTTGTATGTGCAAACCATACCTAAGACATGCCACCCTTTTTATAAGGGTTCAGTCTTCGCAGACAGGCATAAGATGATAAAGGTGGGGAGAATATAAATATACTATATCCTCGCCAGAAAGGAAAAAGGGCTGAAGCGACATTTTGGGAAGTTTACACCAGAGCACTTAAAAGTTTTTTTGTTGTTTTACAATAAAATTCGTAAGTCTTCTGCACCTGGTTGGATTTAAAAAAAAAAGTTAACTCAATGCGACAAAAAGAAACGACAAAAAGCATAAAAGTCCAAAACTTGTGTCGCTTGAGTCAAGCCTTCTCCCAAATAGTAGAAATATTTCAGATGGCTGAAGGAGTCATAAAATTGTTCAGAATCAAACGAGAGTCAGAGCATTCGATGCAGAAAAATAATCTAATCAAAACTGCATATTTAACTATTTTTTACCTCAAGTTTAGCTTAAGCCCTGTTGCCTTTCCAGTGACGACATGCAAATATACTATATTTTATTGCGTATATATTTTTTTATGTGAACATTGCACAAGAGTTCCAACTTATTGAAGCCAGTGATACTATGGCATCCTCAATTGGTGAATGTTGTGAAGCTGAAGAGAGTGAGGAGGGTAATCAGACGGAAGGGAAGGTTGAGGGTACCTGCCTTTTTAGACTTGGTCACAAAACAATGTCATTTAAAGCAACGTTTCGATTCTGAATAATAATATAATAATAACAGTGAACTTATTTAGCGCAGTTTTGTGATATTTCACCTCAAGTGCGCTTCATGCTAAATTAATTATGCTAGTAAGATTCACTAACAAGGAGAAAATAATACATAAAATGTATACAAATTAAAAACTATCTAAAATAATGATCGTAATCATAAATCACGAGAGAAAAGGTTCAGATATGGGTATAACAGTGTATGTATGCATCAACAGATTAAAAAACAATTTACTCTAGGAGCTAAGGGTATAAAAATTCAGATGAAACAAATTAATTCATATAAACACATTTGTCAAATCAAAGAAAAGGAAATATGATTGAGGACAGTTAATATGTTGGCACTTAAAACATTAATATTCAAGTATTATAAGTGAATGGTGGTCTTTAACCGAGTCGCTACTAAACTGTGCACTGTTTTAGAAACCTGTCTTTTTTCAGATCTATTTTTTTCTCTACAAATCTGATAACCTTCATCTGGACACCATAATCAGAAACGAATATCAAATCTCACACATTCCGCATTATCAATAATAATACCACTCCCATACGCGCCCCCATTCCATCTGCACCATTAACACCATCACCATGCTTTATTCACCCAGGTACTTCCGCAGGCTGACAGCCCTCACCTGCGGCTGGCGGGACGGAGAGTCGCTGGTCTGCTGCCCCCCCGGCGGCTCCAGCACCCCCTCGGCCAGGGGGGCCCTCCCCTCGGGGTGCAGGGGGACGACGGGTCGGGGGGGAACGCCGCGCAGACCAATCAAGCGCAGACGACTTGCGGTGTCCCCATGGTGCAGGCCAGGAACTATAACGGACTGGGGTCGCATCCCTGGGTGGTGCGGGTTGGGTTTATGAGTGAGTGAAGTATAACTTATAACTTAAAAATCAGGATGTCCTGTGCTAAGTTAATGCTGAATAAAACATAGAATAAAATCACAGGTCCTGGGATTTGGTTACATACATGGTACCAACTAGCGTTGTGACCGCTCTGAAAGAACTACTTCTTTTGGCAGCAGTTCCTACTTCATTCATTGTTCATTGAACAAATACTTCAATTGAAATTGATAGTTCATCTTAGCGCTCTGACTGCTCCGTGTGAACTATTTCATTTTGCGGCGTGTTCAAACTTCATTCATTTAATTTCATTGAACAAATATTTTAATGGAAGTTAGATTACAAAGAAGTACTAAGTTCGACTTCAAAGTACTTCGATCTAAAGGAACGGGTTTTTTGGGAGCTCTTTTCGTTTTAAAATCTCTTTGGTTTGGCGAGAAACCAGTTCCAGTTCTTTTCGTTTTTAAATCGCTACCGACTAGTACTTTTTTTATTTTGGCGAGGAACCAGTTCAGGTTCTTTTGATTTGCTAGTACTTTTCGAAAAAATATCAAGGTACCGGTTCCAAAAAGAACTGAACAAATAACCGGATAAATTCAAATCTCTTTTTTGCGAGTTCAACTTCAATTGAAGTGTTCACTGCGAAGGGTTCATTTTAAAGAAATAGCAATTCGTGAAGCATTCACAAAACATTGAAGTTTTTCCCAACGCTAATACCAGCCATGGATATTGGATAATACTAATGATCTGAAGTAACAGCAGTGTTCACATTCATTTCTCACACATGGTACACTAAAAAATTTCCACTATTCCACAAGTCGAAATATATCGTCGCCGGAAAGGCAAAAGGGCTTGATCAACACTTTTATTTTTTTTGAAAGTGAGTTAAATATGCAGTTTTGATCAGTTTATTTTTCTGCATCGAATGCTCTGAATCTAGTTTGATTCCGAAGACTTTTGTTGCCCTTCAGGCCATCTAAAATATATTCACCATTTGAAAGAAGGCTTTGGACACAAGTTTGGGACTTTTTTAGCTCTTTGTCGCTTCAGGTAACTCAGTGAGAGCATTGAATTACCTGTTTTAACTTTTCTTTCAAAAATCCAACCAAATATTATGAGTTTTAATGTAAAACAAACAAAAAACTTGAAAGTGCTCTGTTGTAAACTTCCCAAAATGACAATTTCCAAATGACTATTTTGCCTTTCCGGCGACGATATGTTATCATTCTAATTTAACCTTTATCAATATACTACCACGGTTATGTATATGTATGAACGAGTATGTCATATACCGGTGATAAATGTTAGCATTATAACTTTTGTACGTATAAAAATGTTTCAGATAGACAAACAGGACAGCTAAGATTTCCTTGTGCCGGGTCCATCATCTCCGCCAGAGTGGTCCTTACGGCAGCCCACTGTGCTTTGGCTAAAGCTGAAGAATATAAACTGTGAGCATTTTTATTTTTTTCTCTTAACAACATCTCATTTTAAATATCAAAGTGTTAACTATTCATAAATTCGATTAATGCTTTCTAAATATCGAAACAATGCCACGTCACTCAATCTGACTTAACCTCTAGTGTGCCGGAGGTGCCGATAGTCACCGGACATTCATCATTATCTTTTCAGGAGTTTTTATCATTTAAAACCTGTTGTTAGCACATTCAAATAAACCGTAATCCCTTGTTTACAAAATAATCATTCCACAGAGATATTTTGCATTGCGTTAAATTCGAGTACATGTCTACTAATAAATATTTGAAGTTTGCTTACGTCATTGCTGCTGCCAAAAAAAAGAATAATTGTAGTGACACTACTATTTGTATTTACGGGAAAACTTCGGGCAATTTTATTTTTATTTGAAAGGAAATGTATTTAACCTTAATTTAATTTAATTTTGCATGGAAAAAATCTTTTAGTGACACGAGGGAGAAAAAAACCAATTCTCGGAATATAAGTAGCTGTTTCAGAAAAAACCACTTACACCATTAACATATAATTTAAAAAAATACATAAACACATTATCTGAAAATATAGCGTAATTGACAAAATCATCATTTTGAAAAACACAAGTGAGTTATTACGAAATTACAGTCAGCAAGGTACGACAGAAGTTGTGCCTTGCAGAAATTCGGCATATGCACATAGAAGTTATGTTCATTTTAGCCATTTTAGTTATGTCTCACCGCCATAAATAAGTAAACTACTAGTTCGACTACGTATTTGGTTTTGCTATTGCATATGGTTAATGACATTCATTTGTTTAACCATGACCTCCACCGCCGAGCTGTGAAGTATTTGTCAACCATCCTCTTCCACATCTCTTTCCCCTACCCATTACTTTCAGCCTCAATTTCCCCCAGGGCCTATGTCATATTTGGGGATGCTATGTGGAGGGTCTTTTTAAGAAAAGGAAGGAGTAAACCTGTGTCTTGAAGAGGCCCATGTTGGAGGAGAAAGGAAACACAGAGGCTGGCATATTGTTCCATAGCCGAGCTATTGAACATAAGAATGAGTCGTAAAAGCAACCCATTCTTATATATTGAATGTCAGCCGTGTACAATGACGCAAGTTCCTCGGAGCATCTTTCATTGAAATACCTGTAGAACATAGACAGCATTTCCACCTGACGTCTGTGCTTCAAAGATTGCAATCTGTTTGCTGAGATAGGAGAATCTATCAAACGGACCGCCCGTTTCTGCACAGAGTCAAGGGTTTTTTTCAGGTATTTAGGGGCTCCAGACCAGAGGTAGCTGCCAAATTCAACAGTGGGGCGCACTTGCTATTTGTACAAGTAGTTATGAACTATTGAAGTATCTGCGGGCCCTGTACAGTACGCCCAACTTCTGAGAGGCTAACTTTACTCTGGCTTCGATGGAGCCCACGTGCCTGATATAACTGGTCGCTTAAGGTTACACCAAGCACTTCAATGGAAGGCTTGTTGGGAAGAATAATTCAGTTGAAGGAGACTGAATTATCATTTTGATCACTGGATCACTGTTAATGTTAGAGATGGTCGACATTCCTGTCCCGGTTAAAAGGAACCGGTTCCTCGCCCATCACCGGTAACTGGAACCGCGGGTACACACAATTTCCGATATCAAAATCCCTAAAATAAAATAAATGCTTTTTTCAGATCTTCGGTGATGGTGGGCGAATTCGACACCAGCACGGATCCCGACTGTGGAGATATGTTTTGCGGCATCCCCGTACAGTCACTGGGCATATCGCACGTCATAGTGCACCCGGGATACGACAGGAAGATCTACAGGCACGATGTGGCGCTCATCGTTCTGAAGGAGGACATGAAATACACTAGTAAGTGAATGAGAATCAATTGGTATATCAATGGACACTGCTTAAAAAAAAATGGCTTTTTGATTTTTTTATTAATTACCAATTGATCTTTAGAATTCATTTTTGATTGAGAATCATTTTTTTATATCCGAATACCGCACTGTTCCAACTGTTCCCAACCGTTTAGAGCCAGTGAGACTATGACATCCCCAATCAGGGTATGTTGTCAGACTGAATGTACTGGGGAAAGGAAGGAGATGGGAAGAGGAAGTTTGGGAAGTACCTGGCTATTTAGATCTAGTCACCAAACACGGTTAAAGCCATTTCAAGCAACGTTTCGATTCTGAATGGTGGTCTTTCACCAGGGCGATACTTAAGAGTATATATCTACCACTCTGGAACGTGCCCCAAATGTATATATATATTTATTATTTTATATGAATTAAATGTGTTTAAACAAAAGTTATTGGCGCACCCCGGGTTTGAACCCGCGACCTTTGGCTTTGTAGTCGAGGGTCTTACCACTCGACCAGGCCGGCCGTTAAATGACATTAGAAACATATAGACACATTATTGTCTTAAAATATTTAAACAAAATGTGGCAAGTAACAAACACACCTACGTTCCCAGTAAATTCAAACTTTGGCCATGTATGACAATAATACACATTCAAATAATATGTGTATGTGGACGAATTAGATATAGGACCGGGCGGCGCTGCACAAACGAATATGGAAGGCCAGTAAGTTTTCCTTCATATACGTATGTGTTGCTACTTTGACCATCTCACTGTCTCTAATAGCGCTTAAAATCGGCATTAACATTGATTTTAAAAGCAAGTCAAATTTTCGATTTTAACTAGCGTAGGTTGTTTTAACGAAATTGTAAACTGATCTTTAATATACATCGACCAAGTATTTATCGATGTAAATATATATTTTAATACCTATTAGTGTGTCAAGACGGAGTTGTGTGGCTGTCCATCCTCTCTGCCTACCCCTGCGAGGATTCAGCGTGATAGTTAAATGACTTTGGAAATTTTACTAGGAGCACAGGCGTATAAAGTAGATGGACTCGTCGGAATCATTTCTCAATATTTTATGAATAAGGTTATTCCGAGTTCCGGGCGTATTCGGTATCCGGAGCGCAGAAGTCGTTAGTAATAAAAATAATAATCGCCAGCTTTCTGAAGCGTTAAAAAATGTCACATATTCAATACGCAGCTTGTCCGTTTCTTCCTTGTTTTCTGTCAATAAAGTACCAGGGTCACATAAATGTGAATGGGTTTTAAATATATTTTAAGAGACCTGCTACTTTTACTGTTGGCTGGCGTGGCGGGAGGCGGGCCGGGGGCTATTAAAGGGGAGGTGCATTAAAGGGGAGGTGCTACTCGGAATAGTTGGAATCTTAGAGGTACTACTCTAAGGTTGGAATGCTCTGTGCTACCAGGAGCACAGAGTATTCCGATGTGTTTAAGGTATTATTTCTTCAAAATTATGTCAAATGGGAGCGTTTCGTAGCGTTCTCGGTATCCGGAGCGCAGAAGACAGAGTAAATAACAGGAAAATAACGCGTGAAATAAAACCTTAGAATAAAACTATTAGACGCTGTATTTAAAGAAAAAATGATTTTAAGTATAATAGTTCTCTCAGTATCAAAAATAAATAAAATTACGTTAACTCGTTACTCCTGAGAGAAATAATTTCCTTCAGGGCGTCCTCTTTGTTGATGCCGAGTGGAGGATCTGTTTGAGGAAAGGAAGGAGTGAACCTGGATCTTGAAGAAGCCCATGTTGCAGGAGGGAGGACACACAGAGGCCGGCAAATCATTCCATAACGAGCTGTTGAATACAAGAAGGAGTCGTAGAAGCGACCCGTTCTCGTGTGTCGAATGTCAATCGCGTTGGGTATCGCCCTGGTGAAAGAGAAAGACCACCATTCAGAATATAAAAGTTGCTTGAAATGGCTTTAGCCGTGTTTAGTGACCAGAGTTGAATGGTCAGGTACTTCTCAACCTTCATCTTACCTCTCTCTTTTACGTCTAATGAGATGCCAGGTAGTTGATAATCTTACTTGCAATTAAACTTAAATTGGCCGGCAAAAGGATGGTTTTACTGCGAGATTTCTACCAGGAGCGCAAGCGTGTGAATGGGTAAATTGTCGAAAATATTTCTCCAGCAATTTATTAATTGAATTTATCGACTCAATTCATGAATTTTAAGGCGTTAGATTTTTCAGTATCCGGAGCGCAGGAGGCAGCAGAGTAAAATAACACGTATTTGAATTATTCAGTTAGCTGTGCTACGAATTTCGCAATAATAAATAATAATCGCCGGTCAATAGGAACAAAATACCAGGGCCGCAGAAATACGATCGGGTATTTTCGTGTAGTTATTTGATTTTATTAATTTGTTTGCTATTCATGTTAACTCTTTAAAAGCAATGTAGATTTTTAAATATTCATATATTTCATTTTTACACTGAAAAGTGTACAGATCAAACGTACTAATATGCAATTCTTATCACGATCATTGAGGTATATGTGGGGACAGTTTGCTTTCGGGGGGAGCGATGGATTCAATTAATTTAACAAATAAATAGAGGCATACAGGTTTATTTTCGAAAATAATATCAAAGAGGCTAACTATATAATATGTTGTTTCAATTATTATTTTTTTCAGTGACAAGTCTCCCGATCTGTTTATCCGGCGCCCCGCTGCCGCCGACGCCCCTCCGCGCCGTGGTGCTCGGCTGGGGCAAGCTGAGCGGCCAGCAGGCCCCCTCGAGCGCCCGCCACACGCTCTCCGTGCCGCTGGTGCCGCTGGAGGAGTGCCGCCGCGTGTACGAGCGCGCCGCCCCCCTGTCGCAGGCGCAGCTGTGCGCCGGGGGGGAGAAGGACAGGGACGCGTGCTCCGGCTTCGGGGGCGCGCCCCTCGTGGTCATGATCGACGGCAGACATACGCAGGTTTGTTGACTTTCAAACAAGTAATTATATTTAAGTTTAGCTATTGTCTCAGGGGAAACCTGCCAAAAACGAGTGGTTAACAGTGATGACATTTTGTATTAAAGTTATGCTTTTTGTACATAATTCTCACGAGTCCACGAATATAGCAGAGATACCTATTCTTACAATAACACAATAAGCTATTTTATTAAACGTAGTGTAAAACTAAGGAACTATAATGAATAAACGAAGTAGGTAATTGTCAAATGATAGTCTTTAAGGTTAGGTAGATCATGTTTATTTACGAATTAAAACACGCTGACGTAAGTAATCACAAGAGAAGCGGTGTCTTCCGTCACGAAAAGTTAAACCGCAGTCTCCGCGGGCAAATTCATCCTTTCCCGTCGGAAACATCTTTCTCTGCTAGGCTGTTAGGTGCGCCCAGTTGCTGGCCATGTAAATACATATTATAATACACCTAAATAGGCGTTATACTAGATTATTAAACCTGCGCCAGGCACCGTTCGGCTCAATTGAATTTGAATTCAATCAATTCTGTGTTGAATCAAGTGACTTTGGATGCCGTCTACTGGCTAAATAACCTCAGTATAGCATTATGACCGTAACCAACTCTCTTTCAAAGAAGAAGTTAGAAAAATTCCATCGAATCAATGGACATTAAGTTCATACAATGTATTTTATGAACTCGGCAAAAAAAAATGATTTAGGGTACCTACTCATGGCTCATGAGCCAATTTTGATTCATCTCTTCTTTCCCTTTGTACACAGATAATATATAATCAATAGGTCTACGATCATTTATTAATTTAAAACTAATGGTTTTCTTACCTTTCAGTGTGTGATTTCAAAGTCAGTATCTTCCACTGATTCTCATAGAAACCAATAGAAGGGTAAGATAAGGTGATTTGGCAATAGTTTAAAAATAAATTACTATTGAATAATCTATCGCTATATACGCTCCAAAGTCGCACTGCTGGACGGCAAAATATTTAAAGATAGACAAATAAATTACAAGCGACGATTAGCACACGCGTCTTCACTGGTACAAGTAAAGCGTTCGTCGTGTTGAAGTTTGCGTATTTTGTTGGATTCGAGGAGACTAATTTACTGTAATGTCATAACTAAATTACCTAGCCGTTGATGATACATTAATATGTTTAATATTACGTTTAAACAAAAAGCTATGTCAATTATCTTCTCTTCGTACATTACTTAGTATTTCAAAGTGTACATTTTTTTCATTTACTCAGAAAACTGCCAAACTACTTTACCTTTCCCTATTTGATAAGGAAAAATAACAATCATTAGAACACTGATGATACATAAGAATGCTGTGTTTGTTTTACAGGTGTTTCAATAGAAGATGCTCTGAAAAACAATATCATTGAAACCTTCAGTTTCAGTACATAGTTGGAATTTTTATTATTTATTGTATTGACTTTCTATTATTCTCTCCTGTAGTTAAAAAGGCTCCTTGCACAACATGTCCTAAGATGATAAATTGTTGTATTTATTTTATCCATTTAATTTTCAGATTGGGATAGTGTCGTTTGGCTCGGAGAAATGTGGAAGTGCTGGCGTGCCAAGCGTGTATACGAATGTGTACAGTTACGCTAAATGGATCAGAGACAATTCTCCTGCGTCATGATCTTCAGACCTAACCTAAGATAGGCTTCAGAAAACTATTTAATAATTACAATATGTTTGCATAATTCCAGTGTGGTTGTATGGTGTGTGTAATTTATATCCTGCCATACAAGAATCTTTTTTTTAAACTGCTACATTGGCTCCTGTAAAGCAAAAAAGTGCTTTCAATTTGTACGTAAATAACACATACGAGTGTGATTTTTTAAATTAAGATATTTCAATATAATTTAATATGACGTACAAACATTACTTTTAGACATTGTATAAAGCATACTGCACTTCTAGTTTAAAATGATAGTAATTGTGTGAATACCGCACAAGAATCCCAACTGTCTGAAGCCATGTCATCCCCAACTGACGTACATTGTGAGGCAGAAGCAAGTGGAGAGGGGAAGGAGATAAGGAAGAGGTGGGGAAGTACCTGGATATTCAGATCTGGTCACCAAGCACGGCTAAAGCCATTTCAAGCAACGTTTCGGTTCTGAATGGTGGTCTTTCACCAGGGCGATACTGAGGGTATCTACCACTGTGGAACATGCCTCAAATATACTAGATGAATTCAACTACTACAATTGACATTGGATAGTCTAATGCAACTTGACACAGTTATGAAAAGTACTTAGTTTTGTTAATCATAATTTATTATTATTTTTTAATAATGATAATAATTTATTATAAAATGATGTAGAAATGATTGTAGACGGAAAGATGTAAAATAAAGAACAGTGTTTGGGTGTTTTTATTAGTTTTTATTATAGGTTTAATTACAATAAATGGCCACATAACACATAACATTCACAAAACGACTAAGCTATAAAATGTCAAGTATCTTGTTTGAACTCCCTTCCGAAATGAAACCATATTAATCCACGGACACATATCAAATCTATTTGTTTAGTTTAGCGGCGGCGTAATGCGATCTAGCCCCCGATACGAATTATACTGTGTACTGTGTGGAAACCAACATTCTATGCACACCTATTGTTTCGTGTTTCTCTTCAACAAACACATAACACTAGACTTACGGTAGTTTACAGTTATTAGTATTTAAACGTGTACTGGTTAGTACTATCCAAAATAAACTCTACTATATTGGGATTAAATTGATGATTTACCTTTCCAAATAACTGTACATTGATATAAGCTTTATCCAAAGGTTTACGTACGAAATACTGAAGCGAAATCCTCCGCGAGTAGACTCTCTTTCCTCGAGTACAGACGTCTACCCCATCGACTATCCGCCCCTCTTCGCTTAAATTAGTGTCATCTACTATTTGGAACTTAGGGTAAATTTAAGATATTGTGCTAAAAATATCCGGACGAATTTTTGATTACATTTTCTTTCTAACATTAAAAATATAATTTTAAAGAGAAGCATTTGCTCTAAGTTAGTATAACACTTCATCATCTTCTTTTACAAAGATTGTTTGACTTGATGTTTCAATAATGGTGATACAAACTGGTTTAAACATTAAATGCCTTTTAAGTTAGTCGCAATACTGAAATATTTAGATGTGAATTTATAATCAAAGGAATTACTTGTCTAAAATCACACATATTTAATTAATAGACCAAGAATAGATGCTTCATTCAGAAATACTTTTTAAAGTGCATAATGTTATATTTAACGTGTTTATTCAATGGACAAGTTATGTCATCAAGTTGTACATACATTTAATTTTATGTCACTTGATATTTATTTTGAAACTCAAAACATGAAATTGGACGACTTTAAGTTTCATCATAGTTTAAGATTTCATTAATAATTATTCTGTAAATTGTAAGTTTTATCTTTTGTCGAAGGCAACATGCAAAAAATAAATAACCTTAAAAGTAAGAACAATAGAGTAATTAAAATAATTTTATTATTAAAAGAACGCTAACATACGCAGATATTGTATTTTCAATTTAATTTCAATCAGCTGTCAGCACTTATTTCCTTATTAATTTATTTTATGACATGAAAAAATTAATTGAAGTTAATATCTGAGTATGTTGGTGTGGGTTCAATTTAAAAAGCATTATTGGAATGCAATTTCAAGGGAATATTATTATAAATACAAATAATCAATTTAAAGCGTCAAAAATTCAATAAAATAAAATCAGCTAAAAATATACTTATAGAGGACAGAGAGGAAATGAGGTGGTAATTTGAGAATGCTTACTTATCACTTTCATAGCCTCTAACGGGACAAATCTACCTCTCCAAGCATTTAAATATGCATTATGTGGTTAGTATTGGTAATACAAATCCATTGATACATTTTATAAGCTTTGCATAAAGACAGCAGAAATATCACCATACAATCAGTTATCTTTGAGAGCTAAGGCTTTAATTTACAACTCTTTTATGGAAATGCATCTAACAATGATGAAAGTTAAGTAAGATGAAATAATTAATTTTGTTCTTTTCTCATATATTCATTTCAAGTACAGTCTTTCCTTTCAAAGCCAACTATTCTTTCAATTACTTTATTACGTCTCATTACGAAACTACTTATCGGTGGGATTAACGGATCCTTGAAATCAATTGTGTTCCTTAAATCATAATGAATAATGAGATTATTTTAGTACGTGAAACGTAAAGCAGCCTCTATACATTCATAAACAAATCATATTCATAAGCTACCTCAAAAAAGGTATAAAATATATATGTACCTATATATGACTTATTAGATCTTTAGTATAATGCAGGTGACGCCATAGCCATTGTAGGAGTTATAGACTGGTTGCAGGATTACATCATGAGCTCGAATACGCTAGGCGGGTCGTTAGTCAATCGTACCAGAAGTCCGCTGTGGTGGTGTGATGGTGAGGTGATGTGGTGGCTAACAATGAGGTGTGCTTGCTTTACAACATTGGCTACAGTGGCTACAGGCCACCCAATAGCATCGCTATTCGTAGAACCTACCTAAGTTAGTTGCGATAAAAAAATAAAAAGACAATGCTGTTACATTGTGAAACAAACCTACGATATATAATATGTATGTTTATATAAAAGATACAATGTTTCAAATGCAAATTTTGCCTAAAGGTAAGTTTGTTGTAAAAAACAAATGTAATATCTTACGACGCATTCATTGCTCTTTCTGCACAGGCTTATAGTAACATATTTTACAGAGTACAAAAGCATTTCAAATGGGGTATAGACAATATTGTACTGCGTCCCAACTACGGCGTATTTATCCATGTGCAACGCGATCACGTGGGTGGAAATGTTTTCTCAGAGAAGCACACAAATAAACACACTTGAATTAATTAATGCAGCTGCGAAAATACTGGGAAATATCTTGTCGTGAACCTTAAGAATAGAAGAAAGAATGGAGAAACGTTTTATAAACAATCCGTAGGAAGTCTAGCTACAAATAATGAAGGAACGTAATACAAACACGGTAAAGGATACCAAACAACCCGTCCCCTCGGCAAAGTAATGCTCAGAATAGAAATGGAAATGGAGGGAGAAACCAAAGGGAAAACGCAGATTGCGATTGTACATTTACCTGTACCTCTATCAGAGTAAGAAAGGAGCAATTCTTCTATGGATTGCATGGCCTACCAACAGACAACATCAATACGAGTATTATTAAACCAAACTATGACTGATGATAAGATGGAATGAGATTCCAAGAATGTAGCACGACTCCCTTCCCTTCCTCATCACATTTCGATACATATTGTATCCCACACTCCACACTCCAAACAACAAATTTACAATTTTATACTAAACAAAAGTGAGACGGGTTCAAAGTTCTTAGCGGAAGGAGCCAGGGTTTACTCCTTCACTTCGAAGTATTTGTAGGTTGGGTTCTCGTAGCCGTTGATCTGCATGTTGGCCACGTGGCGCTCCTCGGGGGTCGGGGGCACGCAGGGCCCCGTCTGGTCCACCTGCAACACCACAGGCGTTCAGTTATACTGGAACATCGGGGTTGTGTCAGGGAGGACACGGGTGGTATCCAAAACCCTGGGCTGAGATGGGATTCTATGTTCCGGATAGTTTCAAGCGAGGCTGCCGACATAGTAGGCTTTTAGATAACTGCCTCAAAGGAAATGTGCACATTCTTACCTCAACGAATCCCATGGCATGCGGACTGGCGGCGTTGCGCCTGCGCACCACGGCCACTCCCACGGCCACGGCGCCCAGCACGGCGGCCAGCCCCACACACACGGCCAGGTAGAGCCCGCGCCCACTGTGCGCCAGGCCGCTGCCTCCGTACACCTCTCGCCTCACCGAGTAGCTCTGCAAAAACCATTAAATTTCATCAGTCTATTATTTGTTATCACTGGGGTAGCGACATGGTCATGATTTGCAGTGTCCTGTTATCCTGTCTCTGTGGTCGAGTGGTAAGAAGACACTCGACTACAAATCCAGAGGTCGCAGGTTCAAACCTAGCATGGGCAAATATATTTAATTTAATTAATATGTGTCATGACACATTTAGTTCATATGAAAAAAAAAACATGTATTAAAGTAAGAAATAGTGGTAGATACTCTCAGTATCGTCGTGGTGAAAGACCACCGTTCAGAGTCGAAAAGTTGCTTGAAATGGTTTTAGCCATGTTTGGTAACCAGATCTGAATAGCCAGGTACTACTTCCCAACCTTCCTCTTCCCCATATCCTTCCCCTCCCCATTACATTCACCCAGTTGGGAAGCTGTTGGGACTCTTGTCCGCGGTATTAACTATAAAAATCAGCCATCTGAAAATATTGTGGTTCTACAGGCCACCCGTAAGTCGTGCCACGAATATATAACACCTGCACCAATTATTTTACACATGGCCGGCTCATCGCAGTGTTTGAGAACCAAAAAATAAAAAGCGTAAGCTCACAGGTTCGCCGTGTCCGATCTCGTGGATCATGGAGTGCGCTGGAGGTGGGTCGGGGTGGACTCGGGAGGCGGCAGCCGCCTCATCGGCGATCCTCTGCACGGCCGCGTCGTCCACTGTCACGGCCGCAGCCGACGGCAGGGGGCTGGAGGGCGGGGGGGACTGCTCCTCCTTAAATAGTTAGTCAGTCATGTTTAGAATTTGATTGGCGTTTGTTGATTGAAATGTGGGTAGTTATAATTTGCAGCACCTCAATAATAGATTTGTTTCTTTCTATCATTTATTGGTGTCCTTGCAAATAGTTGCAGTAAAACATCGTTAATACTGTTTTATAATAGTCTTGAATGCCGAAACAGCTGTTACAAAAAAAAAAACTAAAACTAGCAAAACTTTAAAATAATAATATTAAAATTGATAAAGTTGAATAATATTAAAAAAATTATGGAGTTTCACACAAAAAACTAACTAATTTAAGACAAAAACTTAAAATAAATTCTCAAGAAGTGTATAACAATACAATTTTATAAAATTGACTTTTTTTTTGGGGCAAAAGCAGTTTTGCAGTTCCCATAGGGTTAACTCTATGCAAAAAATACATGTAAGGTGTATGCAGATGTATTGAATAGTCAAATCTCTTTATTTATGAATGTTTTTTCATAAATAATCAGCATGTCAAAATGTTTGACCAAAAACATTTATCGGCAAGCTTGCTGGATGTGAATGTCAAGCATTGAGGTTAGAAATAATATGGAAAATAAAAATGGATACAAGCTGTACTACATGCAATTTAACTATCTTCCTTACAACAGCTGTAAAGCGATTTCTGTAAGGTTCAATACAATAATCAATTAACAACAGTGTATTTGATTGAACCATGTCTTTTTGTATCAACATATGTAAATATGTCAAATGGTAAATTAGATCTTACCTGGCTATCAGTGTTGCTGACTACATCCCTGTCGGACATGTACAGCTGGGTGGGGGTAGCCAGAGAAGGAGCGGGTCCAGCAGAGGAAGGGGGTGGGGGGGATTGTCCAGTGGGCAGGGGGGTGGGCGGAGCGCTAGGGGGGGCGGAGGAGGGGGTGCTGGCGGGGTGGGACTGCTCCTCGGAGCGGGGGATCACCAAGAGGGATTCGTCGTCATCGTCTTCGAGGGATTCCTGCTCGAATGTGCCGGCCATTTTCTTTCCTAAAACGGCTTCAACCTGAAAAAATAAAAGATATTCGTTTAATAAGTTTCATTAGCTAAGCTGTTAAAACCATCAATATGACATTTTTTACCTCGCATTAAAACTCGTATTGTAAACTTTTAAATATGCTTCAATTTATTTGTTTAACAACTCTGTAATGCGATAATTGATAGAATTCTGTTTGGTTACTTTAGTATTTATCATTTACACATATACATATATACGTTCCAGTTAATAACTTACAAACATACATGATCGTGTCTCAGCTTATTCATTGAAAAAATATGGAAATGTAAATCTTAGTATAGCCACTTGAACATTCACCTAAAGGAAAAGCACGCTGAACTGTCCTGGAAGAAAACTTTTAGCCACCCCAATTGATTTACAATTTCTAAAAACACTTTCGCAAATAAAAACTTTCCGTAGGCGAGTAAAATTTAATGAAGTTGATTAAAACAGGACATACAATAGTTTTTTTTTAATATTTAGTTTTATCTATTCTGTCAAATTCTAGTAGAAAACAAAGAAAGTATCCTCACTCGGTGCCTCTCCTGGCGGACGTCAGCCCTCTGGCGGCCCCTCTGCTCTTTGCGCAGGCGCTCTTCAGCCTTGACGCGCTCCTTCTCAGCCATCTTGTGCTCCACTTCGGCCCTGTACTTGTCCAGGATGGCCGCCTCGGCCTCGGGGCTCATGGACAGCATGGAGCCGGGGGTCTCGTCTTTGGAGCGGAGTGCCTAGACAATTATTTAACGGACATATTAAATTTTATCAACAGAGGTTGTTTACTAGCCTTTGGAATGCCGGATTCCCACAAACTACAATTTCCGTTGTGTGCGAGGCATAAAAGGTATTCCGCCTGATGTGTGCTTGCTGACTGTAATTTCGTAATTGCTCACTTGTGTTTTACAAAATGATGTTTTTGTAAATTGTAATATCTTATCAAAT
Organism: Drusus annulatus; assembly: GCA_022651775.1. Classification (NCBI taxonomy): domain Eukaryota; kingdom Metazoa; phylum Arthropoda; class Insecta; order Trichoptera; family Limnephilidae; genus Drusus; species Drusus annulatus. The sequence continues at coordinate 173,239 of JAGWCC010000140.1, forward strand.
AATGTGTTTATGTATTTGCAGCCCGGCGTTTTTGTTAGCCGTTTTTTTGTAACCGTAGATTATAAAGCACTCCTTGCTTAGTTAGTCAGTTACAGTTCCAAGCACGGATTTTGACATTAGATTTTAACAAACTCTTCGACTACTATGACTAATGAGTCATACGTACTGCAAATGTGACTGTCCTACTGATTAGCGAAAGACTTATGGAAGCAGAACCTCAAAGTTGGCTCTTTTAACACCCAATGTGAACACTGCTGAAGTGTATACACACTTAAAACTAGAACTATTTCTTAGTAGAGTACATTTCAAAATTAATTTTAAAAAAAAGATTTATTGTGTGAGGAAGGTCAGAAAAATTAGGAATTCGTCAGGAAGTCAGTGAAGTTGTAAGACTAAGAAATGAAAGTTTAAGGTTAAATGAAGACAAATTTAATGAATTTACAATGAATGTCAGTATCAACCTTTGACTATATTTCAGGCTTGGATTGAACTTGGGGTATTATTTCTTCCAACAACTTCACGCACGAGTACTGCAAACTGGTTTGAACTTGGACGCGCACGTCCCGCTGCACGCAAGTGAGAACATTCTGTCCACCGCTCAAGCGTCCGCCACTCGGGACACTCGCATGTACGAACATGTGTTTGTGATGCATGCTGCACGCTGCACGTTCCACCCCGCTGAACGATAGACTAGAGCGGGCACTCAGACTTTACGCTGTTAAGATGTTAGTAAATAAAAATTGGATTGATTGATAATCTATTTCAAAATGATTTCATTTCAGTGAACAGAATATAGTTTCTATATTTATGTCTACAGCAGAACGGCCTCCATGGCCGAGTGGTAAGATGATCGACTACAAATCCAAATTTCGCGAGTGCAAGCCCGGCGTGCGCAAATAACCTTTATTTAATTAATATGTGTCATAACACATTTAATTCAAATAAAATAATATAAGGTATATTTGCCAAACGTTCCAGAATGGTAAATACTCGTACAATACAATGGTAAAGTATCGTCCTGGTGAAAGACCACCATTCTGAATCAAAACGTTGCTTGATCAAAATGGCTATAATAATTTGTGATCAGATCTGAATAGCCAGGTACTTCCAAACATTCTCATCCCCATCTCCCTCCTCTCCCCACTACCTTAAAAACCTCACAATATACCCCAATTGAGGATGCTATAGTCTCACTGGCTCTAGACGGTTGGGAGCAGTTGGGACTCTTGTGCGATATTCACTATGATAGAAATAAGAACATCCGAAGGCTTATAAAGAAGAAAATTACCTGGATGTAGTCGTCCATCAACTGTCCAATCTTATTGTACAGGTCGGGGTAGCGACGCAACATCTGCAGCGAGTGGTTGACGGTGCGGTCGATGTCCACGAGGCGCTCCAGGGTGCGAGTGCGTTCTGCCGCGGCCGCCTCGGGCGATCCAGCCAACAGATGGCGGTAGTGTGCCAGCGCATGCGCACGGTCTTTGTGCAGGGCACGCAGCAGCTTCTGCAGACACTTCTGGACGCGGTGGGTCTGGAATAATACCAATATATCGATACATTAACTCCATAGAATACTATAATATACCACAAGTAGTGGGACTTAGGACCAAACAAATAACAGAAAAATTAGCAGACAGAAATTATAGAGAGGAAGATTATTGAAAAAAAACTTTAATATACTGTCCCCGGAAAGTGTTGTTCTTAGAGATTAAGCAACTACTTATTCCTTAAGAAAAGAGGAAAAAACACTCCTTTCGAATACGTAACTCTCCTAGCAGATGCAAAATGCAACGAATGAATGAAAATGAATAAAAAACTGTTACAACTTAAATGCACAAAAAAATAAATCAAATAGAGAATGGTAAAAAGAGTAATACAATATTGTCGTGGGAAGGTATTAAGGGTCAGCACTCAAGGATGGCGCTAAACGTTACTTTCTAGCATTCTAATACAAGCATTACTACAAATGATTTATCTGTAAATTTTCTATGTGTAGTTAGATAAATGTTTCCAGTTCTTTTTTCAACTGTAATCCTTTGAAATCTATGAAAAACGTACTGAAATATCAGTAAAAGGTGCAGTTTTAAAACCAGCGAAGACATTTTACTTAAAATTCTTGCATGCATTTCATAAAGAATTTTAATATTAATTTTTAAGAATTGTGTTCACTGGAAACCTTAGACATTTTTCTAACTACCTGTATAGAATTAACAGATAAATCATTTGCAGTATTGCTTGTACTAGAAAGCCAAAAAGTGTGTATTTTGGTTGCTGACCCCTAACAACAACTGCAGCATTTTGTTACAAAACCATTTACAACCTTAGATGAATTAAATAATGTAGATACGTTACTGAGACAACGCGCGTGGATGCACTAAACCGAGTCCGCGAGACATACCTGAGATTTACTGCGTTTAGTATCACACAAACATTCTTTCAACAGACAAACTGTCACCAGCTATCACAAACGCGTCGCTGTAGGCTGGTTTCTAAGAAAAAATGCCTTGAGAAGTGTAAAAATCATTCGGAAGCAAAAAACATATCTCATGGAGTTTCTTTCCATTCATAATTATTACCCACAAATCACTTATTATTTCAATAAATACAATTATTCACACGGTTTTTAGCTACTCGAAAACGGTGTGAGATAGCGAATGCAGAAATACATAAATGTGTGGAAGACAACCACGGCTAGTAGCGCGATACCCGATTATAACAGTAGACGTTCATATAGCTATCTCGCTCGTACACACATATTCTTCAATGGCTATCCTTTTCATAAGCGGGTGAAACGGAAAACAAGACGGTACAAGTGGTGCTACATTTTTCGTAAGATTTGTGTGAATATGACGTGTCTTGTATTGTATGTATATGTTTACAACCACGCGAGCGCAGAAAAGCAGTACGGATGCGTGCATCAATCTATCTTACGTTTGGCGGGACATCGGCGAGAGCGCGCGTGTAGCAAGCAAGTGCGTCGCGCCTCCTCTGCGCGATGTGCGCCAGGACCCTCTGCTGATGCAGGGCGGCCAGCCTCCTCTGCTCCGCGGCGCCGGCCCTCTCCAGCGCGCGCACTCCGGCCTGGAAGCGAGAGGTCATCCGCCTCCTGAAGCCGGCCGCTCCGCGAGGGTCCTGCGCGCGCATCTCCTGGTAGCGCTCTTCCAGTTCGCCCCATTCCTTCATCACCTTGGTCACCTGCAAGCAGGTGTGGTCATTAATTATAACAACCATTGAAAAAGCGGAACAGCCACTACCACTATGGGACTAAGCGTTGCGGAATATTATTATCTAGTAGCAGTCGTGGAAATATCAATCAAAACTAACTGTCGTCACTAGAACATCAGACTGTGGCAAATTTCCGCACGGTTAAAAAGCCAGGAGTGACGCTTTGTGGTAATAAAAAGCCTCCTCATTGAATATGTGAACGGTGAATCTTTGTGGCAAGTGGATTATTGGGAAGTACGAGTGTGTTGGTAAAATGACCGGCTGAGTGGACAAACGCGTCGGATACCCTATCCGGGCGTCGTGAGTTCAATTCCCCTGCTAGCTGAGTCCTCCATCATTGCGCAAGCAACATTTTCCGCTTATTTTGATGGCAGTAGGAGTTTTTGAAATATTGTCAGGTTGCTCGTAATCTGAGAATGCTTGTCTTTCTTTTAAACAAAAAAAGAGACGGTAAGGACAAGGACATTGACAGAAGGTTGAATACAGTAAATTCAATTAACGAAGGATTGAATGCAGTAGTCACTAATAAAATATGTCAAAGGATAAGAAGGAAGATTGTGAAATCGAGTGCTGGATGGCGGTCAAAGCCTGGAGCTGACAGGGGAATTACGAATGTATACTGAATGCAGTACAATTGTTGAGATCACTGAAGCAAACACGAAAGCCACGAACAACTGCATTAAGAATGAGGAAATCCGAAAATAGTGCCGGTGATAAAGGCCGGTGTGAGCTAAATTAACAAGATCAAAAAGGGATGTTCAGATAGTTTTGAAATGTAAAGCTGATGGATGAAGTATGGGGTGTCAGAAAAATGTATGACGCGTAAGTGGATGGAGAAAAATGCCCCAGAAAGACATAGCACGATCAAGAGAATCAAATACTTGAGTTGGATCAAGAACGGGAATCTAAAAAAAGCAAGAAGTGTGTGTCAAAACAGAGTTGTCTGGGGATTCATCCTCTCTGCCTTCTTCTACGGTAAAATAGCGTGATGTTTAGTTAGTTATGCGATAGCCACCCAATAGCAAAAACACTGCCAACCTTCTCTCGGTGGGTCTCCTCCAACCTCTGCTGGGCGTCCTTGAAGCTCTGGTGTTCGATCCTGGGGTCGAAGTGTGTGAAGTAGGGGTCCTGCGTGACGGTGGGCTCCACGCGGACGGTGGGCGCAGCGGCCGTGGTGGTGGGCGGCGTGGAGGGCGGCGCGGGCGGCGCAGTGGGCGGCGCGGCCGAACTGGAGGAGGCGGGGCTGTCCCAGCGGCCGAACGCGTCGTCCTGGGAGTCCAGCTCCTCGCGGGAGTCGTCATCGTAGTCGTCGTCGGCATCGTCGGTGTCTACGTCGGCTGTGTCGTCAATGTCGTCTTCGTCTAATAGACGAGATTGATTGAAATAGTGAGTTCAAATAATATCAGGTTAGTTTATATCAGGGATGGCGAAAAATAATCTTCACAAGTCGTAAACGCTGGCAATGCAAGTCGCAAAAAGATACTGGGACACAATAAACCTCCCCTAAGTATATAACGTTTAAACACGCAAGAGAGGCTGCACGATGGAGATATATATTAATTCACCGCACGCAGTAGCAGAGGACTAAAGCTGGATTCACACCAACGTTCGGATCCGCTCAGTGACGATATTGTTCGCATGAGAGCTTATTGATATGGTATGAATATCAATCAAGGAGTATGTGTGCCAGGACAAAGTTGTGTGGCAGTATATCTTCTCTGCCCACCCTAGTGATATTTAATTACTTAGTTAGTTAAATAATTATTTTGATGTGTAAAAATACTAACATCGCAAAATTTTTTTAAAATAAAAACCATTTTTATCACTAAATAATATTTTTAACAATTTATAAATTGTTAAAAATATTATTTAGTGATAAAAAAATGGTTTTCAATTTAAAAAAATCTGCGATGTAAGTATTTTTACACATCAAAATAATTATTTAACTAACTAGGTAGTTAAATATCACAAGGGTGGGCAGAAGGATATACTGCCACACAACTTTGTCTTGGCACATACTCCTTGATTGATATTCATACCATGTCAATAAGCTCTCATGCGGAACAATATCGTCACTGAGCGAATCCGGACGTTGGTGTGAATCCAGCTTAAAGGTCCGTGACGCCTGGCCCATGAGTAGGACGAATAAAAGCAAGAAATTCGATATATGTCCACGTTTTTTCAACTATTTCCAAAGATTATTTTTTTGGTTATGTTTGTGGAATACTTTTGAGATACTAGTCATAATAGTCATAGTTATTCACCTATGACTTATTTGTCTGTTTTCTGTGTGTTTTCAACGATGTTGATTACTTTTAGGATGAGTTAATATCATTCAATCAGACAATAAAAGAAATTGAGGCCTCAGTGAAGCTATCGTAGAATAAAATAATGCTACGAAATTGTATGAATACTGTAACCGTCATTGAATTTGAAGAACTAGGTTCAGATGGATGAAATTCGAAAAGAATCGGCAAACTGGAGGCATTTAAGAAAGACCTATGTCCGTCAAAAACTGGACCCCACAAGCAAAAGAAGATTGAAAAATCTATCTGTATTGTCAAAAGATATAAGATATTAAGTTCATTGGTAAACATGGACTTTTACGAAATCACAAACATACAGTACACACTTCTTTTTTAACTAAAAGCCTACCGTCAGATCCCGTGGAGCCATTATTAGAGAGAGGTTCATCAGCCATCTCCTGATCATCTTCTTCCTCATCGATATCTTCGGTATCGTCATCATCGTCATCGTCTCCATCATCATCAATAGCCTCGTCAGCGGCATCACCATCTCCAGCCAGAATGTCATCGTCCTTCAACAGATCAGATTCGGGTTTCAAGAGGTCCAGGTCGATGGGTTTCTTCACTTTGAGGTTATCTGTAACAAAAGAAAGAATATTTAATAAATTAGTTCTACGACTTTAGATTTTCACAGGGTATTATTTGTATTTTCCAATATGAATGTAAGGCGGATTCGGCGCTGTGTTTTATAATACATAGATCAAAGATATAAAACAATGATATTTACTTTTTATTAGACGTAATTATAAAACAGCCTAACAATCGCGTTAGACCTAGACCGACCACGTGACCAACAAGATTACGGGAAGCACACTAACGCCATCTATGTAAACCGGACATAACGTGTTTCTTGGGATGTTGAGGTTGCTTGAAACAGATTTGAAATTTTTTCAAGGTCAGAATATTTATAAACTGGCTATATGAATCTGTACTTGTTGACGGCCTGCATGGCCGAGTGGTCGGACGCTCGACTACGAATCCAGAGGTCGCGGGTTTAAACCCGGCGTGAGAAAATATTTTTTATTTAATTAATGTGTCATAACACATTTAATTCATATACTCGTATAATATATTTGCGGCACGTTCTAGAGTGGAAGATACTTTCAGTATCGTCCTGGTGCAAAACCACCATTCAGAATCGAAACGTTGCTTGAAATGATTTTAGCTGTGTTTGGTGACCAGATACTTCTCAACCTTCCTCTTCCCTATTTCCTTCTCCTCCCCACTACAATTTCAATATGCGAACGTAATTAAACAAAGACGAAATAAAAGAATTACCTACTCGGGCAACGTGATGGAATGTATTTCTTTCTTTTGCAAGAGGTCTGCGTAATGTCGTGGGAGAATGTAGAAAAAAAACACATCTTCTTAATGAGAGTCCAAATATATACTACGTAAAAGCAAATATATGAATATCCTCTGCTCTTGTGTATTAAATAAACAGAATGATGTCCGCTTCGCCATTGTGTTACCTAAACTTAACCAGGTATTTAGTTACCAGAGCGGTAGATACTCTAAGTATCGCTCTGGTCAAAGACCACCATTCAGAATAGAAACGTCGCTTGAAAATAGCCGTGTTTGGGGAACAGATCTGAATAGCCAGGTACTTCCAACATTCCTCTTCCCCATCTACTTCCCTCCCACACTAGCTTCAGCCTCACAATATACCCCGATTGGGTATGCCATAGTTTCACTGGCTCTAGACGGTTGGGGGCAGTTGGGACTCTTGTGTGGTATTCACTGTAAAAAATAAACTTCACCAAATTACGTAAAATGCCTGTCGTCGAAAGAATGTATAGATTTATTCAAATCATTAAAATTACGGAAGGATACAGATGAAAGTTATAATCCCACAATCTTTGCATATTTGAACGCCTTAAAAGGATAAACATTTGACTTGCAAAATAATCCGATTCCTGGATTACGAATTTAATTCCCGGCAACGTGGCGGGGGAGTTTATTAACAAAGTTCAACGGATTATTCGTAGATACTTTGTGGACAAGGTCTAAATAAAATAAATCAGCCAGGTGGCAGGGAGGGGACGATTTTTTTCAAGTTTTCCTCTGCAGTGCTAATTTCCCATTTAAACCAAGATCTAATCCATCAAACGAATATATAAGCAGCTATCTCGTAAGTACGCTGCCGCAAGTCAATATATTTAATATAAGTTACTTTGTACATTCAAGTTTACAAGTAGCTAATTATTTCATTATTTTTTTGTAATATTTTAACTTATATGCTACTTATTATTTTGATTTATATGCATTTTAACCTTCCTATTACTGTGCTAAATTATTCTGCGCGTTCCGGTGCTGTGTAATCATTACACAGGTAAAAAAAATTCGATTTTAAATATGAAAAATAAGAATATTCATAACGACATTGTCAGTAGCTCGAGCTATGAACTGAGATACCATTTCTCGGGTATCCATATAGCGAAGTCAAGTAAGAGTAAGATCGTATCTCCTCGCACACTCTTGCGCACTCTCTCACCCGCGTATCTTCGCATCCCATAGCGGTTTTTTTTAAATGAATATAGCTATGTTGAACACTAGCACATGTTTGATTGTATTGGTGAATTTATTCGTGATTTTCATAAATGTGCCCGATAAGTGCTAATTAATATATACACTATTTTTTCATTCAATGCGTTAATGTGTTATGGAGGAATACCTAAAATCTGAAGCCAGTATTTATGATGGTTATGGAGATATTAAAGTTATTAGAAGCAATGTGTAGTCGTTACACATCATAGTTAAGGAAAGGTTAAATAGTTTTTACAGGCTATTTTGAATTTATTGATTGGCATAATTTTTATGGTTTCCGGCAGCGCATTATAAGATTTCATCCCTTTATATAGTAAGCTGTTTTGTGTGTTGGCTTTATTCTGTTGTGGTAGTCTAATTTATTTGCATGCCCTTGTATTATATGTGTGTATGTCAATATTATAGATAACTTTGTCAGAAAAATATTTGGGTAACAAGTTTTTCTTCTATGTATAAACATCGATATGTTTAATGTTAGCATCTGTTTTACTGTTAGTCAATTTAGTTCCTCTGAAATTGTAGTTACTTTTGAGTATCTATTTCGCCTAAGTATAATTCTCATTGCTCTATTTTGGAGAATTTGAAACTTGTTTTGTTCTTTGTCATTATACAAGAAACGAATCGTTGAACAATAATAAAAATGTGGAGAAATAATGGAGTTGTATATTGTGATTATGGTTTTTCTGTTTTTTTTTTGACAAATTCTTCCCAAACAAGAAGATCTTGTTCCTGATTTTTTTTGTTTATATACTGAGCATGCTTGTTAATGGTTAGCTTTGCATCTAATATAACTCCTAAGTATACAATATCACTTACATTTTCAATAATTTCACCAACAATTTTAATTTTGGTTTTATTTATTTTAATATTATGTCAAACTGAGATGATAACAATAATACCATTTTTGTGAAATATCACCTCAAGGGACTTAAAAGTATTATATCCAAACTATGTACGTTTATGGATTCATAAAAATCTTTATTTTTTTTTTAATGTTTCTTACAAATTAAAAGTAGGAATTATAATGTTATCAAATGTTTAGATGTCTAAATAACTGAGTACAAATACTTTTTTTAGAAATCGTACGGTACCTGTTTATTTCTTATATATTTTTTATGCAGCTGCAGACAGTACAATACTTGATGAAACTGAAGGTTTTGTAGAGGGGAAGGGGAAGGTTGGAAAGTACTTAGCTAAACAAATTTTATCGTCAACCACGGCTAAAGGCATTTCATGCAACGTTTCGATTCTGAACGGTGGTCTTTCACCAGCGCAATACTGAGAGTATCTACCAATCTGGAACGTGCCGCATATATACAATATATTATTTTGTGTTGGTTTAATGTGAAATAACAAATATTGTTTTAGTAAAATTTGAAATCACATGTTTGAAAGGTTCCACACGGGACTACTAACATTGGAAACCTTTGTTCTTGTCACAAATAAAATAATATTTTCACTTATTTATTTATTCATTAACGCCCCAAGATTCCCAACTGCTCCCAACTATCTGAATCCAGTGGGACTATGGCATCCCCAATTGGGGTGTGTTGTGAAGCTGAAGGTAGTGAGGAGAGAAATAAAATGGGAAAAGGGAAGGTTGGGAAGAACCTGGCTATACAAATCTTGTCACCAACCATGGGCTTTCACATATTAAATTAACGTAGACTACGTGCATGTGTACAGAGTTTAAAAAAATACACACGAAAGAAATAAAGTAAAAAATGGTGAAAAGCTAAATATTGTATAAAAGAAATTGGGTTGTTTAATTAACGCGATTATATATTGCAAAATTGCAGCAAGAGTTAAAACAATGACTCAAAAATAGCCAAAGAGGTCGATAGCTTTCCGTGAATCACTTTAACACAGACAAGTGGGTGGGATAATGGCGGCAGCAGGCAGGGGCGCGGGGGCAGCCGGCAGCGGGGCCGCGGCGGGGGGTCGCAGACTGCGGGCGACTCGCGGGGGCCGGGCTGTCGAGAGTGTTAGGGGCGGGGGCAAGCGTGGCCAGAGGCGCATCGCCAGAATAAACAGGGCACAAACATATTCCAACACATCCTCGGACCAATAATATACAAGAGAGAGCGCTGTAGAGAGTGCTGTAGTCAGTTTTTACAAGATTTTCCGGACTGCTAGACCTGGGCGTGGCTAGGACTAAGACAAGGGTATTTTTACATTCATTCATAGCAAATGTCGAAATAATGTTTTCGTTTATTCGTATAACCACTTCTTCACAGTATTGTTAAAAAAATAAATATAACATGTAACCTAATAAACCGTTGAGTTATGTCAATTTATTTCGCGTATCATAACGTGTGGGCGGAGTCAACGGAGACGCGGGACACGAAGAACATTCTTACAATACTTCAAAGCGGTGTGATAATTCGGGAAAATTTGTTGTATCTTTCTTTCTCATGGTGTATGATGTAAAAACCCGGAGAAAGTGATTTATCCCAAATCTGTATAGGTTGGGTAAAAATAATTAGCTCTCTCTCCATACACTGTTACTTGAAGTGCTCATCGAATTGACAGGAGAAAATGCTTAAATTCCTCTTAATAACCATGTAGTCTTGTATAGATAGGTAAATAAACAATAGTTTAAACATTTCTTAGTTGTTATAATTTAATTGTATCAATTATGATTATCTTCTTTATCACCTTAATTTATTGAGATTGTCTGAACGTAGAATAGTCACCGACTTGACATGCTTATATAAAATTATAAACTATTACACTTAATTGCATTTCATGTTCTGGCAGGACGGTCACAAGGCAGTACCTGCCACACTATTGTAACAATTCTGCTTCTACTTCACAATTTAACATGCCTATGCGACGAATTCAACATGACACATATCAACTAAATAAAATTTATTTGTGCACGCCAAGTTTGAGCTCGCAACCTCTGGATTCGTAGTCGAGTGTCTTAACCGCTCGACTACGGAGGTCGTCAAAAATCAAAAATCATGAAAAAAAATAATTCAGATATGGGTATAACAATACCAAAGTATGTTACCATAATTCATATGGCAAAGTGGGTCATTCAAAAGTTAAAAGCTAAAATTATAAATTTAATTTTATAGACGACATCGAACTTGAAAATCGGGCGAAAGTCATATCGTCGCCGGAAAGCCAAAAGGGTTGAAGCGTCACTGTGGGAAGTTTACACCAGAACACTTTAAAGGTTTTTTTTGTTTTACAATGAAATTCATTTGTATTCAGTATCTAGCTGTATTTTGGAAAAAAAATAACTAAGGTAACTCAATGCTCTCACTGAGTTACCTGAAGCAACAAAAAAGTTAAAAGAGTTCCGAACTTGTGTCGCTTGAGTCAAGCCTTCTCCTAAATGGTAAATATATATTAGATGGCTGAATGGCCACAAAAGTCTTCGGAATCAAACGAGAGTCAGACTATTCGATACAAAAAAAAGAACTGATCAAAACTGCATATTTGACTCATTTTTTACCAAAGTGTCGCTTAAGCTCTTTTGTCTCTCCAGCGACGGTATATTATACATTGTAAAAAAAAATCGAAAAGAACCCATCGAGAAATTTCCGAGGAAGTCTACCCCTGGCGGAGTTGCTTGCGCAGGTCTAACCACGGACGAATCTTCGTATCAAATCTCGGCTATATTTCTCCAATTCCTGCGTTCAACCCCGTCATAACTCACCCCGGGCACCTGCCGCCACCTCTCCCGCCCCCGGGCGCCGCCCCTCGGCCCGCCCGAGTGGCGCGCCCATGACTCACTGACAGTCCAATATCCCACCCGATCACCCCACGAGGTTTATATATTTTTAAAATAAATATTTAGGATCTAGGTTAATATGTACAGATTGTTCGGCTTACAAAGTGGTCACTTCTCGTTACTACAACAACTCAGCCATATTGAAAAAGTCGTAAACGTCAAACGGTTTCGATAAAAATGTACTCATTTAAATTAAAGCTTTTTGCGTTTTTTTTGTAGAACTCCGCTGTAATTTCGTATTATTATTATTCCGATCCAATATTAGTTCTGATGCCTGTTTTTCTTTAATGTTTGAAATGAACTAATCTAAAAATACAATAATAAACGACATGAAAACATATTAAAAACCTGTGTGTAAATAAATGAAAAGTTCAAATATGTCATATTATGTTGACATATTAAAAAGAATTTTAATATTTTTTCAAACCTTTCATGTAATTGACATTTTAGAAATACCTACGCTCTTTATATCAAACACAAAAGCTGTATATTTAAGGCTGTTTCGCCGTACGAAAGAATTTTGACATTTAAACTGTTTGAAAGAGACGATAAAAAAAATTGTGGAGCTGAACTTTCTGGAGCCAATGGGACTACGGAATTGGTCCCCGATTGGTATATGTGGTGAGGTTGGAGGTAGTGGGGAGGGGAAGAAGATGGGGAAGAGGAAGATTTTAAAATTAATAGCTAATCAGTTCTGGTCACTAAGCACGGTTATTGCCATTTTAAGCACCGTTTCGAAACTGAATGGTGGTCTTTCACCAAGGCAATACTAATATTCAGAAAGGGACGCTTAGATGGTTTGGGCATGTAGAGCGAATGAACGAAGAAAGGAGTGTGAAAAGAATATATGATGCGAAAGTGAATGGAAGAAGTCGAGGATGCCCGAGAAAGACATGACACGATCAAGTAAATCAATTACTTGAATCGGGTCATGTGAAGAGTCAGAATAACAGAAAAGTATGAATGAGACGATGTGTGAATATAAATGAAGCAAGGAGTGTGTGCCAAGACAGAGTTATATGGCGGTCCGTCCTCTCTGCCTACCCCTGCCGAGAAACGGCGTGATGGTTAGTTAGTTAGTTAGTTTTTTTTAATACTTTGAGTATCTACCACTCTTGCTTACATTTGGCTATATTCACCTTTTTATAATACATTATCAATTAAAAACGATGGAACATGAATGGGGTGAAAAATTGTTTTAAGCAACATCAACAATTTGAAGAAGATTTATGATTTCGTAGAAAGCAATCACTTTGTGGTTTGACATATTTAATGAAAATTAAATAAAAACTTTGTATAAGACCACAGGTTTTTTTTTATGGCCAATCGATTTCGCTTAGCCTAAGCACCAACAGGGTACAAAATTAAACTAAAAGTCCAATTAATATAAGTTTCATTTTGTTAGTTATTATTACATTTTCATTGAAGAAAATTTATGTAAGGTACTATAAAAAAAGAAAAACGAAAGAAAAATAAATCATTGAAACATGTTTATACTTAATCAAATATGGAGCCGTTAGGAAGGAACAGCTCCCACTGAAGATACATCACAATGTATTTTCAAGAAGGTTTCTTAGAAATACTTAATCCCCACATGTATTACTCATACCTACTGTTTCTTTAGAACTCTACGACAATGTCGTGACCAACGTTAACACTGAACAAAATACCTTACAACATAATAATGGAGGAGATGATGTGAGGTAGGAAGGTATGGCACTGACAGAAGAAAGTAGACTGAATAAGAAATCAGATCCCCGAGGCGTATGCGTGGTAAAAACACGTTCAATCGAATTAAGAATGAGGTGACCAATGCCTACATAGAAGTAAAGAACAGTATAGAAAAAGGGGCGCCTATGTGGTCTGAATATGTAGAGCGGATTTTATTTTAAAGTGCATACCGCACAAGAGTCCCAACTGCTCCCGACCGTCTAGAGCCAGTGAGACTATAACATCTTTAATTAGGGTATGTTGTGAGGCTGAAGGCAGTGAGGAGGGGAAGGAGATGGAGAAAAGTAAGGTTGGTAAGTACCTGGCTATTCAGATCTTGTCACCAAACACGGCTAGAGCCATTTCAAGCAACGTTTCGATTCAATCTACCACTCTGGAGGAAGGAGCACCAGGAGAACATATGATGTGGAAGTGAATGAAATATTCAACGCCCCAGGGAAACATGGTGCGATCAAGTAAATCAAATACTTGGGTGGGGTTGTGTTAAAATTCGATATAACAGAAGAGCATATTATATGAGACGGTGTGGGAACCTGAATGAAAAAAATTGTTGTAGCAAAAAAAATTGTATGAAGATTTTCAGGATTTTTCAGTTTTCGTGGTTTAATGCACGGTTTTCTGAAAAATATTTATAGAAAAAATTTTATTTTTTAAAATTGTTTTTGGCTACAACATTAATGATTTTTTTTTCAATCTTAGCACTCTAGCGTGCTAAAAAGTCACGAGCCAACACCAGTGCCAAGATAGACTTGCATGGCGTTCCATCCTCTCAGTTAGATTATGAATAAAAAAAAAACTGGTGTGTGTTTTTGTCACCGTACGAAAACATAGACGTGCGCCCAGAAGCAAAGTAGTTCTAAATCTCGGGACGAAAATAGCGAGTTAAAGCAGCGAAGTCATAACTAGTAAAATAATAAACCACTAAACGAAGGAAAATTTTCCACCTTCACGACGGAAAATGTCTCGAGCAAATTGTAGATTCTGCTGCCGGCAATTTCGCAATATTTTGACAAGCGACATACCCACCAGAAAATTTCCATATATATTTAATACTACCAGTGTGTATAGTGTAGAGTGTACGGTGTTCATAAATTAAAGTGCTTTTCGTGAAATATTTTTTACAAGACAGAACGTGAGATATTACAAAATAGAGAAATTAAAGGCTTTGGCGCGGGAAACGGCTGTAAAATATGACAAACAGCCTTCAGGAATAAAACATTTAGCTAAAAAGAAAATCCTGCTTATGCTGCGGCGGAGGCAATTTGCTATTCAAAGGGTGCGAAGAAATCCGTGAATTGGGAACAAGATTGTCCTGGGCGGGTTTCCAGGGGCGGGTTTCCGCGGAGAGGGAGGGCCGGACCAAGGTCACGAATAGAGATTGGGTCGTAAATGAACCCGAACTACGTATTTCATTTTGAACACGTAATAAAAGAGGATCGATGTTGTATACTGCATGGAAATGATGCTAATAATAAATATTGTTCTCGTATTTTAGCTACAAAATACCAATATCAACATTACGCAATCAATCTCATCCGTCGAATTCGACAAATAACGAAAACATACACTATATTGTGTTTATCAATTTACTCTTGTGCGACGGCATCCATGGTTGAGCAGAGGTAGCGGCTTCATAGCCCGACGAAGTTAAAATAAGATCAAATAAATTGAAATCGCTTTTATCGCCCAATTTACAAACGTGTATTTATTTGCACTTCATTTCAGAGTGGGCTACATTGCCCTGGCGAAAACGAATAAATACATTTTTATTATATTTTTATATGTAAATTATATATATATATATATATATATATATATATATATATAATATATATATGGAGTTAATATTAACTCCATACAGGAGGCAATAATTTCCCTGGGGGCCTATGTCATCTTTAGGGATTCTTTTGGGAAGGGTCATTGGTCCTTTTGAGGAAATGAAGGAATAAACCTGGGTATTAAGAGACCCATGTTGTAGGAGGGAGGAAACACAGAGGCCGGAAAATCATGAAATCATGTTGGGCGCGCGTTTGGCATGTTTTTCGGCCGTATGAGTGTCTATGAGTATATCACTCTATTTTTACAATGCTTTACTCGTCTATAATATTGTCCATGATGTAATATTTACCGTTTTCTGTAACTATCACTCCGTTAACTTAATATCGACCTAACTAGTCTAATTAATAACATTGTTATAAAAATCGTAAATCGCATTTACCATCACAATATAACAAAACAAGTATTAGAATCCGGGTGGGTGGGCATATATCAAAAATAAAAATACACGATAAATCAGCTAAACTTTAAGTTATTATTATGTGGTGATTGTGTCCTGCCAGAAGTGACCTGCCAGGTATGTTGCTGTATATTTATATAAACTAGGAATTAAGATTTGTTCAGCGCCCTTGAGATGATTTTTTCACAAAAAAACAGCGCTATACAAATTATCAAAATATTATTGTTATTATATCGATGCTGGAATGGCAAAGGGGCTTAAGCGACATTTTGGTAAAAAAAAAATAGTTGAATATGCAGTTTTGATCAGTTATTTTTTCAGCATCGAATGCTCTGACTCTCGTTTGATTCTAAAGATTTTTGTGGTCCTTCGTCATCTAAAATATATTAAACATTTAGGAGAAAGGCTTGACTCAAGCTACACAAGTTCGAGACTTTTTGAGCTTTTTGGCGCTTAAGGTAACTCAGTGAGAGCATTTAGTTACCCGAGTTAATTTTATTTTAAAATCCAACCAAGTACTGAAGAATTATGAATTTTATTGTAAAACCACAAACTGAGTTTAAAGTGCTCTGGTGCATACTTCTTAAAATGGCGCTTCAGCCCTTTTGCCACTCCGGCGACGATATGTAGCTGGGGTGTTGTAGCCCCACTGGTTCCGGGCAGTGGCACACTTGTACACAAGCATCAATAAGTTTTCTATAACCGAGTTCATACGAGAGCGTACAACGTAAAAGAATACAAACTGAGAAAACAGTTACGTCTTTACAAAGTCATTTCAGTTGATCGTAGGAGCATTAGCTCATAATGGCAATAGACTAGCGCAAGATCCTTCCGCCGTTTCCTCTCAGATGTGCATCGATTTCGATCTCCTACCGGAGCCATTACGGAGGCTGTGCAGCGGGTTTATGTACCAACGGAAGCAATTAAGACGAGTGCGGAAGTAAACCATGCAGGCTAAATAAATTGCAGCGATAATCGAACTTAGAGCCGTTCGCGTTGCGAGCTTTAAGCTCCGCTGGCTTTGAAATGTACGGGGGTGTCTGGGTTCTTTATGTCTCCTCCTCATTATTGCAGGAAGGTGGAAAGGGTGATGTAGGAATACGATGGAACGAGGGAAAACTAGTGGTGCAGTTGTATATTTTAAGAATATTTTGAATAATTTAAAATACTTTGAATTGGTGCCTGTTCTATGCAAGCGAAGTTAAATCATCTAGTTTTGAATGTTCGAAGTTTAAAACATTAAAATATAGGACTAAAAAGACAATCTTACAGTTGAAACATTAAATAAAAATATTCGTAAAAAGCATATACTTTGTGGCTTGCCATATTTATAAATAAAACACATAAACTTTGTTTATAACCACTTTATTATTCAATATTACGTCTACCGGTTTCGGAAATACCCTTCCATCATCAGGACAATATTAAAATTGTAAAATAATAAAAATTCAATTTTAATATTGTCCTGATGATGGAAAAACCGGTAGATTTAACATAAATAATAAAGTGGTTATAAACAAAGTTTATATGTTTTATTTATTAAATAAAAACAGCACGTGCAAATAAATACGAATACGCAATTAAAGAATCTTATACATCTACGACATTTTCTCAAATACCCATATAAAATTTACAGAAATATCATTTAAATAATTGCTTGTATTAGAATCCTACAAAGTGACGTTTAGCGCCATTTTTGAGAGGTGGTGCTTAACAAAAATCTACTTTTTTTTTCCAAAAAAAGGTGCTGTACAAATCATCCAAATATTATTATTAATATAAATGAGGCTGTAGCACGGGTAGAGTACCAATAAGACCCAGATCATGATGACTAATAAAACTTTAATTATTTCTCCTGGATTTTTTCGCATGATAAAAAAATAAATATATATAATAAATATGACGCCCTCCATAGTCGAGGGATGAGACGCTCGACTACGAATCCAAAGGTCGCGGGTTCAAACCCGACGTGCGCCAATAACTTTTATTTAATCGATATGTATCATAAAACATTTAATTCATATAAAATAAAATAAAGTATATTTGCGGCACGTTCCAGAGTAGTAGATACTCTAAATATCGCCTTTGTCAAAGACCACCATCCGGATCGAAACGTAGCTTGAAATGGCCTAAGTCGTGTTTGGTGACCAGATCTGAATAGCCAGGTACTTCCTAACCTTCCTCTTCCCCATCTCTTTCCCCTCCCCACTACCTTCAGCCCCACAACATACCCCAATTGGGGATGCCACAGTCTCACTGGCTCTAGACGGTTGGGGGTAGTTGGGACTCTTGTGCAGTATCCACCATATATATATATATATATATATATATATGGTGGATATATGGTGGATACCGCACAAGAGTCCCAACTATATATATGGTGGATACCGCACAAGAGTCCCAACTATATATATGGTTAGAGCCAGTGAGACTGTGGCATCCCCAATTGGGGTATGTTGTGAGGCTGAAGGTAGTGGGGAGGGGAAAGAGATGGGGAAGAGGAAGGTTAGGAAGTACCTGGCTATTCAGATCTGGTCACCAAACACGACTTAAGCCATTTCAAGCAACGTTTCGATTCCGGATGGTGGTCTATGACAAAGGCGATATTTAGAGTATCTAAAACTCTGGAACGTGCCGCAAATATACTTATTTTAATTTTATTTTATATGAATTAAATGTTTTATGATACAAATTGATTAAATAAAAGTTATTGGCGCACGCCTCGACCTTTGGATTCGTAGTCGAGCGTCTTACCACTCGACTATGGAGGGCGTCATACTAGTATGGACTACAAAGATTTAAGAGATATGGTACACCATTCATCAATATATGATTATAAAAAAATATATATATAATAGGATAATTTACACAGCACTTCAATAATATTATTATTATAAATTAATTTGATATTACATACATTAAATTGTAGCACAATAAACACCAGATTTTATTTATAGCACAGTAAATATCGGCTTTTATTTATTGTACAAATTATCAGAGTTTTAATATATCAAATAAAGCTGGCGCGAATAAACATTATTACGAAAATTGATGATTATTTATATAACGCTGTTTATGAAAAAAAACATCTCAAAGGCTTTATATTACATTATATTATTAGGGCGTATGGCTTACCACATTTTCAGAAGCATTATTTTAATTTGTTTAGTGAGCGAATTTGATATTTTAGGGATCTTACAAGTTTTGTTAGAATATTAATATTAATAATAGGACTTGGCAGTTCGAGTAAATTTCGTGTTATATAAATAAAACAATATTCGTCATAATACAATTATTTTATTATGAGGTATTATCATTAATCGTGTTTAATATCATCACGGAGGGCCATGCTTTAAAAACCATGTACGTAAAATGAATTAATACAAAAAAAATATATATATTATCATAGATTAAACATGCTTTGTCGAAATAATAACATTGGTCATGTAAAGAGTAGGAATAACAGACAAGTACGTATGCGGCGATATATGAATGTGAATGAGGCAAGGGATGTAAGTCAGGGCAGTATTTTATGGCGTTCAAGAAACGGAGAGAATTCGGGAGATTCTCGGTTATCAAACAAATAAATGATTAATGAAATGATATAATAACTTTGTGTAAGATCACAGATGTTATTTTTATTTTTAATACCGACATATAGAGGGAGAATACAACATAAAATAAGAGAACAGTGAGAAAAACAGAGTAAAATTTAAATTATAACAAAGGAACAGAGAAAGAGACAGATAATATGAATTAAAAGAGGCAAAACGTCAACTGAGAAGGTGATTAAGGAATAATGTGAAATTTTATGAGTTTATATAAAATGTACCTAATATTGGACAACTGGACAAATTAAACTGATTATTACTTTTAATGGCTTTATTTATTTCTAGTACTTCTAAATTATTTAATCTGTTGCCATGACCAAAAAAAAGATTAGTTAAAATCTAACAATACCTGCAGAAGGTTCGAACAACGAACGAATCGAAAGTAAAAATGCCTTTTTTTACACACAATATCGTAAAATCATTATTTTACCCTTTCTTTAAACGAACAAACCATTTGGAAACTGGGAACGCGGCTTTGGTAAAAACAGTTATAAAGTCCCGCAATTATTTGAATGAGCCAGCATCAATGCATTTATAAGCGGAAGAGAAGTAGTAGGAACCAGGGCAAGAAAGTGGAAAGTAGGAAGTACGAATCAAGCAGGAGAAGCACGAGAAGGCAGTGTAAAGCAGTAGAACGTAGAAGGGAGGACGTATTGCACCAGCGCAGCCGGAAACGAGTTTCTGTAATTTTCGAGTTGGTAGTTTAAGGAGTTGGAAGGGTAAGGGGCCTACAGCGTGTTGACTTACTCAGCGAGTGTTTATTTAAGAGCTTTAGCCTTTGAAAGGTCTCTTCAGTAGCAAAGCTTTATGGACGAAGGCTTCAACGTGTTGTAATTCACATGGAAATACTTAAAACGCCATGGTTAAACATTTAATGGGGCCTCGGGGCGGAGAGTAGGACTGGAAAGTGTAGAATAACAACCCTCATAATATGCTTAATGTATTTATATAAATACTTCCTTTCTTTGCAACTGAAAGCTTATAAATTAGGCCAAATTTGTTTTGTTCAAAACAAATTGACTAATAATGTCTATTAAGCCAAACTTTTTGTATACTGTATGCATAAATTGAAGTGAACTCAGACCTTTGCTGCCGCGTTATTTAAAACTTAATACCCCACAAGAAGACCAACTGCTCCCAACCGTCTGGAGCCAATGAGACTATGGCATCCCAAATCAGAGTATGTTGTGAGGCTGGAGGTGGTTGGGAAGTACCTAGCTATTCAGATATATTACCTGCCTCGTCCGAGTAAACGTGAAAACAATTAAAAAACAAGGTGGCAATCTTCTGACTGTATAATATACGATTAAGAATTACCCCATATAAGGAGTCGAAGAACGAGAGATCTCCCGTCCTCGGAAGATTAATTCTGTGGCACCACAATTCTAGATTAGAGTTCCTGTGTGTGAAAGCTGTGTCAAGTAGTTGTTCAACCATTTAAGAGAATAAGGCGTTGATTTCAAAGGTCTTCAAAGATAATTTAAAAAAATACAATTTTTAGCAAATTAAATAATTTGTCATTTACGCATTGCGGTCCACGAACCTCTTTCGAACCTTCGTTTCTGGTAAACGCGTTATTTACGTTGAATATGTATTAAGTTAATAGTGGATTTTACCTTTAAAGCAACTAAGCTAAAGCCGTGATTCGCATTATAAAGGATAAAGTACAGCCTAACGGCCCTAAAGCAATTATAATTCATTATACAGCATTAATACTAGATGCGCTGACAACAGCAATATTAAAACAGATTAAAATAACGAAATAATTAATTAAAAATGTGATTTAATTTAATTAGCAATCTCAAAAATCAATTGCCTCTAAGGGCAAGCACTAAAAATGACACTATACGTTACTTTCTAGCATTCTAATACAAGAAATCCTACTAATAAAGGATCTAAGCAACGTCATCGGCTATCGGAAGGCTGATAGAACCCAAACGCAATCCTACTACTAAGCTTGGAGATCGCGCTGCAGGAGTATCGGGGCCGAAGGCTTGGAATAAACTCCCTTCGGAACTAAGATGCATAACGAGCCTAACAGAATTTCGGTCCAAACTGAAAACTTACCTTTTCAGACTCTCATATACTTAAATTCGTTAAAATAATCTCAACATAATTTGTCTCTCGACACCTTTAGATATACACATTTTAACCAAATCCTGTACTGTACGACAAATTCAGAAAGTGCATCTTTTAATTTCGCTCCCATGCCCTAAATCGGAAAAAAATGATAATTATAATTTTAAGTTAATAAGTGTGTCTATCTGATGTGACTTGCCAGGTAAAAATGTTCCTGTGTATTTTCTTATTTAAACTAGGAATTAATATCTGATAATAGAAAACAAGGTCTGTACAGCGCCCTTGAGGTGATTTTTCACAAAAACGGCGCTATACAAATAATCTAAATATTATTATTATTAAAAAAAATCTATGGCTAGTTATAAAAATGTCTAAGGTTTCGAGTGAATACAATTTTACAACTTCGATCCTTTAAATTCTATGAAAAACGTACTTAAATGTCAGTAAAAGGTGCAATTTTAAAAACATAAAAGGGCATTTTTGAACGTTTTACCTAAAATTCTAGTATACTTTTCGTAAATAATTAAAATGATAACTGTTTAATAATTGTATTAACTAGAAACCTCAGACATTTTTCTAACTACCCATACAGAAATAACAGATAAATCATTTGAAGTTTTACTTGTACTAGAAAGCCAAAAAGTATCTTTATAATATTTTTGGGTCAGCCCTTAATAAAAAAAAAAATACATATATACCTATATTACTATACTCAAATTTCCGAGAACCCATTAACTTGGAAAGCAATACTGTAGGTGTATTTTATGTTTTCGATAAACAATCTACCGAAACAAAGATACTAATTAGGCACGTGTTTATGTTCCAAATCTTTCTTACGATGTTATTTTGTCTATTAAATTATTTAGATCTTACATTCTAGAGCCATTAAATTCTGTAATTCTTCAAAAATACTTGATTCGAAATACGGAAGGAGACAGATTGTATATAGCTCTTACATACTCAAGTACACCTTCATATGTGTACCTCTGTAACTTAAATAAAAGTTGATTCTACATTTTTTCACACTAACCTTGTCTAAGGTCCTATATTTAGCGTTGTAAAAATAACGCCCTCATCTCCACTAATGTCTTCAATCAATAGTAAAAAACAAATATTTCAGAGTACAGTATCAACATCACATACATTTAATTTCTGGTAGGTTTAGGATTACCATAAATAAATATTTTAGCAATCGTTGTTGAATTATTTGATTAAAACCATATATTGCAAAATAACGGATGCACGTTTCGCCATTTTGTTTGTATCGAGTCGCGACGAGCACCGTAGGTCGTCGTCCTTTGCAAATAAAACTCGAATTTAACATTTATGAGCAGATGAAAATTCCTCTCCTCCCGTCTGGTCCGGAGCCCATAAAGACGATACGGCGGCGGCTGTTACCGGGAGATCAGGACTAGAGCAGGGTGCGAGATATGGGATCTAAAACTACTCGCAGGAAGAATAGTTCCTGAGCTCTAAGCCCATTGTTCCCGGGGAACAGGAACAAGGAGATGAGAACACGATTCTTCTTCCAGGCGTGCTTAATTCTATTTTATGGGTATTCAGAAGCAGGTAATCTGCCTTTAAGAATACATTTTTAACTGGGTCGTATGCGCGAGTGTGTTTTAAATAACATCGAATAGATACTGTTATATGTAAGATAACGTTTATAGAAAATCATCCAAAATACCACAAAATAAGTGCAGTTAGATTTTTAAAAATATGATTAGTGCAAAAGAGTTTCAGTTGACCGGAGATCCTTGGTTGAGAACTTGGATTAAGAATATATGGGGAGGTCGGTTGACTTTATACTGACTCGATAGAACGAGACAAAGATATGTTAAAGGGAGTTAGATTGCCTGTTAGTTACCGCCCACATGGAATTCGGACATTTTTAATGAACATATTTGAACACATAAATCAATACACCATTAAAATGATTTATAAAGTCCAAAATATCACACAAACACTAATAACCTAAATAGTGATGGAAGATTTTTTGTTGATGTCTTTATATCATTAAAAATGTGAAAATTCTAAAGTTCAGTCAAAAAAATTTAAAACTGTTGAAATACCTAAGTGATGTTTCATAATCTTTGTTTGGTCCTATTTGAACATTCACCCATAGCACATCACCATTATGTTAGATTTATTTGTATAACCACTGCAAGTTTTTTAATCAACACACATATGGAAATAACCCAAAATCCGCTGACGTAAGTTATACGATTCGATGATGTGAAGTTAGCGCGGACGGAGAACATTCTTACATTCTTAGAAGTGCTGCAATATTATGTGAAGACTTTTCTTGTATCTTTCTCTCTCATGGTATAACGACGTAAAAACCCGGAGAAAGTGGTTTTGGTTGGGTAAAAATATTTAGCTCTCTCTCCATGTATATTCTTACTCCAAAATACTGCTAGGCTGTCTAAAACTTTAGTCTTGAGTATTTACGCAAGAAAAAGAATTTAAGGGATAAAAAATAATGTTTAAAAAACAACAATTAAAATAATAAAAGTTTATTTATTTAGCACAGTTTTGTGATAGTCCACCTCAAGTACGCTTCACACTAAATTACCTAACCTAATTTAAGAAGAAAAAATATACAAAGATATGTGTGCAAATTAAAACTATGTAAAATCATAATCGTTATCAGGTTTTTTGTTATTTTTTAATGTCGCACAAGAGTCCCAACCGCTCCTAACAGTCTGGAGCCAGTAGGACTATGGCATTCCCCCATTTGGGGGTATATTGTAAGAAGTTGGTAGGGGAATGCGATGGGGAGGAGGGTGGTTGGCAAGTACCTGGCTATTCAGATATGGTAACTAAACACGGCTTATGTCATTTAAAAAAAACATGTTGAGTCTGAATTATGGTATTTCATCAGGGCGATAGCGAGTGCATCTACCACTAAAATTAATTTTAACAAAAAAAACGTCACCTGTTGTCAAGTGTTGAAAGACAACTGAAAGTTAGTCGGTCGATATTTCCAGAACTATCGTGTTTATGTCCTATATATTATTTTAGAATATTGCCACAGTAATGTCACTTGTTGCTCGAACGAAATACTAATTACTAACTAGGCACATGTAATCAAAATTCAACAAAATTACCATAAAATAAGCTTCGTAAATATGTAATTAATTTCCGCGTACTAATTCGTCTATTTTGGTAAGGTTTATAATTGATCGAGCAAAAATAATAATCAACGACAAGCCCTCGCTAATTTTTGAACTTGAGTATTATAATTGTTATCAGCCCGAGGGTCTACTCCGCCAGATAATAATACGGGAACTAATTAAACGAAAACATGGCTCACGAACCAACAACTTGGACAAAAGCTGCTCGAAGGTTCATAGGAGAAAGGAACCTTCAAAGGAGGCTTTCATACAAAGGGAGACGGCCTTTAGTCTGTATGGACAAGGAACTATAAATTACAATAGACAAGACATACAGTATTGGGATTTCGATGGGAATTCATTAATCAAATCTCCATACATGGAACATCCGGGAATATAGATTACCCGAGTACAGGTTGCTTTACAATTAGTCTGACCGGCTTGTGTTTATTTGATATACTCCACACGGAAAGAAAACATAATATCCAATGTATTCTTTAAACGACAGAATGGAATACAAATATACTCATAGATGTCTCCATGGCCGAGCGGTAAACTCCTTGGCTCCAGACTCAAAAGTGGCGGGTTAAAAACCCAACGAGAACAAATATACATATTTTTTAAACATTCGCGAATTTGAATTAAAACATAGTGTGTTCAGACCTCACTCCCGGGCGGAAAATACTTCACAGCATAAAATATGTAGACACAGTAGTGTCTACATACTTTATGGTATGGGTTGGAATGGCTCTAGCTACGTTTAGGGAAACAATTTGAATAGCCAGGTACTTCATAATCATCTTCTTACGCGGTATTGCATGGAGATTGGGGCGAGAAAGAGGCGATTATTCATATGATGAAATTGAACAGTTATTGAAAATGTCTTCATTAGAAAAGCGCAGGAAAGACTTTGTTTTAATTTTCATTTACAAAATTATTAATTATTTTATAGACTCACCTTCTCTGTTGCAACTTATTCAGTTCAACATTCCTTGCCGTAGACTCAGAAACAATGAATTGCTGTTCCTCAATCATCACAAAACTAATTATGGGTATAATTCTCCAATGTCCAGAATGTCAAGACTTGTTAACTCAAGCCATGGTCTTGAAATTTTTGGTAGCAGTCTAAATGATTTTTGTCATTCTTTACGACTCTACCAAAACTTTGACTAGACCATGGCTTGAATGTTCTCTCTTATGTTTATTTGGCCCTATTTTTGTCATCGCTTCATTTATTATTATGTATATGCTATTCCTTCTCTGTTGCTCTTTTTTCCATTTCGTGTTTTATGTCTTTTTTGTAATCGGACTTTAGTGCGTTAATTTATAAATAAATAATCTTCTTGTACCCCTGCTCACTTCCCATATCTTCATAACATTACCAAAATGTGGGCATATCACAGTTCATCTGGCTCAGGGCCATCGGGACGGCCTCTGTGGTCGAGTGGTAAGAGGCTCGTACTACGAATCCAGAGGTCGCGGTTTCAAACCCGGCGTGCGCAAATAAATGTTGTTTAATTAAAATCTGTCGTAACGTACGAGATTGAAAATAAACAATATATTGTACATTTGCTGCATGTTCCAGAGTGGTAGATACTCGTGAAAGACCACCATTCAAAATCGAAACGTTGCTTGAAGTGACTTTAGGTTTTAAGTGTTAAATGACTTCATCTGAATAGCCAGGTAATTCCCAACCTTCCTCTTCCCCATTTCCTTTCCTTGCCCAACTACCTTTCACCTCACAATATACCCCAATTTGGTATGTGTTTAATATTTAAGATATCGGTAGTTAAATTTTAACACTTTTTTTTTAAAAGCACCTTTTTATATAAAAAAAGAAATCTAGTTAAAGACACCTTGTGCACGTAATAAAAACCTCTTGATAGTAAGAATCTGTATTCTGATAGGCCGATCCTTAGACGTTTGATTAATATATCAACTCACGCCCTCTCTCTCTCCCTCTCTCCTCCGTATCTCCAATTCCCTCCCTCCTGACACGCGACATTCGTGTATTATAAATCACATCTGTAATTGCTTCAAGAATATTCCATCAATCGGAATGTTCCATCTTTTCTCCCGTTCGGGACTATTTTTCACGAGAAGTTCAGGAAAAATATGTGGAAATGGTTATAATGATAATGTTTACCAATAAATGGAAATTTATCATGTTTCTTTATGGTATATTTTCCATCAGGGCCTATGTCATATGTGATGTTGGGCGAGAGGTCGTTTTAAGGAATGAACTTTGTGAAGGAGTCTTTACGAGACCCATGTTATAGGCGGGAGGAAACACAAAAGCCAGAAAGTCGTTCCGCAACCGAATCGTTAGGTAGGAAAATGTGAAGTGACAAAACTGTGTAGGAATGTAGTGTGGGTACTCGTCTGGTGTTTCGTCTACCGACCATGCTGAATTAATTGATGATGCTAGTTCTTTGGAGCACCTACTATTTGAATATCAGCAGAACCAACACAGCATTCAAACCCGTCGTATGTATTCTAAAAGTTAAAGTATGTGCGTTAATATAGGAGTATTATATTAGAGTATATAGAGTGATATCAATCCAAGGCAGTGTAGTCAGTTTTGATGATTTTTACCTGACTCGGCAAACCTGGGCGTGGCTAAGACCAAGGCTAGGGTATTTATACGTCCATTCATATCACATATCGAAATAATGTATTTGTTTATTCGTATAACCACTTTTTCACAGTATTGAAATCAACAAAAATATAGCATCTAACCTAAAAAACCGTTTAGTTGTGTCAAGTTTAGTGGCATAATAAAAAATGTGGGCGGAGTCCCGCGGTGACCCAGGAGCCCAAAATCATTGTGACAGTACGTAGAAGCGGAGTATTATATTGGTTGTCTCTTTCTCTCTCATGGTGTACGACGTTGAAGCCCGGAGAAAGTAATTTATCGCAAGTTTGTATCGGTTGGGTAAAAATAATTAGCTCTCTCTCCATACATTGTTTTTCCAAGGGTATAATCAAACTACTGATATTGCGCAGTGAAATTTGCATAATATGGCTTATGGCTGCGATTACGGAGCAGGTCTGAATGCTCAGGTTTTTCTTTTCGCTTCTTACATCTTCCGTCATCCTCGCTTTCCACCTTTTTCTTCACCCTGAAATGTTCTCCAATATTGGGGAACAATTTTACTAGTCGCATTGACTCTCCGTAGTTGAAACTCAAAGCTAGAATATATATAGAGAGAGAGCTAAATAGTTTTACCCAACCTATACAAATTTACGAAAAATCACTTTCTCCGGGTTTTTACGCCGTAAACCGTGAGAGAGAAAGAGACAAGACAAGTTGTCACACAATATCGCACCACTTTTCGGTATGTAAGCATGTTTTCCGTCTCCCGCGTCTCCGGCGACTCCACCCACTACGTTTTGCTATGCGACATAACAGGACATAACTCCCCTTAGCGCCCTTGAGGTGATTTTTCACAAAAACGGCGCTGTACAAATTATTATCGAAATATTATTATTATTTTTAACTCAACGGTTTTTAGGTTATATCCCATATTTTTGTTGATAACGATACTGTGAAAAAGTGGTTGACCAAATAAACAAAACATTATTTCGAGATGTGCTATGAACGGATGTATAAATCCCCTAGCCCTACCCCTAGCCCTAGCCACACCCGAGTCAGGAAAAATCGACAATCCTGACTACACAAGGTATCCCTCCTGGTATATTATTGTTCTGAGGTTGGGACACTTACGGTACTTAGCAAAATAACTCTATTATCGAGATTCATGACTTAGTCCACCATCATTTGATTCTCTTGATCTTCATGCCTTCCCGAGGCTAATACCATCTAGCTTGTAATAACAATTTCCTACAGACGTGGTTCATTCCTGCTAAGGAAATGACAGTATTATTATTCACTCAATTCAATTCCACCCCCTTCAAGTTAGCTTTCTAGGATACGAATAAGGGCAATGGAAGATATACCTGCAAATGTTTAATAACGCAGACATTTATACGAGCACGTGCATTGTACATTGTGCATCGGCCATTTGCCAAGAGAAATTGCGTGGGTATTTCATATAACTACGTTCCTACGTGGAGTAAGTTGTAAGGAAATGACTGTAGAATTCACAAAGTGATGTTATAACAATATAACAATCTGTTAATAACGCGAAAGTTAACTGCCTAAACCGATAAACGACCGCTTTCACCAATCAGTTGAGTAAAATCTATATTAAGTTAAACATTGCGTTTATCGAAAATCTTAACCTTCCCCTTACTGTGCTATATCATTATTCGCGTTCCGGTGCTGTATAATCATTACACAGGTAAACATTGAATTTATTCCTGATTTTCACAAAATATCTCGTATGTGCCCGATAGTGCTAATTAATATAAACACTATTTTTCCATCCAATGCGTTAATGTATGTACTATGGAGGAATACCTAAAATCTAAAGCCAGTATTTATGATGGTTATAGAGATATTAGATATTTATAACGGAGTTTTAGGTACATTGCGACAAGAATCTTCAATATTCTTCCAGAAAATTTAAAACAAAGTCTAACATTAAATAATTTCAAACATAACATAAAAATTTGGATTAATAGCAAAGACAGTGCATTTACCGGTGCACTCACCCTAATTCGAAATCATTGAATAAACCAATCACAGAACAAATAAGTACTTATTCATATATGTACAATTTTATGTTACTATTTCTATATTAATATTAAATTCACACTTTCAAATAACATTAACCATAGATTAATTTAATTTGAAGTAACCAAAACAATCGACAAAAATTACTGCCTCAACACAGGCTTGCCTAGTGAGGCAGATTACGAGAAAACAAAAGTAATAACTGTATACAAATTTACGAAAACTAAGTTTATATGTATTTAAGCGAATACGAATAATGATCTATATTTCTATTTAATTAATGTTTATGTAATATATATATATTTACTGTTTACAATGTAAAGATCTCTTGTTAAAATATATAAATGTACCTTCACCTTTATACACCTTATGTATTTTATATGATTATTCTGCTTTTATTTTTATTATTTTGCTGTTATTACTGTAAACTGTATTTAAATAAAGATTTATTATTATTATTAAAAGCAATGTGTAGTCGTTACACATCACATTTAAGGTAAGGTTAACAAGTATTTTCTCAATAACACTGGGAATCAAAAAATATAACTAATTATTTTTTTCTTAAAATGCAATTATTTTGTGGTTTGACATTATATAAGAATTTAAGATCACTTTGTTTTAAACCATGAATTTGTTATGAAAAATAAGTAATAAATTAGTAAATATGGCTCATCGGCCTTATGAGTATTTCACCTTATAGTTAAAATTGAATTACGCAGCTTTAAGTTAGGTAGATAATATTTTAACGGTGCATGTTGGAGTAAATGTATTGTATAATAGAGGTTAAGTTATTAGAATTAAGAGCACTTGGGTTAAATTTCACTGAATTGCGCCATAGAAAGTAATAGTTATTATTATTATTATCGTTCCTAGGTTCCCAGTATCTTGGTTTTACGTAAAAAGGGTGGGATTAAAAAAATAATTATTAAAGGATGTCTCAATTTGATTGTTCGATTCGATCGAAAACCTTATTCAAATTAGAAAGTTAAATAATAATTTTGAAAACTTGAAAATCTATGATTGTTGGAAACCACCTGTTGGTAAGTAACTAAAGCTAAGGGTCAGCACCAAAATATATACCTTTTGGATTTCTAATACAAGCAATACTACAAATAATTTATCTGTTAATCCTATACAAGTAGTTCGGCAAATGTCTAAGGTTTCCAGTGAATACAATTTGTAAACAGTAACTTTTTTTAAATATTCATCAAATGCATACTGGATTTTTAGGTAAAACGTAAGAAAATGGCTGCGCTGGTTTTAAAATGTACCTCTTACTGACATTTTAGTATGTTTTTCATAGAATTTAAAAGATGACAAGTGTAATTTTTTTATTCACTGGAAACATTAGACATTTTCCTAACTGCCCATGTAGAATTTACAGATAAATCATGCTTGTATTAGAAAGCCAAAAAGTGGCGTTTAGCGTAATTTTTGGGTGCTGACGCTTTAGAACAGTGTGTATTTTTGTTGTATCCGGATCACGTAGATCCCATAAGAATAAATCACAAAATTAATGTTTAATCATATATTATTTATTATACAAAAATACTAAAATTAATGGGAAACTTGAGCTTATTTTGTGAAACCAAGGCAACTGAGTTAGGTTTCAAGGTTTTATAACTCGAATAGAATTTTCAAGGCAACAGAAAAGTTCGTTCCACTTTCAGAAACTTTTTTATGAAGTTGTCTAGCTTTGCCACATAAAATCTATTTTCAATTTTAATACAATGGTGACAATGACGATACCAACAGTAATATAAACTTATTTCTATCCAAGTATTCTAAGCGAAAATTTCATTCCAATGGTTTTCATTTCCTAGTGTGTGCTTTAATACCCATGGTCCTGTTTATATTAAATGTCTTTACCCAATTAATGCTTTCTAGTGTACTGGATACACGTGTATTTTTTTCACGGATGTTAAGGAAAAATTAGTAGAAACATGATAAACAAGCATAGAAAATTGGAAAAAAAACATTAATTCATTGTACAATTTCAAACCATAACCGGCAGGTAATAATGAAAGCTTTACTGGCGTATAAAAAAAAAAAAAGAATTTTCTAAAAATACGTGAAATACAACCGACCCCGTTAGCCATATTTTCTCAGTGAATGCATTAAAATACCTTGCAATGGCGTACGTACGTTCTGTTTGCAAGTAATATACAATCGTGTACGTTCCGACTTTCAGTGCATTCGTGGTGGGGTTCGGCGAATAGGGTAAACCTTCTGCAACGTAAGGGAAGATAAATATTACCGCTAACACGATACATTACCCACTAAGTATTTACATAACGAACACTGTTCTTGGAACATTAGAGCAAACTTATCGCTTACGGGTGTGAAATATCTAGTATTTTTCTAGTTGCATTTTGATAGGAGAAAATCGAAATGAAATTTAATATTTAGCTTTGGTTGTTATTACGTGAATTGACACTTATCTATCATCAGTATAAAGATAAAGGAAACTACTGATGGTTTCAAACAATATCCTTTATTTGAGAATGTATTTGGTGTTATAAAAAATTGCTAACGTTAATTTTAGAAGTTTTCATACGTAGTGCCTACTTAGGTAACAGAAAACATTACTACGATTTAACACCCAGGATACAATATGTACTGGTATGTATGTACTTATGTCATATTAGCAATATATATAACTTGTTTTCTTTATTCTATATTTTGTACTCATTCCTTCTAGATAGTATGTGTTATTCCTTACGTTTTACCAGCTAACATCTAACAATATCTAACAATTTCTTTATGCATACTATTCACTATTAATAAGAGCCATTAAAAACCATAGAATTATGGTTGTTAATAGCTATCATGGCTATAAGTGGCTGTATTTATAAGCTATAAATAAATAAATAAAATATGTTGCACCTAAATATTATTACAAAAATACGTTGTGGCAAAACGTTTACCAAGCAAACTAAGAAACCAAAGAAAAAAACAAATAGTTTGGAGCATATTTGTTACTTTTACCATAGGAATCGGATTGTTCTCCGAGGGAAAGCTCTAGGAAGCTCGCTTGCTGCAGTTCCCAGAGTTGCCCGAGCATTCTGTCGGTGCTTCGGAAACAAAGAGGCGTTAAATAACCGGAAACAACGTAGTTTTTCACGTGGCGGAAATGCCGCTAAATTACCATTACCGTAAAGATAAGCCGGAATAAAAGTCTGGTGGGAATTTTTAAATTTTCAACGTTCTATTTCGGTGCGCGGGAGATTTATTGTGGCGGAGAGACCGTGAAGCTGGAATTTTAAAACGTATACATCTGCCGTTTGCGCAGAGATGGGCAAAAAATGTACCCGTATTTTGCAAACTAAAAATTTGGGCACAAATCATGAGATTTGCAGTGTACACGCAATGCAATGGGGAAGAATTAAAGTTCGGTGATGTATCTAACATGTCTTCCAGTAAAGTATTGCTTTTGATGACGTGAACTCTCACATGAACGGATAAACAGTAATATAGGGGTATGATGTGAGGCTGAAGTTAGTGAGGAGGGGGAGTAGATGGGGAAGAGGAAGTTTGGGAAGTACCTGGCTATTTAGATCTGGTCATCAAACACGGCTAAAAGCCGTTTCAAGCAACGTTTCGATTCCAAATGGTGATCTTTCACCAGATCGATACTTAGGGTATCTACCACTCCGGAACGTGCCGCAAATATACTTAT
Source organism: Drusus annulatus (assembly GCA_022651775.1). Taxonomy (NCBI): domain Eukaryota; kingdom Metazoa; phylum Arthropoda; class Insecta; order Trichoptera; family Limnephilidae; genus Drusus; species Drusus annulatus. Next base: position 206,153 of record JAGWCC010000140.1, read on the forward strand.
TATTATTTTATATGAATTAAATGTGTTTTAACACACATTAATTAAATAAAAAATATTGGCGCACGCTGGGTTTGAACCCGCAACCTTTGGATTCGTAGTTGAGCGTCTTACCACTCGACTATAGAGGCCGTTGAATATATATACCCATAAACGATGCGTTACAGAAAAAACATAAGTAGATCTAGAAGGAGACAAAATCGTGCAGAAACATACAAAAAAATTCTTAAGGCGCCTTACCTCAAGATGTTTTAGGCGCCACTTAGCTTAAGGGGCTGCATAAAACATGAAAATTAAATCATTACATATAAGCTTGCGCTATGACGAGAATCGACCCAGATATCTGTAGACTTATTTTAACGTAGATTCATATACCACTCCGCTACGGAGACTGTCAAATATCCGCAATAGCTATCAAACAAATATAATATGAGTTTCGTGAAGCAGTTGTTGGGGCCCGTTCCCACCTCTCCGTCACGTATGCGGCACGACCCGCAATCTCCTACAGCAAACAGGGTGCGGGGCGGCGCCGACGCCGTCGCGGGCACGTTCGGGCGTCTCACGGTGCGCGGCGTCGGCCCGGAACGTGACGGAGCGTCGGCGGAGGGGATTAGGTACGCCGGAAGCGGAGCCGGGAGGCGAGGAGTGTGATTGAGCTATGGCGGGATAGGTAATATCGCTCGCAGTGGAATATTAAGATTATATACGAGTTGAATAAAGTTGAATTGATTGCCGTGAGTCCCCGAGCTGATCCTCAGTGTCAATGTCATCTTCGAGGTATTCCAAGGGAAGGAAGAAGACGTTAAAGTGGGGAAATCATTCTAAAGCCTAGTTGTTATAGCATATAAACAATAGAAAATCATTCAATCATTTGGCATACCTGCTGTTTCAGAGTGGGAATAACATTAATTATCAATTCGGCGAGAAATCACCGATCGAGAATTAAAGCGTAATTTAAAAAGGCCTATGTTATGCTTAGTGACCAGATCTGAATAGCCAGTCACTATTCTTCTTCTCACGCCCATTTCATTTCGATGCTCCAGAGAACTGAGATTCGTCAGACTTTTTAGTTTATTTTTTATAGTGAATACCGCACAAGAGTCTCAACTGCTCATAACCGTCTAGAGCCAGTGAAACTATGGCATACCCAATTGGGGTATGCTGTGAAGCTGAAGGTAGTGGGGAGGGGAAGGAGATGGGGAAGATGATGGTTGAAAAGTACCTGGCTATTCAGATCTGGTCACCAACACGAATAAAGCCATTTCAAGCAACTTTTCAATTTTGAATGGTGGTCTTTCACCAGGGCGATACTTAGAGTATCTAGCACTCTGCGTCACTATTACACAAAAAATATAACAATCTTTACGATATATATATTGCTTTTGTGAACATCCACTTCACGGTGGATGATTTTACCTATGAGAGAGAACGGGAAAACAATGAAGATTGAAGGTTGCATAATGCTTTTGAATATATTATACATAGCTTTGAAGACAAAGCATAAAGAATCAATTCGTAAAAATGTTGTTTTGTTGGTACTAGTGAATTCATTTTTCGAATAACAACTGCATTTATAAAAAAATTATACGACACAGCGACATTAATAATAATATTTGGCTAATTTATATATCGCATTTTCGTAAAATATCTTCTCAAAGACGCTTAATAAAGCTTTAAAAAAAACTAAAGCTAAAATTACCCTAAAAATACGTAACCGCTCTTCTTTTATGTAAATAGGTTTAACGAAATGACAAAAACCCGTATTTAAATAAATATTCAATTATTTATAAATGGCGCAGACTGTGAAAAGTTACAGAATTGTGGTGTAACAGTAATTCGGAACTTGGGCACCAGTGCAAAATAAATATGACATAGTTGAATTCAGGTGTTAAGTTAGTAGAAGTTGTTTTATTTATAACAATATTCTTGTCAGTGCAAATTGATTTTGTGAGGTCCATTAAAATTACAATCGAAAATAAGATACTCAAACTGGCAGCATTCATATTTGTATATTAAAATACTTGCTTGTAATTTTTTGCTCCACAATCAAACTTGCTACCAATGTCTCAAATAACTTATGAACTTCATAATTATGTATAGTTAAACGACAAAGAATTAATACATTTAATTATACAGCCTGCTGCGTTAGTAATCAAAGGAACAAATTCAGAAATGAAAAAAATATAACGGTTATTAATCTGCTTCTACTTCGTTTACACATCGTGCACTTTTTTCTTCATTAATCTGTGTCTCCCAATCTTAAACCTATTTTTTAACCTTATTTTTTTCTTAAAATGATCTGTAAAGATTTATATGTCTGATACTCATGTTATTCTTTGAAAAATCATTAGGATGCAGGTGAATCCCGAACTCCTGTTTACGTATATTGTTATAATTATTACTGTCTTTACCTATGATTTCTTCTTCTTCAAAAAAAGCAATGTTTAAGTGTCGAAACTTGGATTAAGAATCTAATGTCAAAATGAAAAGTAATCGAAATATGTATGAGTTTCTAAAGAATTAAGGTACCTATACATAAATGGGTTAAGCGATGAAACCGTTGCGATACTACAATCCCAAAAGCCTCCATTCATTCAGGAATACATTTGGAATACATACAATATTAAGTGTAGGGAATACAGCCTTATTCTGCTGCTCCTGGGGCCTAACTGCGCCCCCTCCCCCGCCCCTAAACGCCCACAAAGCCTCTCTGTAATTTAGATTAAATACTCGAGATACGTCTGCAAATTCTGGCAGACAGAAAATGCAAATGACCCGCGAATCGAGAAATTCCTCCGAAACCCATTAAAAAGTTTTTACTCGAAAACTTGCGATGTCTCCGGCATTTTTGGGGTTCGTTTTGCAGCGCTGAACAGCCACTGAACTAGTTTTGTTATTGCATCGAGCGACAATTATTAACACTGTTAGACGAGTCTTGGTTTCAATGGCGGTGAGAAAAAGAACAAACTAAGATATGCAGTAGTTCATGTTTTCACACCGCTGAAGAAAACTAACTGAGAAACTGTTGACGTTCATTTTTAAAACACGTTATTACGTTACAAAGCGTTGACGGCCTTCGTGGTCGAGTGGTTAAGACGCTCAACAACAAATCCAGAGGTCACAGGTTCAATCCTGGAATGAGCAAGTAAATTTAATTTAATCAATATGTGTTATTTCAAATTTGATTCATATAAAATAATATATTGTATATTTCCGGCATCGCCCTGGTCTAAGACCACCATCCAGAATTGAAACGTTGCTTGAAATGGCTTTAGCCGTGTTTGGTGACCATAAATAGCCAAGTACTTCCCAACATTCCCCTTCCCCATCTCATTTCCCTCCGCACTACCTTTAGCCTCGAAACATACCCTAGTGGATGCCATAGTCCCGCTGGATCCAGACGGTTGGAAGCAGTTAGGACTCTTGTGCGGTATTCACTATAAAAAAATACTTCTCATTCACCAAAGTTGATAATTATTGTATTAAGTATTTGAGTTTTGCTACCCGGCTTCACTCTGGAAAATATTGTTCCATCATCAGATTTTTTTGTTGCTGTAACAGTTAAAAATTATGAAATAAACAATATGGCGTATTTCCTTATTTTAGACAGTTAAATGTATATACTTTAAATGTTAATTTATTAAATAATATACTACACATTTTTACATGGTTTTCATGACAATTTCAATAAAATATCAACAGGCTGTATTAGGTCACCCTTGGTGTAAACGAGGGTGGAAATTGAGCACAATCAACACGACAGCTTATCATAACGAGAAAACGGCTTTAGAATTTGCTTTGAAATGAAACCAAGGTTAAAAATATTTGAATATGTAGTGAAATTATCAGAATTAATTTTATAAGAATATATTACAGGCAGGGGTTTTCTAATATATATAAAAACGAATCATTTCAACATCTTTTCTTCACAGGGATAGGGCAAAGGGGATGGAATACGACAAAACTCTGTCTTGGCAAACACTCCTTGCTTTATTCGTATTCCTCGTACGTCATACACTTCTGTCATTCTGGTAATTGAAATGACCCTACTCAAGTTTTTTTGGCGTCCCCGACTTTTTAAATCCATTTGCGCGGTGTAAATTCTCCGGAGACTCTTTTCTCTATCCATCCGCTCTTTATGTCCAAACCATCTTGTGCCCCATTCACAATCTCGTTCACGCCTTACATTTTTTTAAGATTTCCGATTTCCCAAACGATCGGTTTTAAACACGAATATGCCTAAGGGATTTATATTATTTCTCCTTACAAATTTTCATTTGTCAGTATCACGTCTCATCGCCATACATCAGAGTTTAAAAATCCTATGTGGACTGCCCGTCTCGTTTACTTTGACAACAAAAAATGTTTACCCAAAAACATCTTCCGGCGGGCTTGCAGGGTGTGGAAATCTAGCATTTTTTAAACTTGGTTACCTGCTATGAGCATCGAAATTGGCTTGTCCAACTGCTAGTCAAGCGTCATAAGTCTGTTATATGTTATAATAAAAATCTTTTATTTTTTTATTCAATTACACAATTTCATTGAATTTGAAATTAAATTAAAAGCACGAAAACATGAGTCGAATACCTCTGATCGAAAAGATTGCAAAGCTATTAAATATCGGGTACTTCGGCAAACGTGAGAGATCATAAGCACCGCGCGGCGCGTTCAATATTCAGCGCTTTCAGAACTTTTCACGTGAATTTGACAAGTTACATAATGGCTGCTTGAATTTTCAGGACCATCCCCAACCCGGTGACGTTTTGGCCTCCCGGAGAGGATGAATAAACAATGACGTCAATGTGGAAATAATTAAATGTAAATTGCCGCGGGAGGCTCCACTTGGGCGAGAGCGGGCGGGGGGTGGTGGGAGGGAGAGGGCTGGCACAGAGGGAGAAGGGTGAGTATTAATTATCAAAGGTGAAACAATAATGATCTAATTCTAAGAAACGCTTACCACGTATGAACTTTTTGAGACCGTGGGTAATAAATTACGTTTTTTAACTAAAAGTTGTTTAACAGTTTTTGATTTTCTAAAATTAACCGTACTTATAAGTTTCATGTCCACCATATAACCTGTTCAAATGCAACGATGTACAACAACTGATTGGGATTTAAATATCAATATTAATAAACAGGCAACTTAAAAAAATATATTGATGTTCTTGAAAACCGTGTTCTTTATTATACATTTTTTTGATAGTGAATACCGCATAAGAATCCCAACTGCTCCCAACCGTCTAGAGCCAGTGAGACTATGGCATCCCCGATTGAGGTATGTTGTGAGGCTGAAGGTAGTAGAGAGGTGAAGAGGAAGGTTGGTAAGTACCTAACTATTCAAATCTGGTCACAAACGGCTAAAACCATTTCAATCAAGCAACGTTTCGATTCTGAATGGTGGTTTTTCACAACGGCGATACTTGTGTTATAATTAAAACAAATTAATTAAATAAAAGCTATTTGAGCACGCCGAGTTTGAACCCGCGACCTTTGGATTCGTAGTCGAGCGTCTTACCACTCGACCATGGAGGCCGTCAAAGTCTAGCCTGCTCGCTCCTTTTAACGCAATTGATATTAAACGACCTCATTCAAGTGTTGCACCTGGAAGTATAATATAGGATTGTAATGCATGTGCATACCTTATGTTATGCAATCAAATAATGTGAACCGAATGCATACAGTCACAATATTACATACTCGAAGGTTCGAGTCGCGCTATCGATTTTATTTGTGACCTTACACTAACACATATAAAGCATACTGCACTTCGATTCGTGCGCATAAATGCATTCAATGGCCTGTATAAAAAGAATGCCCTCCGTAATAATATATTATTTTCACAGTATCAAAAGTCCTCGCATCACAAAATAAATATTTCAATTAATCATCCTTTCATCCAGTTTTTAACTCGAATCTGTTTGTGTCCAAACAATGAACTGTTTTAATAAAATAACTTCATTATTCCGACGGTACAAAAGAGCGGATTTGACAAATATTCGAGTGCGGCTGATTTGCATATTCAGATTGGAGTTTACAATTCAAAACCCGCGAAATAATTCTCCGCTTCATACGTCATTATAACTGCATCGCAATTATCGATAAACTGTTTACATGATAATCGAGTGTAGGAATCGAATTGGTATGACGAATGTAATAATGCACAACTAAACATAAAAAAACATTAAACTCAAATCAAAACTAAGAAAAATTAAGCCATGGATAACCCGTGGATTAGTTACATCAATAAGAAACAAAGAAAACCTTTTCTTCCAAACCCGAAAACAACCTAATGACTTAACTTTATTATAATAATTTAAAAAATATAGAAATAATCTTAAAAACTTAATTAAAAAATACAAAAGAAAACTACTTTAAAAAAAAATAATAAGAGTGTGGTAAAGATAGTAACAAAGTCTGGACTACAATCAATTACACAGGCAAAGGAAATAAACCAAATAAAAAAATAACATAATATGATAATGAAGGAATAAATTTAATAAAAGAACCAACTAAAATTGCGAACATTTTGAACCACTACTTTGCTAAAGTCGGAGCCCCGGTTTCGAACATATAATGGTCAATTTATTAAAACAAATGAAATATTTACTATCAAAATCAATTACACACATGAGTGATAACAGCATTCCATGTCGTTTATATTTCCATTCGTGAATACCACACAAGAGTCCCAACTGGTCCCAACCGTCTAGAGCCAGTGAAACTATGGCATCCCCAATTAGGGTATGTTGTGAGGTGAAATGTAGTGGGGAGGAGAAAAGATGGGGAAGAAGAAGGTTGGGAAGTATCTGGTCATCAAACCTAGCTAAAATCATTTCAAGGAACGTTTCGATTCTAAATGGGAAAATCTATTCAAATCCACAAAGGCAAAATCAAATTGGATTCAGTGAGCACCAAACCAAGAACGTGAGGACAAATAATGACCCCGAAACTCAAAACAACAACGGCACAACATCATTATTTTTACTCGGCAATTAAGATTTTTAACGAGCTTCCTAAAGACATGATAGATGTAAGTAACTATGACGCTTTCAAAAGTAAACTTTAAATACACATTTCACGAAAATAACCTAAAATGTATTTTATTCATATGATATTCATTTATAATCATAAAAAAAATAATTTCAAGAAACCAATGATAATACTCCCTTCCTACGCACGAGAATCTTCTCAATTAGGGAGGTAATTATCATAAAATAGAAAAACATTCGATTTAAATATTGACATAAATCAAAATATATCCAGACTAAACTAAAATAATTACATAATAATCCTAGTATCTGATCTTTATAGTAATATCTAGTATACATAAATATATCTCACTAATATCCCAGTCATAAGAAGGGATACAAATTTTGCATTTTTTAAATTCTTATTTGCGCACCAAGTCTGGGTGTTGTGATGTTCATTATTAAATTAGATGAACCTTACAAAAATGGCTTCACAACAGCCCTAATGAACATAGTAAAATAAAACTGGACGTTTACAGCTTCTAAACAATATTGTTTCTGAATGGAATGCTCGACATTAACACCCTGCAAGCTTGTCGAAAAATGTTTTTGGGCAAACTTATTTACAAATCGATATTCATAAGGAAAATTAATAAATTATAGTGACAAACAAAACCGTTACACATAAAATTTTATGCAACCAATTTTATGTATAAACAAAACACCGGATAACCTGTTTGAATTTTGGTTTGCAGATCAAAACAAACGCGAAATCAAACAAACAAAGGAAAAACATTGTAGAATTAAAAACACAGGAAAAGCAATGTCGAAATAAAAACACCGTAAAAAAATCACTGACAGTATTCGATATCGAATACCAAACGAGGGGGTAGAAATTCAACGACAGCCATTAACAAAATATATTCGTACGGTTGTTTCTCATTGCGATTATTCCAAATTACTATGCATGGAAAAAAACGAAACGCCCGGAATAGTCGATTGGAAAAATGCTCCCCGAAAGGGAAAATAAAAAAAAACAACCTTTAGAAATCTGCGTAAACATTTCTCTTCTGTGCTAGAAGAAAATGCCGAAAAATCTTAAATACGGGAAACTTGTGATACAACGATTCCAAAAACTCTTTATTCCACGAAAAAATTTGACCACAAATCTAAAATTTATTTGTTTTTGAAGCAGAAAGATAAAATATGTCGAAAAGTGGGGCTCTGGCGTCATGAAATTTGTCCAGAATTTTATGTCTGTGTTTTCTTTAAGTTAAGGTCATGATTTTTAGTTCGAAACTTCATTTGCGTCTGGAGCTATTAAGGTTTGAAATATTCACTTGACAAAAAATAGATGAGACTCCAAATCGTTTGTTCCACATTTTAAGTCGAATCCAATTTGTAAGGCATTTCTTAAAAATCTGCACAGAGGATTTAGCTTACAAGATTTTCCAGGTCACTTAGCAACATAGAAAAAGCATACGTATAAAAATGGCTTAACACGCTCATTGATAACTAAAATTCGTACATATTAATGCCGTATGAATGACGTTTCAATTCACCCCGACGAACAATGACGAGTTTCCCTGTGCCCTGTGGAACGACTCAAAACCACATGGCTGCGACTGATTTAGATCGGTTCAAAGCGAAGAGGCGGCATAATGCGCGTGGTGCGTTGTGCGCATACTGGTCACATGTCTGTCGACGCGCGACGCGCGGTGTCAGCAATGGACGTGTTAAGGCTTCCCAGAACAAATTCATTCTTATTCGTTCTGAGTTTAATATGTTATGATTTTGTTAAGGTTATATATTATAATGTAAACAATACTAATACATAAAATCAAATGGATGTCTATTAGCTCTGGGCAAACGCTGAATTAAGTTTTTTTTTCCAAGGAGAAATTTTGACGTTCTTAGTGGTGAAAGCGGGCTTTATCTCAAATTTCACGTAATTTCCGTAGCCATAGCTTCTAAATCACACCGCAATTATTTTTGTCAGCGTAATAGGGTTCATTATAATAATTGTTACGACGCGCTCATCTTCGCGTGTTATCTCGTTGATATAAATATTGGTGATATCGTAGTTTATATTTAGTTTGTTTTTAGCAACGGCCCACAAGGCATCTAACACTCATTATTAGTTAAAATGAACTTTAAGATAATATTTTACATTTTATCCACAGTTTTAATAATAAATTGTTATGCGTATAAAATTGTCGAAATACTAGAGAAAAATCGCAGTAAGTGGATTGTTTTTCTTATAGACAAAATTTATATTGATATAATCAAAAAGGGCATATTTGGTATACGGGATAGTCAAAAACCCTGTCTAAATAAACCTATGTAAACAATTGTTATGTAAACATCAAGTTCGTTATTACTATCGCAATTAGACTTCCATAAGTTTCGAAAATCGGGTGTTTTTAAAGTAGCTCGGTAAAAACGCCAAGTTTTAAACTGAAACGAATGAACAAACTTGCATCTTTTTGATGTTTTTTTCTAGCGTCGAAATATTTATAAAACTGCGACAGTGGACAGTGATTTAGGGATCTTAATTTAATACGGTTTAATTCACTTGACAATCCATACTTAATTTAATTCAATTCCAAAATATGTGTGTTGAAGGGATTTGTTAAAATTTGGCACGTTTTGATATGCGGCAGTCTAGGTGTCAAACAAGTTTCTTTTTAATGTTTAAAACTAAAATAAATAATGAATTATCCAATGAGGATTAGATCATAAAATATGTTTTTAAAAACACTTTCTTGGGAAAATAAAAATTCATATAAAATAAACAGATTTAAAAATAAACAGGAAAATAATTATTTATTTTTAAGACAGCGTATTAATTCCGCACGATACAAATAGAAAGGTTAACATCGTTGACCTTTTAATCTGTAATTATCTGAGACGGAAATATACCATTCACGCTACAGATAGTAATACCACTTCGTTATCTCAGTGAATCTTTGAATGATATTTTAGTTTCTTTATGTATTTACTATTGTAAAAAGTTTATAGTTTTTATGCTGGATTTGTAGAACACCATTTTATTTTGCTTTAATTAGTATTGTTATTATTCTGTTTAAAAATATTATTTTTAGTTCTGCTAGTTTTAATTCAATTTTTAATGACAGGTGTTTCGGCGTTCGAAGCCATTATCAAACTGTAGTTAGGCCATATAGAAATATTGTAATCATTAAATGAGAAAAAAAGATTGTGAAGATAAGTACCTCAGAGAATTAGAATTTCAAAATAATTGGGTTTTCACCGAAATTATTAATTAAACAGTGAATTAAAATCATATAAATAAGCTGTTTCCATGAGACCTAGCCATAGTTTCACAAAAATAAAAATTAAAACTAGCAGAACTAAATAATGATAATATTAAATTAAATTATAAAAAATATTAACATCAGCATCAAAAACTCACTTGCTTAAATACATTGTACAGTACCTACCTATACACTTGTACAACGTGATTATTTGGAAAAAAATCTAATTTAGAATATTCAGATATATATGTGTAGAGTGGCTGTTTGATTATGATTAGAACACGTTACTGGGACTAGTATGGAATTAATATTTATTGCACACTTTTAGCAATGTTTCCGAAGAAATGCTACGTGGAAAAACTCAACATGGTGCTCGACTATGCCAGGTTCTACCCCGTCCCGGGCAGGTGCGAACGGATGAGGTGCGACAGCTACACCCCTGATAGTAACACCCTTAATGTACACGGGTAAGACATTCATATCTTAACTAGTCATTAATAAAATTGGATATTTTATCTTCTTCTAATTCCGCCTGATTCCTTACATTTTAAAATGATGATGTTTATATGCATATCTGGTTACAGTTACTTGTTTATAGGTTATATTTTAGCAATATCTAACATTTATGTTGCATAGTTGGACTAGGATCAAAACTTTATTCTATCATATATATAAGGAGAGCTATGAGAATGCTTTTAAGAACATGTCCCTTGAATGGCGTCACAAAATATTTGTTTTTAAGTTTATCCTAGTAGAGCGCACTTAAGATGAAATATCACAAAACTGCGCCATATAAATGCAAGGCAGAAAAATAACAAGAGAGTACATTTAGGTTGTTGCATCAAATCGTAGACCTACGCCATTTTCATGTAAACTATTCCAATTAAGCACTGATTTTCGGCCCATTTCAGCATTTGCTCAAATTGTTATCGGCAGTAAAACATAACGGTTAAGCTGTTATATTTGATGGCTGATCACATTTTGAACAAAATCTGAAACGGGTCGAGAATCTGCGGTTAACGAGGATCATTCGAATGTGAACCATCCATTCTTAATAATCACATGGTTATGTATAAATATAGCTTGTACGAGTATTATTTGTTATGTAAACCATTCACCGAAAAAGAAAGAAGCAAATAAATTACAAAATAATACGCACAACGAACGCATGAGAAAATTTGACGCGTAGTTTTAGACAACCAAAATAATCGTTATGAAAAATAAAGATTACATTTCTTAAACGTTTTATTACAGGTATATTTGCGATTGAGAGACTTACCGGTATTATGGCAGTCGAAATATGATTGGTAATACTTTTGTTTGATACAGGTGCAGCGTCCTGCAGGTGAAACCGCCTTGCAAAAAGACGGAGATGAATCTCACATTGGGAGGGTACCCAGATTGCTGCCCTAAGGCAGTATGTTAGAAGCTAAAACCGCAAAACAACCTGGACCACTGCAAGGCTTGGCTACTCCAGTTGCGGAGGGAATAACCTTAGTAGAACTGATCAAATACAGGTTGCCTACCAGGGGAAGTAACTTCAACCCCTCGGCAAAGGAAGATTTAAAAAAACCTAAGTGAACGGAATTATATCATATGGTCACTGTCTTAAGAGCCGAAGTATAGATCTGAACAAGCAAAATAAGACAATACACCTTGGAGTAAGAATTTATATGGAGAGATGGTTAAATACTTTTACCCAACCAATACAAATTTGCGACAAATCACTTTCTCCGAGTTTTTACGTCGTATACCATGAGAGAGAAAGAGACAAGAAAAGTCTTTATATAATTTGCAGCACTTACAAGTGTGTGAGAATGTTCTCCGTCCGCGCCAACTTCACATCATCGAGTCGTATAATTTACGTCAACGGATTTTGAGGTTATTTCCTATATTTGTGTTCATTAAAAAACTTGCAGTGGTTATACAAATAAATTAAGCATGATGGTGATATGTGCTATGCGTGAATGTTCAAATGAGACCAAACAAAGATTTTAAAACATCACTTTTTGAGTTATTTCAACAGTTTTAAATATTTTTGACTGAACTTTAGAATTTCACAATTTTATGATATAAAGACATAAAATCAACAAAAAGCTCCCATCATTATTTAGGAAAACCTTCTGTTATTAATGTTTGTGTGATATTTTGACTTCATAAATCATTTTAATGGTGTATTGATGTGTTTTTTTAATGTGTTCAAATATGTGTATTAAAAATATCCCAATTCTGCTGACCACACTGTTTCGCAATATATTCTTACTTCTTAGTTTCCATGTATATTCTTACTCCAAGTACAACACAGTATATACAGAAATGTACAAATTAACATAAGACAACCTGGATTGAAATGACAATATCGTTCAACAATATTCCCAATAAGTCTTCCATTGACATGCTTGTTGTAACTTTAAGTGACCAGCTGAGACACGGGGGCTCCATCGAAGCCAGAGTAAAGTTAGCCTCTCAGAAGTTGGGCGTACCTAGACTATGTCTTATTCTTGAAGTAACAATATATGGAGGGATAGCTAATTTGTTTTACCCAACCCATCCGAAATTGTAATAAATAACTTTTTCCGAGTTTTTACATCGTACACCATGAGAGAGAAAGAGACGACAAATTTCTTGGACCGCTTCTATATACTGTCGCAATGATCTTAAGCTGGCTATCTTCGCTGGTTAACGGCGAGCCTCCGCCCACATTTTTTATTATGCCACTAAACTTGACACAACTAAACGGTTTTTTAGGTTAGATGCTATATTTTTGTTGATAAAAATACTGTGAAAAAGTGGCTATACACAAAAACATTATGTCGATATGTGATATGAATGGATGTATAAATACCGTAGCCTTAGTCTTAGCCACGCCCAGGTGCGCCGAGTCATGTTAAAATCATCAAAAACAAGTCCAAAACTGACTTAACTGCCTTGGCTTTGGCTACCTCTAGTATACTCTAAGGTCTTATTGGTGCACGCATTTACAGTTCAAAACAGGGTTAAAAAAAAGCGTTTCCATATTATTACGAAAGTTATAACAAAGATCTTTTATGGGCTTTAATTGAGACTTAAACAAATATTATCAATAAATTATTGATTTTATTTAATTTAAATTGATAAAAATATATTTTCGTAGAAAGCAATCACTTTGTGGTTTGAGGTATTTAATAAAAAATAAATAATAACTTTGTATTAGACCACAGATTTGATTTTAATTTTAATGTCCGACCGGTTTCACAACATGTTACAACTCCTGACAACTTTTGTAAAAATTGCAAGTACGCCCCACTGTTGAATTCGGCAACCACCTCTGGTCTGGAGCCCCAAAATTCTTGAAAAAATCCTAGACTTTGTGCAGAAACCGGGCGGTCCGTTTGATGGACTCCTCTATCTTAACAAACGGATTGCAATCGTCGGAGCAGAGTCGTCAGATGGGAATGCTGTTTTTGTTCTACCGGTATTTCAATGGAAGATGCTCCGAGGAACTTGCGCCATTGATTCCTCCGACACGGGTGCACAGCCGGGAAACACGTTAAACGCGCGCCCAACATTTTTACACGGTTGACATTAGACACATAAGAGTGGGTCGCTTCTACGACTCTCTCTTGTGTTCAACAGCTCGGCTGTGGAATGATTTTCTCAGTCTCTGTGTTTCCTCCCTCCTACAACATGGATCTCTTCAAGACCCAGGTTCACCTCATCCTTTACTCAAAAATACCCTCCACACAGCATCACCAAAGACAGAGGCCCTGAGGAAAATTATTTCCCTCAGGGCCTCCTGTGTGGAGTTATTGTAAAAATAATTTATAAAAATGTGGAAGCTTTGGATAAACACTTCTGTAAATATGTTTGAAAAAAATAATTATAGCTAATATCAGGCACAAATAAAGTTGTTTTTATTCCAATCGAATTTTATTAAATAATTGTTGTACTCACTTGAATTTAAACAAAAACCTAATTGCAAGTTCTGTATGGCTACCTGGTTGTCATACTTGACTTAGGTCATGAAGCCTGCGGTATGAATGGCAACGATGCCAAAATGTACGTAGTATGTATTATGGGACATCATTACTGAAATAACAGTGTTCAGTGACCATGAATTGAATAGCCAGATACAACCCAACCTTCCTCACAATATACCTTAATCGGTGATGCCAAAGCTCACTGGCTCTAGACGGTTGAGAGCAGTTGGTACTTTTGTGTGGTATTGACTTTTAAAAAAAGTCACAAGGGTCGCGTCCTGGTTCGTGGGTTTTCAATAAATATTCTCCTTCACACACCTATATTATTCGCTATTCCCAATGTCTCCACATTACCTCGCCTGAATCGGAGAACAATAATTATTAAACGTCCGCTCCAACGATTCGGTGGGATTGGATAAGTGTTCCTACCTTCATACAAACATTGCTCGCTGGAGCACGCAAAACTTTATGGCTTCCATCGAAATTATATCCCAATGTTATTAGCTGCTCGTCCCTATCTCCAAACCACTGATATAACGAAACACAGCACACACATCCAGCCAGTATTGTAGTCTATTTGACGGTGAGTATTTTAGGTACAGCGAAGTGCAACAAACTGCATTCGCAAGTCAAACATCGACGCTGGAAAGGCAAAAAGACACATTGATCAAAAATTAGTTAAACATCCACTTTTAATCGAGTATTTTTTCTGCATCCAATGCTCTGATTCTCGTTTGATTCTGAAGACTTTTGTGTCGCTTAGGTCACCTTTTTTATTGCTCCCAACCGTCTAGGGCCAGTGAGTTATGGCATGGGGATGCGGGTACGGGATCGGGATATTGAGGTATGTTGTGAGGTTGAAGGCAGATAATGGAAGGAGATGGGGAAGAGGAAGATTGGTAAGTAACTGGCTATTGAGATCTGGTCAATTCTAAATGGTGGTCTTTCACCAGAGCGATACTTAGAGTATCTACCACTCTGGAACGTGCCGCAAATATAATAATAATAATATTTGGATGATTTGTTTAGTGCCGTTTTTTGTGAAAAATCACCTCAAGGGCGCTGTACAGATCTTATTTTCTATTATTACATATTAATTCCTAGTTTAAATAAGAAAAAAATTCAGGAAAATACTTACCTGGCAGGTCCTATCAGATAGACACACTTATTAATATAAAATTATAATTATGTTTTTTTTATTTATTTTTTTCGATTTAGGGCATAGGAGCGAAATAAAAAAAGGACTTTCTGAATTTTTCGTAAAGTACAGGATTTGGTTAAGATTTGTATATCTAAAGGTGATTCGTCGATAGACAGATTATGTTGGAACATATTACTACATATTATTTATACTATGTATATGAATCAAATGTGTTATGAAACATATCAACTAAATAAAATTTATTTGTGCACGCCGGGTTTGAACTCGCGACCTCTGGATTCGTAGTCGAGCGTCCTGCCACTCAACCACGCAGGTCATCAAGAATGTGATGAATGAATCTAAAATATATGTACCATTTGGGAGAAGGCTTGACTCAAGCGACACAAGTTTGGGACTTTTTTTAGCATTTTGTCGCTTTAGGTAACTCGATGTGGGTAAACTTTTTTTTTCAAAATCCAGTACTGATTTTTATTGTAAAAAAAAACTTTAAAGTGCTCTGGTGTAAGCTATCCAAAATGACGCTTCAGCCCTTTTGCCTTTCCGGTGTCGATCACGAATGAGAACAGATAATGAAAATTAATAGATTTAAACCCACCCGCTTGGCTCCGGCGTCATCTTAACTCGTCATGGCAAGGATACTAACTGTGTGACGTCATCTGATGGAAACTCATTTGGCGCCACTCAACACTTCAAATTGACCCGTTTTAACGCGTTTAAAAATTCTCATTTTGAAAATGTATTCACTAATATTAGTTTTAGGGCTTATCTAGCGAGTTCTAAGTCATGTTATAATATTATTAGCATACACCGCATCGATCCTACGTACTATTATTAGGACAGGCTTCCCAACATACCTATCATACTGGCGCATATAACATGGGCGTTTCAAGCAGGCATTCGATTCGGTCTCTGGTGATATTTATTAATGGAGTATTTGGTCCAAACGAGTACCTACCTAGCTGGGTGCAGGTCTACGATAGAAACTTTAGAGAGATATTATTGTGGAATATTTGATACTTACGCAGATATGACATTTTGATATGTAGAGTTATCAAATAACGACAATTTCCAGATACATATAATATTTTAGGCATTATCTTTGTTACAAGAAGAATTAGTGTGTAGATAACAAGAATTCCGACTGCGCGAAGCCTGTGAGACTACGACAACCCTAATTGGGGTGTGTTGTGCGTCTGAAGATAGTGGGAGGGGAAGAAAATGAGGAAGAGGAAGGTTGGGAAGTACATGGCTATTCAGATATGGTCACTAAGCCCGGCTAAAGAGATTTCAAGCGGTCGTTCACCAGGGCCAAAACAATATCATAGTGGAATAGAATGCCAAAATTTGCCATAAAAAATGACAAAAACTCTGCTGTGTTTATTGATACGCCCCCGTGGTAGAGTGGTTAGGTGCTTTTCTACGGACCCAGGGGTCTTGCAATTGCTTTAGATATTTTGATGGATAAATGGACATAGCCCATGATGAAAGTATTTTTGAGATGAAAATAGTAGACAGAAAAAGATGTTCGAATTTCGTATCACCAGAGCTCAGCGTTTGAAGAATTTTGCTGCTTTCGGACGACTAAATTAAACTCTTTTTTAAAAACTTTTGGAACGGTTGAATTGCATAAATTGATTTTAGGGTAAAACCGATCCAGTTGGAATTAAACGAGTGAGAATAAGTTAAATTTAAATAATGGTATATTTTGTTATAAACTAATTATATATATATAAAGTAGTCGTGAAGAAGGTTAGTGTTTAAACCGAAACTAGTTGACACACGTATATGTGAAACAATAAAGTGAACAAAACATCCTATTATTTAAATTATAATGTAAAGTCACAAAATGTTTGCTTCCTTTGAAAAAAAAAAAGAAGTTAAATTTCATTAACATTCAATCAAAATAACGAATCTCTGCCAGCTGCTAGACAAAAATACTAGTTTAGTCTTGACACACAGGTCGAAAGGGACATGGTGAATAAATCGCGTAGTTACGTAGTCGGAATAAAATTTCAAACTTTTTTACGTGTGAGCGAAAATTACCAGTATTGTTTTTGCCCGGCAATCTAACGAATCGTGTACAGAAGACGGCTTAGCGTATTAATACTATTAGAATTTTATGTTATATATAATCTTGCACTATTTATTTAACATATTATCGCTGTAAAAGCAAAGGGGCTTAAGCAACACTTTTTCAAAAATGAGTTAAACATGCAGTTTTGATCGGTTCTTTTTTCTGCATGTACACATATTGCTTTGACTCATGTTTCATTCTGAAGACTTTTGTGGCCCTTCAGCCATTTATAATATATTTACCATTTGGGAGAAGGCTTGACTCAAGCGACACAAGTTTGTTACTTTTTTTCGCTTCAGGTAACTCAGTGAGAGCATTGAGTTAATTTTTTTTTCAAAGTCCAACCAATTGCCGAAGACTTAAGAATTTTATTACGTACTTTTCATCTCCCTCGTTGTAACACCAACTCTAAACAAAACTCTTTCATTTACAGGTCTACAAATTCATTCAACATTAATTCTTACCACATTGACATTTTTAACTATACGTGATATTAAACAAAAATCCATGACCCGACTGCACCCAAACTAGATCACTGAAACTAACCTTCCATCTTCTTCCGTCCTTCTTCCTTTATCCCATTCCCATGTTCCCTTCCACCTTCCTCTCCCCCACCAACTTAGTTAAGTTACTAAAGTAAAACTGTATGGTGTCACACATTATTTATAATATTTATCATCAGCAGAAGAAAATTTGTAATTGGCATGATTTGTTATTTTCATTATTATATATGTATTGATTAATGTTGATTTGCTGTTAATTTTCCAAAAAAACAAATAAAATAAAATTATAAAACAAAAAAACTAAAGTGCTCTGGTGTACACTTCCCAAAATGGAGCTTCAGCCCTTTTGACTTTCCGGCGACGATCTTGTGAATAATCAAACAATTACCTAACATATTGTGATAACCCTACATTTATCTGATATATTGAGAGTAATCTCACAATTATCTACCAAATTTGGTGTGGTCTGTTACTCGATTTGTCCCGAGCATGTTGGCTACGCCCGACTAGCTTCCCTTCAGGCCACACACCCACGTGATCCGCATAAACTAAATTACGATAATCAAGTCATTTGAATTACCAGTGAACAATGAATGCTATATCGTAATTAATATATACGACTGCCGATCTACGAATGCCTAGCTGAAATTAAAGATTAATTAAAGATAACCAAATTATAAACAGTGATGTAGACACAGATTGTGACACATTGAACATGTGAAAAATTCGCTTGCGGTGTTTACTACTTCAGTCTCTGACCTGATTATTATAATATTCATAATATAATAAATTAAACTAAACATAACTTATTTAAGTTTTACCCTTCAGTGTGATATTAATTATTGAAAAATATTAATAAAATCCAAGTAACATGAAGTTGAAAAAAAAAAACACATACAAAATTAAAACTTTCGGTCGCAACTAAATCTTTTTTGAAAATATTTTATATTCTTTGAATGTTATTGGTTTTATTTCTTTATCCTCTGGAATGCCAGGTTCCCCGTCGTACCTTGCTGACTGAATTTCATAAAAACTCATTTGTGTTTTACAAAATGATGTTATTATCCTTATAATAATATGTTTTACTCATTTTTCTAATTTTATGGGTATAAGTGGTTTACTGAAATAACTATATATGTTTGGAGAATTTATTTTTTTCCCTCATGAAAAAAAATAATTTAGTAATATTAAGATTTATTGTCGTTTTATTGTGTTTTCGTGTGGCTGAATACATTTCCTTCAAAAATAAAAATAAAACTGTATGAGGTTTTCCTGTAAATACAAACAGTAATGTCTCTTGGAAAATAACTTTTTTTCTGCCGTACTGACAAACTCCCAATATTTATGACTCTACTTGTACCGAGCTTAAAGCAATGCAGAATATCCCTATGGATTGATTATTTTGTTGACAAGCGAATATGGTTCATTCAAATATGTGCGAACAACAGGTTTTGAAGGATAAAAACCCCTGAAAAGATAATGACGAATGCCCAGTGACTATTGGCACCTCCGGCACTTAAGAAGTTACTAAATAAAAAAATAGTCAGTTCAATTTTTTAATTATTTACCGTGTAGTTAATTAGTACTAGTCGTATCAATATTGCGAATCCTTGATTTTATATAGGTCACATGGATAATTTTACTCCAATGCAAACAACAAGAGAACACCAACCACCGATAATCAAAAATATAATTTCATGTCCCTGAATATTCAAGTCATGGACAAACAGAGCATACAAAGAGACACTACACTATACTGCAGCCATACAACTACATACAACGTTTCAATTGCAAAACGCTACAACAAATTCTCTACAAAGAGTATTACGTGCTCAGTGAACACACCGAGTGTAATGTTTTATTTAACAGAGGAAAATCAATATTCATGGCAGCGAAGGTACACCGGCTCCACCCTTTACTCTTTAAGGGTTTTCCATTTGCAAAACCCTAAGAAACTATTATCCTGTCAATAAATGTTCAAGGGTTCTTCATTTAAATATCACAAAAGGCTGTGTTTAAGCTGAGCATCGTTTTTGGTAGCAACGGTAGGGAAAGCAATACAAAATGGCCTACGTCAAATTAAGGTACCGAAGGCTTCATAGTGCGAACGAAGCCAAAACAAAAAATCGCAAATACTTAATAAAACGAAAGAGTTCCTTTCTAAAATATTTTAAAGGGCGTTACCGTGGTCATTAACCGCTTATTTCAAAAGAAAAATACGTAATTACTTGTACGAGTACATAAATTATGTTATTTTCTTGTTTCAAAAAAATTTACTCTTTACTAGTAAATATCTTTACAGAAGTTTATTGATGACCGGTCGGTAGCTGAGTGGACAAACGCGTCGGATTCCCACCCGGGCTCGTGCGTTCAATTCCTCTGGAGGGATAGCTTTTCGTAACAGCGTAGTCAGGATTGTTTATTTTTCCTGACTCAAGCGTGTATAATGTTTTCATGGGCACACCTTTTTACATTCATTCATAGCACATGTCGACAAAATGTTTAGTTTATTTGTATAACCACTTTTTCGCAGTATTTTTTTATCAACAAAAATATAGGATATTACCTCAAAAGCCGTTGAGTTATGTCGCATGACAAAATGTAGTGGACGGAGTTGCCGGAAACGTGGGAGACGGAAAACATGCTTACATATCGAAAAGTGGTGCGATATTATGTGACTTTCTTGTCTCTTTCTCTCTTACGGTTTACGACGTAAATTTGAATAGGTTGGGTAGAAATATTTAGCTCTTTTTCCATATATATTCTTACTCCAAGACGCAATGCCATAGTATTCCGCATTTTTTTATAATATGCTATGACCGAAATGACTTGATTGAGTTATTTTCTTTTTTACACGCACTTTTTTAACAGCGTTTATAAGCGAAATATATGAATTTAAAATTAGTATACGTACTCACAAAAAAGGTAATAAAACTAGGTAGTATAAAACAGCGGAAATTCATAAATGTAATTTCACAGCATTATTGGCACTGGGAATCTGGCACGTTCGAAGTTTTCCAACCACTGTTGCACGTGCGGAATAATCTAGGACACTGTATAACCTTCGTGTAATATACAACTTTCCACGTGAGTTAAATTCACCGGGCGGATGCAGGCCGATTCGGATTTAGAACAGGTAGGAAATAGGTGTACTGGAGACCCAATTCTGGGAAATTAAAATTAACGAAGAGTGACGAGCTGGACAGACGTCATTAGGACGGGGTTATTTCGTTGTGTGCCACCCTTTATATTGTAATCTCAAATATCACCTTCCCGGAAACATAAACAACAACAGAAATTTTATGGAAAATCTAGACATTACAATTAAGATGGAAAACCTAAAATAAATTCATTAATAATCAGTATTCACCAACCTTGCATTATATAAATACATCGTAAAATCATATTATGAGAAATACAACTGTAACCCATCTTAAACAACAATTCAAATCAGATAGATATATAAAATAACAAAATAAAAGTAACTTGTAACTGGTAAAATCATGCAGCAATACTGATAAATATAATTAAAGTAAAATAATGGTTTACTACCCCTGACATCCCAACAATAGTATATAAGCCATAGAATAAGAACAGCCTGTACTAGTCTGAAGATGGCCGTTATAGGCTGAAACCGGTCCAGTCAAAAAAAAAAAAATGGAATAAAGTTATAAATTTGTTTTATTAAATCATTAAAATGGAATTCCACCATGAATTAACAGTTACAAAATTAGAAATAATAAACAACGTATTTAAAACAGAAAAATAAACCTCGAAGGTTTGAAGAGCGATACGATTGTTCCCTAATTGCACCATGTATATGTGAATTTTGAATATAATTTATATATTCATCTTATGTTAAATCACATCATCTAAGATAATAAATATATATACAGATACGGTTATAGCAAACATAAAAATAATGTAATAACAACATTTTATAAATGAAGACCACACGGCAAGAACCTGTTAACATTTTTTTTTGTCAAAGTACAGTAGTATAGTTTGGTTCTGGGGTACAGATGATATATGTATGTAACAAAGTTACGGTATTTTAATTAATTCATTATTTCACAAAATGTTTCCTTTTTATGAAATTACAGATTTAACATTTGACTTGCTATAGGAGTGAATTTACATGTATTATTTTAGGACGGGGAGGATAAGCAAAATGGTAGAATCGGGGTGGCTATGGTCTTTATTGAACTTTATCCCCATTGACCTAGTGACAAAGCAATGCAAACCATAGAAACGTTATCAAGGAGAAACAGCCCGCCATGTGTGCGCATTCATTTTCGATTTTGGTTCACAAAATAGTACCTTCTGACTGGTTTAAATACATAATGCAAGGCATGATTGTGCATTAATGTGATATTTGACATTATGTCATTTATTATTCCAATCGACTGAATCGACGAAGAGTGACAAAAGTGACTTATAACACCAGCGTAGAATGCGTTTGCTGCACCTAGTTTGTATATTTATTGAAAAAGGTTATTATGCTTACACATTATTATAGTACTATTTATATTTTTTCATTTATGCGTCCATGGGGCTTTTATATATAAAGTGACTGTAATAAGAATAACATAAATCCACAAAAGAACAGTGAAGGTTAGATTTATTCCTTTACAATTTAAGGTAGGCTGTTATAATTTATAATAACCGATGTAAAAAAAAACCATAATAAATACGCAAAATAAAATCAGTTAAATAATAATAAGTAGGAAAACATATTAAAAAAATAACAGAAAAAGAGAGAGAAAATATGTAAAAAATACACGAACTTAAAACCAAACAATATTTCAAGAGAAAAAAAAATTAAGTTTGTATTTATAGTGTTGTAGTTCATTCGTGTCTATTATAGAGAATTACAAAAAAAATACCTACTAAAAATAACAACACTTAGATCAGAAAACCAGTGCTAGCAAACATGGGTCATACATTGTTTTTAAAATAAACAATTTAAATCGTCGTTCTATCATTTTGATTTTGCTGCCAGTCAAGTAGTTCAAAATCATATATTTTTTTTAATATTTAAACTTTTTTTTTTCATTTCACACTGATTCTTTGTCTCTGATCCTTTCTTATAATTTTAAATGTTTTTCTATTATTTTCTCACTGTTCTATTATTATATATTATGTTTTCCCTCTGTATGTATATGTAACCGCACACTTTGTATTTTTGGTTTAGTTTAATTTTGTACCCAGATGATGCTTAGGCTAAACGAAACCGGTCGGTCATAAAAAATAAAATAAAGTCTGTGGTATTTTACAAAGTTATTATATCATTTTCGTTTTATTTGCGTATTTTGATTTGTTAATTCCGGTGCAATTTCAGTTGTTATTGGTGCCATCGGTTTCAAAGCCCCCGCTGTCTTTTTAGCAGTAAGTTTATGATTTTCGGTACCGAATTAATATAATATGTTTTATAGTGAGGTTAGATTCTAGTAAATCAATTGACTTAATTAAGTAGATGATTGCTTGCGATGTAATACTGTTTGGTCGTTCCTTCTAATACCACATGATAGCTTAGACTGGTTGACTAGAATAGTTTTTGCAGAATTTTCGTCAATCAGTTCAAGCAATTGGTCGGCACCAGTCAACCTCGAAACCAGTCGGTCATTAAAAATAAAATAATATTCGTGGTCTTTTACAAAAGTTATTTTTTCATTTCTTTAAATTTGCCAAACCACAAATCGATTGCTTTCTACGAAAATATATTTCTTTTTAGTTCGTGCTAAAAACTTTTAAAATCCTAAACACATCTCTGCAACACTGTAGCGGTGAACACAGAAAAGCAGCGCTGTGCGAAGTAAAGACGAATACAAAAACAGAAAAGTAACATCTTCTAGGGCAATCTCATTTTCCGAGATAAAAGTTAGTTCGGTGAAGAGATGCGAGAAATTTTATTCCTACGATATTTCTCTATTTGCTCAAAGTAAATAATGCGAAAACTCGCTGAAACTATAATAAGTTAAAAATAACGAGTTAAAGTTAAAAGTTCGACTGAGCAAAGGATGATTTATTAGACGAGTCACGTTGGTAGAGGTAGTTATTAATTACCTCAGTGATGAAGCGAAGAAAGATCTCAAACTGACGGTCGTTTTCACAGATCAAAACTGAGCGAGCATTAAGTCCAATCAATATTTACCCCGATCAAAGGATAACCTACATTCCATTTCAACAATACAAGTAAAACTATAAAATATTTGATTGATATTTTATAGTTTTAAGTGAATACCGCACAAGAGTCAGAACCTTCTGGAGCCAGTGGGACAATGGCATTCTTAATTGGACGTAGATAGGCCCAAAAAGATGAAACTTTAAAAAAGGCGTTTGAAAATATGACGATAAAAAAGCATTAATATGCGTAATCGGCAATTATAAAGTGTTTTTTTTTCTTTATGAGCTAATGCTCATAAATAACCTATTTATAATAATTTTTAAATAGGTTATTTATGATTTGTGAATGTGTTTATTAAATAAAAATGCATTTTTTAAGATATCCTTTATTTTATAATGTGTTTAAACTTCAATTTAAGTCAAATATCTTGACTTTGCGTTAGTAAATCGTTAATTACCAAAAAATCTATTGCATTTGGAGCTTGAATGTTTTCAGCAGATATAAATCTTGTCAGATATTTATCTATATAAAAAAACACGATTTTGGAAAAATTGTAGGTTAGACGCTTTCTGCATAACTACGTCCAATTGTAGTGTGTTGTGAGATAAATAATTGTGAAGGAGATAAATAAGGAAAACGTTGAGAAGTGGCTAAATATCCAGATTCAGTCACCAAACACGGCTAAAGCCATTTCAAGCAACGTTTAAAACAAAATGATTTTATTTTACTAGGGTGATACTTAGAGTATCTACCACTCTTGACTACATTTCGTTATTTTACCTTTTTTATAATGCATTATCAATTAAAAATTATAGGTAAAGATGTGATTATCATTATTAAATTCATATTTGTGTAACATTAACGATTTGAAGAAGATTTATTTTGTGCCACAAATATCTTATCTTTCTATTGATTAAATGTGAAATAAAACATTATTTATTATTTGCATACGCCGGGATTAGAGCCCGCGACCACTGGATTCGTAGTCGAGCGTCTTAACCACTCGGCCACGAAGGCCGCCAACTATTATATTGCAACAAGGCAAAAAATACAATTGTACGTATTGTGAATGCACGTTTTTTTTGTTTTATAATCTTTGCCTAATTGCAATAAAGGATTACTACCAATCGGGCATGTCATATTCCTAAAACATATCCAATATCACTGAATAGATAATCCCTAGAAGTGTGAAACAAACCAATTTGGAAGAAAGCTATAGTCAATTCACATAAGATCTTTCGACTTCTAGGACCTATTATAATCCGATATTGCTAACACCAATATTCAGTTAAGAGCAATAACAACGTATATTACAAGAGAATGTTGATATTCTGCTGCATTCCCTTTAGCTGGCTAAAGTTATCCGATGTGATTACGTCCGACCCGATAGCCAGACGCCCGCCGCGGCACCTACCGCCAGGGTGCCACCCCCGGGGATAGCGCAATCCCAGTGAGGGGTAGCACCACTTCCGGCCAATTGCAGCGGTGCCTTCAGAGCATTCCGGAGTAAGGCAAGCGGGAAATCGGAAATGAAACGCCGGCCGCTCGGCGACGTCCAGACGGAAAATTGGAAAATATTTAGGTTCGACACAAATTGCTTTTTTTTTAAATCGTTAACATGCGAATGACGCCAGCGTGTTGACCGTTGCTTGCAAGGTGCGAGTGTGATTAATCGCAATGGCGATGGTGAATAAAGACTTGCTTTAAAACAAGTTATTGATTTAGTCATTCCAGCACAGACACAGACACAAGACGAGGAATTGGAACCAAATAAGACTAGCTTCATAAAAAAGGCGCAAAGTCAAAAGTCATTGATGTACGGAGCTATAGAGATATTTGATGAATGATATTAAATTAAAGGAAAATATTGAAAAAATAAGAAAACATGTAACGAATTTATGCTTACAAATATTAATTCAAACGTTCTATTAGAACAAACGTATTGTTATTTATGAGTGTACTATTTATAGTGAATAAATTCCCAGTCCAAACTGCCCGAAGCCAGTGGGACCATGGCGTGTTGTGAGGCTGATAAAAGTATGGAGGAGAAGTTATAGTGAACACCGCACAAGGGTCCCAACTGGGACTATGGTATCCTTAATTGGGGTATGTTGTGAGGTTGACGATAGTGGGCGAAAAG
Organism: Drusus annulatus; assembly: GCA_022651775.1. NCBI lineage: Eukaryota > Metazoa > Arthropoda > Insecta > Trichoptera > Limnephilidae > Drusus > Drusus annulatus. Next base: position 232,358 of record JAGWCC010000140.1, read on the forward strand.
AGATGAGGAAGTTTGGGAGTATCTGGCTATTCAGATCTGGTCATCAAAGACGGGCAAAGCCATCCCAAGCAACGTTTCGATTCTGAATGGTGGTCTTTCAGAAGGGCGATGCTTAAAAGTATCACTTCGGAACGTTTTTTTAGCTAAACACAGTTATGATACATCCGAATGATAAACTAGATTTCTTAAGAAATAAAACTACAAAAATTCACCCTTGGCTTTTAGTAAAGCAATATTCATATTCATATTATATAATACCAACGTTGTTTTCAATCTAAAACGGCTTTTCCGCCCTCTTTCACAGCAGTTCTCAAATTGCAGCGATGCAAAAATCGGATGAAATTGGAATCCGACCTAAAAGGGTAATAATTCTTGTTATCTCAAATCGATTTAGGTATACGGGGAGAAAGGCTGAAATTCCCGGTATAAATACTCGGCAACAAACCGCTAATAAATCACCCCTTTCCACGTATAACCCCGGGGATATCCAATGATGTAATAGACTCCCTTGTTGATTTCCCGAATGCAGATGTTTGAATCAACAACATCATTTTGGCTTGAACCCTTTTCATTTATTTCGCTTTTATGAGGTTGTTGAATTCAACGCGAGTAATTGGATTCATGAGAGAAATTGGTCCCAAATTAAATTAAATCTTGGGATTGCAATGTATTGCTACGTAATTGCCCTTCGTTTATAAAATATCCAATGTAAGGCAAAAGGGCTGAACCGCCATTTTGAGAAGTTTACACCAGAGGACTTAAAAGTTTTTTGTTTTTGTTTTATGTGTTTAGGTGAAAGGCGTTCCAAAGTGATAGATACTCGTGAGTATCGCCCTGGTGAAATACCACCATTCAGAATCGAAACGTTGCTTGAAATGACATGAGCCTTGTTTGATGACCAGATCTGAATAACCAGGAACTTCCCAATTTTACTTTTCTCCATCTCCTTTCCCTCTCCACTACCTTCAGCCCCACAACATATAACCCTAATTGGGAATACCATAATCCCACTGGCTCTATAAAGTTGGCGGTAGTTCCAGACCTGAAAAACAGGGCACTTCCCAACCTCTCCTTTCTCATCTCCTTCCCCTCCCCACTTCTAGTAAGTCTCACAACACGCTATAGTCCCACCGGTTTCGGGCAGTTGGAACTCTAGTGCGGTTATTTATTTATTTTAAAATAGTGCATACATAAATAATAATACGTATCGTCGCCGGAAAGGCAGAAAGGCTGAAGCGCCATATTGGAAAGCTTACACCAGAGAACTATAAGATTTTTTTTTTAATAATAAAATTAATGAGTTTTTAGTACCTGGTTGGATTTTGAACAAAATAAGTTACTCAGGTAACTCAATGGTCTCACGGTGTTACCTGAGGCGACAAAAAGCTTAAAAAGTCCCAAACTTGTGTCGCTTGAGTCAAGCCTTCTCCCAAACGGTAAATGTATTTCAGATGGCTGAAGGGCCACAAAAGTCTTCAGAATCAAACGAAAGTCAGAGCATTCGATACTGAAAAAATAACTGAAAAAAACTGCAAATATTTTTTTTAACAAAGTATTGCTTACGCCTTTTTGCCTTTCCAACGACGATATATTTAATTTAAATAAAAAATAATTTTTGTTTAAGCCACTTTATTTATACACATAACAGTTCGACCGGTTTCGGTTAGACTTAACCTTCATAGGATGAAGGTTAAGTCTAACCGAAACCGGTCGAACTGTTATGTATAAATAAAGTGGCTTAAAAACAAAATTATTTTTTATTTAAATTATAATGTCCAGCTACAAAGTGTTTGCTTCCTTCGATAATTTAATATCAGTGAGTACGACTGAAAAAGCAAAATTGTATAAAATATATTCTATTAAATACAGAGTTATGTCTATCAATATTCATTTTTATCAACAGTGTATAAAGTTTAAAGTGTTTCCTAACTATCTAAATTCAAATTTTAATGGTGTTTCCAATAAAACTCCCTTCAATGCATCGTCCATATATCAAGCCAAAATGGCCTGGTTGAAAGAAGACCTTAAAAATACCTATAAACAACGTAACAATATCAAATTAAAAAACCTACATCCAATAGAATGGGATTTATTTGACGATAAAGTAAGAAATTATGTGTCTAGTAAAGGTTTTTAAAAACGTGTCAATTTGGAAAAGAAATTTAAAAACCTATGTGAATTAAATAATTCCTTAAATAAAACGCCTATAATACCAACAAAAAAATTTTACGACCGAATACAAAACCTTTCATCTGTTCAGTTTCACCCACAGGAGATGGCTCTCCTGTCAAAAGGTTTAAAATATAACCTCCAGTATACCAAAAACAAATATAATGACGCCATTGAAAATGTTGCAGTGGATCTTGAAACGGCGTTACACATGGCTCCAAGAACATTTTATTATAAAAGTGCTGAAGTGTTAAAAAACTTGATTCCCAAAAATATTCCAACCTTTAATTCGGAAACCCTTCATGCAAGGGCTATTCGAAACAAATTAAGTAGTGAAAATTTAGTATTAACTAAAGCTGATAAAGGTAATACTGTAATAATTATGCCTAGATCAGAATATACCTTTAAAATGGAAGATTTTCTCAATAATGATAATTTTAAAATGTTAAAATCAGACCCCACTAATAATTTCCAACAAAATGTTAAAAATGCTTTAAAAGATTCTAAAAACCCAATGTTCATAGATCTATCATATGATCAAGTTAAATTCCTCACTAAAAATCCAAAAATACCCAGGTTATATGGATTCCTGAAAATTCACAAAACTAATTGCCCTATTAGGCCAGTCGTTTCATGTTGCAACTCACCTAATTTTAAATTAGCATCTTTTATAACCAATGTATTCAACAATGCCAATGTGTTTTTCCCAAAATACACAATTAAGAATTCAAAAGAATTAGTACATCATTTGAAGGACTTAGTCCTCCCTTCCAACTCTAAACTCATTTCATTTGACGTTATAAATTTGTTTCCTAATGTACCTATAAGCGAATGTAAACCCTTAATATCTAACCTACTGAATACTTCTAATTTATCCAATGACCTTGCCAATGATCTTACTCGACTATTTAATGTTTGTTTGAACCAAAATTATTTTAAATTCAATGATGTTATATACCAGCAGAAAGAGGGTTTACCCATGGGAGCTCCAACTAGTCCTCTTTTTGCTGACCTTTTTATGGACAACCTAGAAAATAAGATTTTTGAATGCAAATCCCCTTTGCTAAAAAATGTACTTCTGTGGAAACGTTATGTCGATGATATATTTTGCATTTGGACAGGTACAGAGCGTCAGTTAAATACCTTCCTATCACTCCTCAACTCCTTCCATAAACAGATCCAGTTCACATTAGAGATAGGTATAAATTCCAGTTTAAATTTCCTAGACCTTTCTTTATCTATTATTAACAACAAAATTAACTTCAACATTTACCAGGATGAAGGTTAAGTCTAACCGAAACCGGTCGAACTGTTATGTGTATAAATAAAGTGGCTTAAAACAAAATTATTTTTTATTTAAATTATAATGTCCAGCTACAAAGTGTTTGCTTCCTTCGATAACGATATATTTAATATACGATGGTAGAAAGTCTACACTTTTATAATGAATGTAGGTCAACTTAGCGTAGCAAAAGAGACTAAAGCACCCTTAATATTGGGAAATGTTGTAAGACAGAAGGGAATGAGTGAAGGTAAAGGGAATGGTAAAGATACAGGTCGGATTGTATCAACACGTCTTAACACTCGTGTAAACCTAATCTAAGTTATATCACTGTATCTTGGGTTTGTAATTAATTGTTTGCTGAAGCTTTCGTTTGTTTTTGCAAATAAAACTTTACAAGTATGGAAGAAACATGTTCAAAGAACAAGAATGAGGATAATATGACTGTTGATTGTGTACACAATTGAACAAACTTGTTTGTACGCTTGAATCGACTGCGAGGTATTTTCTTTTCAGATAAAATACAAGAAAACGAAAAACAATACATATCGCGGCAAGAGTTCGTAAGTATACTAAAACGAAGGTCAGTTTTGAAATGTAAACGATAAAATTTACAAACTGCTTTGTCTAATTTAATGAATTTGAATGTTATTTCTCTAAATATGTTTGTTAATAACAACATTACTTGCTGTTTAACGTCATAAGATTGAGAGAGAATTTGACCCCCTTTGAGTAAACAGTCAATTTAAAATAATTATATTATAGTGAATACCGCACAAGAGTCCCAACTGCTCCCAATCGTCTGGAGCCAGTGAGACTATGGCATCTCCAATTGGGTTATGTTGTGTGGCTTAAGGTAGTGGGGAGGTGAAATAGATGGGGAATAGGAAGGTTTGGAAATACCTGTCTACTCAGATCTGGTCACCAAACACGTCATAAGACAGTATATACTAATCTGGAACGTGACAATAATGAACATGACGTAATATAGACAAACATTTTGATACACAAATTTCTCCGATTGTTTATAATAATCATTCAAAAGTTGACAATGCTACAGAACCAGAGTGGTAGATACTCTAAGTATCGCCCTGGTGAAAGACCACCATTCAGAATCGAAACATTGCTTGAAATGACTTTAGCCGTGTTTGTTGACCAGATCCGAATAGCCAGGTACTTCCCAACCTTCCTCTTCCCCATCTCCTTCCCCTCGCCACTACCTTTAGCCTCACAACATACCCCAATTGGGGATACCATATTTTCACTGGCTCTAGACTGTTGGGAGCAGTTGCGATTCTTGTGCGTTATTATTCACTATAAAAAATAAAATTAAAATAACCGTTTTTTGTAGGCTGCTGCTTTTGCTTATAACGAAATCACATATTGTTTATTTTGTTTGAGCAAATAATTTTCACTGTTTAATGTAAATCTTTATATGGAAAAGCCCACTCAGGTGTAAAGAATAAAGTAAATAAATTTTAAACAAAAAAAAATTTAGTTTTTTTTTTCTAATACAGTAAAGCATGGGTGCTTGGGCGAGACATAAAGAAGCACGCCTTAAATCCCTGAATCGCTAAGAATATTCGCTTCCAGGAAAACGCAGTGAATCCTCGCAAACGAGGCGAGCCTCACGTCCTACGCCTACGACGGCTGGCGATCCTGCGCCGCTTAGGATTTTCCAAAGATTGACGTAAATAAATATGATGAAACGAATTCCGCAGGGCGAATTGGACCGGATTCCTCGCGAAACGGCCCCTGACCAATATAAATTCCTCGCCCGGGACGAGTTCCACATACGGATGGAGCATTATCCGGGCTAGAGCCGGTGGAAATATAAAACGGCCGACTCTGTATGAGCGGAAGGTCGAATTATATGGAACAAATCGGACGTAGTTGTGCAGGAAGCACCCAACCACAAAAATATGAAACTGAGAAAATGTCGTCGCCGAAAAGGCAAAAGGGCGCCATCTTGGGAAGTTTGCAACAGCGTACTTAATTTTTTTTTTGTTTTACACTTAAATTCACAAGTCTTCAGTAGTACTCGGTTGGATTTTGAAAAATCAAAATTAACTCAGATAATTGAATGCTCTCATTGAGTGCTTTCTCAAGCGACAAAAAGTGTCGCTTGAATCGAAGCCTTCTCCCAAATGGTTAATGTATTTTAGATGGCCGAAGGGTCACAAAAGTCTTCAGAATCAAACGAGAGTCAGAGCATTCCATGCAGAAAAAACTGATCAAAAATGCAAATTTAACTTATTTTGACCAAAGTGTCGCTTAAGTTCTTTTGCCTTTCCAGCGACGATATGATGATACAAAAGCTTATTACGGAATTTGTGAAATTAAATATCAGTGTATTTTCTGTATGAGAATAAGTAGGCAATTTATAACATATCAATGTTTTTATTAAAAAAACAAAAAAGTTTTTTTTTATAGTGGATTCCACACAAGAGTCTCAACTGTTCCCAACCGTCTAGAGCCAGTGAGACTATGGCATCCCCAATTGGGGTATGTTGTGAGGCTGAACGTAATTGGGGGGACGGAAATGGGGAAGAGGAAGGTTGGGAGTACTTGGTTGTTCAGCTCTGGTCACCAAACACGGCTAAAGCCATTTCAAGCAACGTTTCGATTCTGAATGGTGGTATTTCAACAGAGCGATACTTGGTGTATATTGCCTATTTTATCCTACATTTTAATGTTTTTAAACTTCAATCAAAGTTATATCTGCAAAGCGGGTCAGTAAAAAATGAATCGCCAAAAATCTATTGCGTTTGTAGCTTGGATGTTTTCAGCCGATGAAAACATTTAAAACTCGATTTTGGCAAATTGTGGGTTGGATGCTTTTCGCCTAACTACGTCCAATTAATCTGCTAGACTTCTGGTTCACAATAATGAAATTCCACAAGCGAAGAAACAATATGTAAAGGAGACTTTTTCAGATATTATGTTAAATAATAAAACATACAAGGGGAAAATCTGTTGATAAGGTTCCCCTAGTCTACGTCTTTTTTTGGGAAAACTACGTAGAAGGTATTTTTAATAAAAGTAAGACGGCCTCAATGGTCGAGTGGTAATACGCCCGACTACGAATCCAAAGGTCGCGGGTTCAAACCCGGCGTGCGCCAATAACTTTTATTTAATTAAAATGTGTCATAACACATTTAATTCATACAAAATAATATAAAGTATATTTGCGGCACGTTTCAGAGTGGTAGATACTTTAAGTATCGCCCTGGTAAAAGACCACCATTCAGAATCGAGATGTTGGTTGAAACGGCTTTAGACGTGTTTGGTGACCAGATCTGAATAGACAGGTACTTCCCACCCTTACTCTTACCCATCTCCTTCCCCACTACCTTCAGCCTTACGAAAATCCCCAATTGGGGATACCATAGTCTCACTGGCTCTAGACGATTGGGAGAAGTTGGGACTCTTATGCGGTATTCAACATTAAAAAAAATCAAAAGCTTTACACTAGAGATTACTGCCGAAATCGATAGTATGGCGCATTTGCGATTAGTACAGGATCAACATTGTAATCAATTAAATATAAAAACGAAATGTTAAAATCTTTACATCGACTTACCCTACGCATGTATGATTTAGGTATTTTAAATACAAGGTTTCATCATCAAATTTTCAAGATAAAAAAATAAAATAAATTATGACAAAACACGATAAAAACTACCCTCATTTTTCGCTACTCCACACTAACAGAATTGGAGATAGGGTACTTCATGTATGACACGTAGAGATTTGTAGGTACGTGGACAATATCTGTGAAAATATGGCCGAATATAATATAAGAAGCTGAGGGCAACAATATTTTAAGAAGTTACCAGGAAAATATTAACGCAAGTTTATTGATGTTATCGCTCCCTCGCTAGCGTTAGCTTAATCTGTCGCTATTAAGCTATTTCGACAGAAATATTACATTATTCTTTGGGGAATAGGCCACAGACCTACGTCAGAGAGTACGCAGAAAATATAAATTAGAAATTTAAAACATGAAAATCGATACAAAACTGTATTCATTTCGGGGCATCATTTTTTTAAATAGTGAATACCGCACAGGAGCCGGCCTCCATGGTCGAGTGGTAAGACGCTCTACTACGAATCCAAAAGTCGCGGGTTCAAACCCGGCGTGTGCCAATAACTTTTATTTAATTAATGTGTGTCAAAACACATTTAATTTTTATTAAAAAAAAATATATATTTGTTGCACGTTCCAGAGTGAAAGATACTCTGAGTATCACCCTGGTGAAAAACGACCATTCAGAATCGAAACGTTACTTGAAATGGCTTCAGACTCACAAAATACCCCAGTTGAGACTGCTCCCGACCGTCTGGAGCAAGTGAGACTATGGCATCCCGACCGGAGTATAACGTAGTGGGAGGTGAAGGATATGGGAAAGAGGTAGGTCGAAAGTACCTGGATATTCAGATCTGGTCACCAATTCGATTCTGAATGGTGGTCTTTCACCAGGGCGATACCGAGATGGAAATTATTTACCGTTAAATTTTCGATAAATAGTTTAATTTGCAGCGTGTATTAAACTGGGATTTTTTGTGTTAAAATGGGCAGAGCCCATCATTTTTGGTTCCCTGATTTGCATGCCCCAGTGGTTATTTTTTCCGCGAGGTTAGCCACGGCAATGCACGGCGGAATCGTTTGATGATGGCGCTATATTCGGCTTCGGAAAATAGATTATCGAGTTTAACACGGCGAGCAATCAATATAACTGAAGAGTACCATTCCGCCTAAAAATTAACATATTCAAATTGAAGGTAACATAATAACCAACATGAACGGATAATCTAGGGTGTGTTTCGAATATTCATTCTGAGATTATCAAAACAAAAACAATACGATTTATTTGTAACAAATAAATGTAAGAATAAAAAATACTGTATACGAAGAATCCCAAGTCCCGAGTGCAGCCAGTGGGACCATGTCACCCCCGATTGGGAGTATGTTTCGAGGGTAAAGGTAATGGATATAAAGAAGAGTGTGAGAAAGAGGAAGGTTGGGAAGTACGTGGTTATTCAGATCTGGTCACCAAACACGACTAAAAGCCATTCAAGCAACGTTCCGATTCTGAATGGTGGACTTTTACGAGGGCGTATCTTCCTCTCTGGGTTGTGAAGCTGAAAAGAGTAGGGAAGGGAAGGAGTTGGGAAAGAGAAAGGTTGGAAAGTACGTGACTATTCAGATCTGGTCACCAAACACGACTTAAGCCAATTCAAGCAACGTTTCGATTCTGAATGGTGGTTTTTCTCCAGAGCGATACTTAGACTATCTACCACTCTGGGTTGTGAGGCTGAAGGTAGTGGAGAGGGGAAGAAGATGGAGAGGATGAAAGTTGGAAAGTACGTAGCTATTGAGATCTGGGCACCAAACACGGCTAAAGCCATTTCAAGCAAAGTTATTATCATAATATGGAATAACAGCAACAAATTTAATTAAATTAACTGTGGACGCCGGCATTCGAACCTGCGACCTCTGGATCCGGACTCGGCCACGGGGGTCTTCGTAGTGACAACTGTTTTGCCTTCCAACGGCAAAGTCAAACGATAGTGTTTATGGCGTTACAAAAGTGGCTCTACATTGGAGTAAGAATATACATGAAATGAGAGCTACATATTTTTACCCAACCTATACAAATTTGCGATAAATCACTTTCTCCTGGTTTTTACTTCGTATACTATGGGAGAGAAGAGACAAGAAAAGTTTTCATATAATTTTGCACCACTTGTAAGTATGTAAGAATGTCCTCCGTCCGCGCTGACTTCACACCGTCGAGTAGGATAACTTACGTCAACGGATTTTGAGGTTATTTCCTATATTTTTGTTGATTGAAAAACTTGCAGTGGTTATACAAATAAATCAAACATGATGGTAATATGTGCTATGCGTGAATGTTCAAATAAGACCAAACAAAGATTATAAAACATCACTCTTCAGAGGTATTTCAACAGTTTTAAATATTTTTGACCGAACTTTAGAATTCTTACATTTTTAATGATATAAAGACATAAAATCAACAAAAAGCTTCCATAATTATTTAGGCAAACTTTCTGTTATTAGTGTTTGTGTGATATTTTGACTAAATGAATAATTTTAATGATATTTTTTTATAAATAAAACACATACACTTTGTTTATAACCACTTTATTATTCAATATTATGTCTACCGGTTTATTTTTATATTTTGATATATTTTTTGTTTAATGTGTTAAAATATGTTTATTAAAAATGTCTGAATTCAATGTGGGCGGTTACTAACATCCTATCCAACATCCTTTAATATATCTTTGTCTCGTTCTATCGAGTCAGTATAAAGTCAACCGTCTTGACTACACTGTTTCACAAAGGTACCTCTCCATGTATATTCTAACTCCGAGGGCTCTACGGATAATGGTAAGAGCATAGGCAGATAAATAAAACGTTTGTGTTTGTACAACACAAACATATTAAGCGCATTCGAAAGTTAAAGTCGATACTGAATACATTGTGGTTACGTTCCGTACAAAGTACGAAATCATAAGTTTACAAAGTTTCGTAAAACATTCGACGGAAAGCGGAGGTTTTTTGAGCGGTCGTCTGCCACAAGCAAGCGTAACATTCTAGAAGACCTTTGTCTGAACAATATTTCGTAACAATTGTCTGAACAACTGATTGTATGGGAAATTCGAACAAAACAATAAATTACCTTGTTCGAAGTTACGGCAACAATAAAAGCAACTTTAGTCGGTACCTACTGACAATTTATTGGAATAATACATTCTCGAAAGTTTTTGTTAACATCTATTATATTGTTTACCAAAGGGAATGGAAAACAAATTTACGAGTATCAGATTTCAGGAGGAACATTGATTCTATTAGGAAATAAATCGACTGTCGGAAATAAGATTCGTTAAGTTAATTGAAAAATGTCAAGCACACGTGCGTACTCATATTTATATTAATATAAATAAACCTATTGTATATGAACCTTCAGATATGATTTTTTTGGACTCAGGGATCTAATTTATCTAGCATTCCGTCTACCTTAATCCTTCCTCTGGTAGATCTATATATACGTATATATTTAAAAGTAAATACTGCACAAGAGTATTAACTGCTCCCAACCGTCTGAATCCAGTGGGACCTGGCATCCCCAATTGGGGTATGTTATGAGGCTGAAGGTAGTGAGGAAGGGATGAAAATGAGGAAGGGGAAGGTTAGGAAGTACCTAATTATTCATATCTAGTCCCAAATACGGCTAAAGCCATTTCAACCAAGCAACGTTTTGATTCTGAATGGTGGTCTTTCACCAGGGCGATACTTAGAGTATATTCCATTCTAATTAGTGCTACTAGTCGTGTAGCGTATATTATCTGTTACAACACCGCTGAGTAACGCCACTCATCAGATAAATGTCTATTTTCACAGTCGCATTAATTCCATGATTAAAGATACTTAGGGGGAGTTTGGAAACTACCTGGCTTAAGCTATTCTAAGCAACGTTTCGATTCTGAATGATGGTTTTTCAACAGGGCGATGTTTAGAGCATCTACCACTTTGAAGAGCTGATATACATCAGAGTTGGTATTGGCACTCCATTGTGGACTGCAAGCCTCATTTAATAAATTTATATAATTAATATTTTCAATTATTATTCGAAAGTTAAACGGTGATGGTTATTTTATCAAGGCAGAGCGGGAAACTCCTCGACTATTAGCTCTACGGGCCCAAAGCCCAACGAGGTTAATTAATTTAATATAAATATATTAAATTATTTTTGAGTTTTCATAAAAATACGTTAGAATATATGCATCACGTTCGAGAGAGGAATTGAGAATCGAAACGTGGTGAAAATGACTTAAGCTATGGTTAGTTGACAGATTTCAATATCCTAACCTTGCTCTTGATCTTCTATTTTTCCTCCCACACTTCCTTTATTCCTCAAATTGTGGATGCCATTGTTGAACTGGGTACATTCACACATAAAAAATAAAAATAAAAACAGTTGTACTATCTTATATTATTATTGCTTTAACATTCAGATTATTCGATCCGAAGCTGCGATAAAACACCGAATGTGTTTATAGCTTCAGATGAATGTGGAAAATAGTGGACTGTAGAACTATAAACTATGAACTGTACTACTTGATGGAAGTGTCTAATTATGGATGTGGAAAGATTATTCAGATGAATGGAAAATGGGAAACCATTCACTCACCGATGCTGTTGAAGTGGAAGTTCTTGATTATTTTTACACATTGTATTATTAACGAACATAAATCACAACAAAACACGACACTTAATATTATATTACTTGAAGAAAAACAACAAAACCGATGACAAACTTTTTTTTACATTAAACTCTCCTGTTTCGATTGTCACTTGTTTTGAACTCCATGTCGTTCCATACGGAATTCGACATTGCGAAATGGTTGGATAAAGTAGGAACTGGATGAAAAACATAAAGGTAAGAACCTATCAAATTATCACTTTGAAACCATTCTTCGCCATTCTTAATTCGGTTGAATAAAAATTCTCAAATAAATATACTTATAAAATTAATTATTTTCAGCGTAAACTTGATATATAGAAATATCAACTTTACATAACTTAACCACTGGCCAAAAGTAAAGGGTGTAAAAACAGAAAACATTGTAAAACGTATTTAAATCAATTTGCAGCGCATAAATAAAGTCAATTCGATTAATTAAGATGCCCAACATAAATTGATGACGTCACGACCTGACGAGCGCGCTGATTGGATGGCCAACAGCCAATTGTATTATTTCTGATGATTAAAAAATAGAAAAGTTCTGCACCGGGAGAGACAGGTTCGGGGCATAAAGGTGGGAAAATGGAAAATTCTATGAGGAGATTGAAGCTTTTGTAACAGAAATTGGAATGAATATTGGAATTGCAAATCCAATCCACGGAGGATTTATTTTTATTACGAAATATTTTATTACGTGCCGTTCATAGTGATCGAATATTTCGAGATGACTGAAATTGAAAATCGCAATACAAACCGAATAAATTCGGAAAAAAAAGTTTTCGAATTACGGACACAATTTTATTTCAAAGCTCCTCTTTAAAATATAGAAACGAAATAATGAGGTATTAAAATAAGACCGACTTTACTTTCAGAGAAAAATGTTTTGATTACTAGCAGCTTTGCGCTACTTGAAGATATGCCCAAGATGCGCGATAATCCTGAAGGAAAAATTCTGAGGAAATACGTCCGCAATTATAGGAGCTTAGCACGCAGCAAGTTCAGAGAAAGTCGAAAAATATTATTTAATCGTTTTCAAGGTATATGTTCTCCAGATAAATTAAAGAAAATTATTGGAGATTAAGAATTAAAAATTACACGGCACTCAACTGATTTTTTTAATAGAATTTCAATCACGCTAAATATAAAAAAGAATGGTGTTTACAGTAGGGCGTTGACAATAGTTCGAAACAACGCCACCCCCGTTATCGTTGGCAATTGTCAACTGTTGAATATAACCGTTGGAAATAACGCCGACGTTGAGCGACGATATTGATTTTAATAATGATAATCCTCTGTCGGGAGAGTTGAAACAGTTTGATCGTTGGTTCCGTTGGGGTTGTTATTTTATAACGCAACAGCTATATTTTGCTTGCCACCTCAGAGTAACAATATAAATGCCATGTCTTCATTATTTAATCCGCACAAACTTCAGACCCGTTTGAACTGTCAGGCGAACGGACTGTCAAAAGTACGTAAATAGTTAAAAACTTGAGTTATTTTTTGTGTAATATCTAGCAAAACATCATGGCCACATGTTCTATGCTTGTTTGCTTTAATCGAAGTACAAAAGGACAAAAAAAAACAGTTTTCACACGTATGTACCATAAAAATCGTCTTTTTTAGTTTGATCTCAAATATTTAACATCCTAACCTACAAAACAACTAGTAACTTACACCAATATGTAATTAATCTTTGGACTATTCGTTCCAATATAATAAACTTCCGTTTGAAATGAGTTTTAATGGATTTGTAATATTTTTAACTTAGAGATTATATTGTTACTCTGAGGAGATGTCACATGAGAAACCATTAGAACGGGTAACTCCCTATTTGTACGGCTTCTGAAAGTATCCCGGTCTCTTTCTTTCTCATGATACTAACGCTAAATTGTTGGCAAACAGATAAAGACAGAATAGTGTTTATCTCTTAGTTATCTTTATGATTTCGGTTGCCTCCCCAGATTCAGGGCTATGCCAAAATTGGAATATTATTATATATTTAATTATTTTTAGATTTCCAAAGGATGAAAAAAGGCGAGAAAAGTGGATCCGTGCTACGAGAAGGCAAAATTGGACTCCTAAATACCATAGCACAATCTGCTCAGTCCCAAGTAATCACTTCGACAAAACATCTCCGTTGGGCCCACTAATGGACGATAATATTTGGATACCTTCACTTTGAACATTGCCCCGTTTTTCTAGGTCCTGTATTATATAATTTAAAGATGTGATTTTTCGTAAACGTCGACGATTTGATTGTTGTAGTTTCAAAATTCGCATATTACGTTAAAGTATTATATTTTTTAAGACTACCTTTTTCGGAGTATCTACGATTGGTGCAACTACAGAATTCTCGGGCGTTACGGATCTAACATCAAATTCCAATCTAATTTCTTTTTCTTTGATTTAACAAATATGTTAATATGAATTCATACGTTTCATCTGGATTTTTATACCCTTAGCTTCTGGTTAATTGTTTTTTTTTAAATCTATTGATGTGCACATGCACTATTGTACCCATTTCTGAACCTGTTCTCTGATGATTTATGATAACGATCATGCATTTAGATAGTTTTAATTTTGTATACATATTATATATTATTTTCTCATTGTAAGTTAGAATTATTAGCTTAATTAATTAAGTATGAAGCGCACTTGACGTGAAATATCACAAAACTTTGCCATATAAGTTCACTGTTACTATTATCTGCATTCGAAATTTCCTTACAAAATAACGCGGGACGGAAAACATCCCTACAATACTTAAAAGCGGTGTCATGTTTTGTGAAATTTTTTGTGTCTCTTTCTCTCTCATGGTGTACGACGTAAAAACGCAGAGAAAGTGATTTATCGCAAATTTATATAGGTAAAAAAAAATTGATCTCTCTCCATATATTCTTACTCCAAGGTTAAGAAAATGATTTAACATCTGTTATCACCGTACATTTTTTTTATTTTACTTTTGTTTGTAAACTATTTTGTTGATGGAACTGAAGTTCATTTTATAATATGTATTAAAAAATGTTCTGTACTAATAATTTAATTCGTTTATATTTTTATCTATAAATAAGATTTTAATAATCTTATTGATTAATGTATCTTTGAATAAACAAAAATATATACAACATTCATTCTTTTTTAATGATTTACGATAGGAAAATCCACAAAGACGTCTAGTAGGGAGGTATTCAACCAAAAGATAATTTCAAATTACGCATACTATCGTTCGGGAAGTGTACACTCTTACATTTTTTGTTTATTTGGCGCTAAAGCTAAAACAATAGGTACACACTCAGCGAGTGTCGAGACTACATTCCGTTGAATAATATTCGTATGAAGCTATTGATATCCAACCGTTGGCGCAAATTTTCGTCAATAGCTTTGAACGTTGGCACCTAGCTGTAATTTCCAACAGCTAGTAATATGTTGATACAGTTCTAGTTTACAGATCGAATACCATACAGAAGATTAAAATAAATTAAAGACAAGGGTAAATATTTTGTATCTGTGAATATTGAATATTTTTAAGTGATTATTAATTTGATTTTGTGAGCTTACCCGGGTTTTTTTTCGGTACATTCTCATAGATTTTACAATATTATTAACAATAAAATACTTATGACGGCCTCTGTTGTCGAGCAGTTGAGACGCTCGACTACGAATTCAGAGGTCACGGGTTTAAATCCTGACGTGCGCAAATAAATTTTATTAAATTCATATAAATAATATACATTATATTTGTGGCACGTTCCAGAGTGGTAGATACTTTGAGTAACGCCCCGGTGAAAGACTACAATTCAGAATCGAAACGTTGATTAAAATGGCTTTAGCCTTGTTTGGCGACCAGCTCTGAGCCAGGTACTTCCCGACCATCCTCTTCCCCATCTTATTCTCTTTTTCTACTACTACCTTCAACCTCCTATCATGTAATTTTTGTAGGGTTTTTAGAAACATATTTTTTCCCTTCGTAAGCTCGTAAATTTAAACTCAATAGTCACGTAAAAGCATTTTTCCACCCGCATGAGGTAACAAAGTAAGGCGCATAGCGCCATTCTATTGGTATAAGGAACAAGAGTTAGAGTCAGTAACTTTAAATGATTCATCACTTGATAATAAATTAGAATCTGGAAAATGAAATGAAAAAAATCTTCAACCTCACAACTGGCTCCAGACGGTCGAGAGCAGTTTGGACTCTTGTGCGATATTCACTAGGTATATAAAAAAAAAATAATTGGTAGGAATCGTAATTCTCAAAGCGCATGCTTACTTTGTGGAACGCCAAATAATTTATATCCACTGACTTTGTGACTTTGATTATTAAAAAACCCAAAAGGGCATACCGGGTGTCACGCAAAATCATCGAAGTATAGCACAATATAATTATTACGAAATTCAACATTTTTAATAAAAATCCGAGCGCTTTAAAGGGGGTTTAAGCAGGGGAAGGCCGTGAGATCAAAATTAAATTTTTAGGAAGTGTTTAAATTTTAAAATTCTCCTAAAAAAGTCACCCAATGAAATTATCAGGATGAATTCGATCTTGGCAATCGGAAGTGCTTAATTTCCCCTTTCTGATGACTTCCGTGCTGATATCCGCTAGGAAATATTAACGTAATAATAAGGGCGCAACCGGCTAAGGACTCGGCAACAGGAAGGGCTCTCAGCCAGTAGGTAGGTCTTATTCCTACATACCGATTTAACGAGATTAGGTTTGGTGGTAGATACTCACCATACAGAATTGAAACGTAGCTTGAAATTACTTTAACCCTGTTAAGTAACCAGATCTGAATAGCTAGGTAATTTTCAACCTTCCTCTTGTCCATCTCCTTCCCCTCCCCACTATTTTTAACCTCACAACATACCCCAATTGGAGATGCCATAGTCTCAATGGCTCTAGACGGTCGGGAGCAGTTGGGACCTTTTTGCGTTCTCTAATTTTGAAACTGTCATTTCGTGGTGGAACTCCACTTCAATGATTTTAATAATACCATTTTTTTACATTATTCCATTATTTATTTTTAAGACTTGACCGGATTTTAGCTTACAACGGGCATCTTCAGACTGGTACGATTTTTAGTAAATCTATGGTATACATACTATTAATGTCCGGAATGGACGCTCATTGAGTCTATCTCATAGTGAACATCTGTGACTAAGGGTTTTGTTTTATTGCTGACAGAGGTGGCTTTATAATTAACTTCAAATATACCTTCGGGTAGTTTTATTATCTTCTGGGAGACAAGTTACGTAGTTATACATTAGATGCATATGTAGTTTTATTTTTATTTTTTTATAATATCTATTGTTCTCAGCTTTATTGTTAACAGTTGGCTATTATTGAATTTAATCTTTGATTTGCCCTCTGTTCAAGTCTTTTCCTGTCTCGGTTAGGTCTTAATAAAAAAATAGTGGAATAAAGTTTTAAAAATGTATTTTTAAATCACTTTTGTAGAGTATTTACTATAAAAAATAAAAATAAAACCATAACTCTAAGAACAGTTAAAATCACAAAATTGAAGTGCTGAAAGCTGTTATCACTTATTATCAAAAACGATGTTTGTGCTAATACAGAAAAAACCGAAATATTTATCAAAATTATAAATTATTCAAAATTATAAATTCAATGATTGACAGCCCTGAACTATTAAACTTGATTTCATTTCATGTTCCTAGCAAGACGATTACAAGGCAGTACCTTCCGTATTATTGTAGCAATTCTGCTTCAATCTCACAATTTAACACGCCTATGCGACGAATGTTGCATCTGGGAAACATATACTCCGATGTCGCTGATATATTTAACACGTCAATATCAAAATATAAGTTTAATTTAGTACAGTTGTTGTTATCTGGTAGAGCCAAACTAATAGTTGGACCTATTACTTAAAATAGTTTATTTCCTTTCTTTTACAATATTTTTGAATACGTTATTAGTTATTTTTGTATCTGCTATTCAATGTTCTTTTTATATTTTTTCTATTTTACACAATTCTTGCACTAATGAGCTTACTGTTTTGAAAAAAAATAATTAAAATGTATGTAAAAGCCTAAAACGGGCGTAAATAAATAAATAAAAAAAATTTAAATCAACTCATTTAAGCTTTTTGCTTTATTGTGATATTAATTATGATTCAATAAGACTCGATCGCTAACAAATCTTTTTTTAAATTTCCTTTGTCTTCTTCTACTTCGTATTTCATGGAAAAATTTTGAAATTGTTTCAGTAATTAATTTTAAAATAAAGCGTAATTCTAATTAAACGTAACATTAATTAAATGTAAGACTTCGTAAGAAGTCGAAGGTCTTTGACACAATCTAGGTTTGCAACTGTGCTCGGGTACAGCTTTGCGCACTAATACAATGAGAAAAATGGAATACACCACTACTCCAATGTATCATCAAATGCATTATTTTCTGTGCGTAAAACTTACTTTATATATTAACGGAATGGCTCCGGCTTATTTATCTGAATTATGTATTCCTGAAGATTCCAATTCGCGACAGTCAACCCTTAGATCGGCAATGTCATCGGCTATCGGAAGGTTGAAGGAACCAAAGCGCACACCAGACACTAAGTTCGGAGAGCGAGCTGCAGGAGTGGCAGCACTATAATATAAGGTAATAGAATACTCTATAAAGTTCAGAGCCAAACTCAAAACCCATTTATTATGAAAATCATATCCATAATCAAACAAGCCTAATAGAATGTCTGTCCAAACCAAGAAAAAACTTTTTAGACTCCTATCCCTTAAATTCATTACATGATTTTTATCATTATCTGTTCCTTACTACGAAAAATTTAAAAATACCTCCGATAGTAATTATAAGAAATAATTATGTGATTATGTCCTGTTAGAAGTGACCTACCAGGTAAGTATGTTTCTGAATAGTTACGAGTATATTAGGAATTAATATACACTAGAAATTAAGATTAGTACAGCGCCCTTGAAGTAATTTTTCATAAAAACGGCGCTTTACAAATTATCTAAATATTATAATTTTATAGGAGCGAATTGAAAAGTTGAAAAAAGAGTAGGCAGTATTATAAAAAAGCCTCATTTCGTTAAGCTCTTTACTCATTCCGTGTCAAAAAACAATATCGTTCAGCATCAAACGTAACTGTTTTGTCATTCATAAATATGTAGATTTAATAATATCAACATAAATAACAACATTTCAATATACCTTGTTTTGTGTACAGAAGAATGGCATTTAAGAGATATTAAAATTTCGTCAGAAATACTCGGATAGGAATATAATGGCACGGAGTTTGAAGGTAAGTTCGCCATCTGTCAGGCAATACGTCACATCTGACAAGCAGAAAAAAAGTTGATAGACAAGAGAGCTTCTTCAGCGCATGTTTCGGTGTAAGCGATACGCAATTTGTTGCGATAAAACGATACGTAAAGATAGACATTGGGACGAATCAAATATCACAGAAAAGCTACGAGGAAATTCAGCCAGCCCTAAAAATGTTAACACATAAAAGGGGCGGGTTTTCAAAAGATTTGATTTTGTTATTTTATTAAGGCACCACAGAAACATTTTTTATTTGACCCGAGTAATGGAATTAAGTCTGATACCTTTGTTATATCGTTACTGGAAAGGCAAAATAGCTTAAAAGACACATTGGTCAAAAAAGAGATTTAAAAATATATATTTATATGACATAAACAGTATATAAAGTTCTCTACACTACTACATATAATTATTTATTTTAACAAGAGAACCCAGCCCAGGAGAGAAATCAATTCTCGTGTTTGGGTTGGGGAGCAACGCTATTATGTTATAAATACATGTAGGTAATTCACAAAATTATACAATACAATTTAAATCAAGAAATGTACAATAAAGACTTCGATTCAATGTCGAAAAGTGATTTATAAATTTTTGAGGATGTGTCTTTATTGTATTATAATTTTTCGAAAATAAAGTACAAGTGATATTTTTTAATATTTATTTATTTATTATTATTAATATATTTTTTTTTTTAATTTAGAATACGTGTTAACTGGTGGAGTTTTCTAATATTTTTTTGATATTTGATTTAAAAGTTTTTTTATTTCTAATTTAATGTTCAACGGAAGAGCATTAAAATATTTAATGCCTTGATAGAAGTAATGAGATAAATGTGCAGTTTTGATAGGTTTTTTTTTCTGCATTAAATGCCTTGACTCTCGTTTGATTCTGAAGACTTGTGGCCCTTCAGCCATCTGAAATATATTTACCATTTGAGAGAAGGGTTGACTCAAGCGACACAAGTTTGGGACTTTTTTTTTAGCTTTTTGGCGCTTCAGGTAACTCAGTAAGAGCATTGAGTTACCTGGGTAAACTTTTTTTTGGTCAAAATCCTACCAATAGGTACTGAAGACTCATGAATTTTATTAAAAAAAAAAAACTCTGGTGTAAGCTTCCCAGAATGGCGCTTCAGCCCTTTTGAGTTTCCGGCGACGGTATCTATCGCAAAAATTTTCACACTAAAAACAATTTCTTTATATTTTTTAGTTTGACAATGGCCTTAAACGCCGAAACAGCTGTCACTAAAAATAAAAACTGAAAATAGCAGAACTCAATAATAATAATATTAAATTTAATTCAATTAAATTATATAAAAACTAAAAACAATGTTTTGTACACTCAGCACAAACGGTTGAATTTCGTTCTTTAAATTATAAAATTATACTTGGAAATTAAAACATAATATGAAAATGTGCCCGATGATGAATTTTCATCACAGTCGTCCGAAACGTTGGTTCAAGGGGGGAAGATAAATCTTTATGTGAATTGAAAAGACACGTAAAATCGCATGAAAAATAGCAGTTGCGTGTATATTGTTTGGAGAAAGCCACGTCATAAATTAGAAGATTTATTTTCAACCCTCCGGCTTCACGGAGTTACAAGAGTATAAAATAAGCTAAAGGGGTGTTATAAGACGACCTCCGTGTTGGGGCGGTTAAGATCTTCGACCAAGAATCCAGAGGTATAATTATAGAAATAGTTTTTAAAATAATTAATATTACTAGTTTAGTCTTGATACACACGTTAAAAAGGGACATAGTGAGTTAATCGTGAATTAGCGTAATCGGAATAAAATTTCAAACTTTTTTACGTATGAGCGAAAATTACCGGTATTTTTTTTGCATACATTAGCGCCCCCCCCCACACGGCAATTTAAAGAATCATGTACATAAGACGGCTTAGCGTATTAATACCATCAGATTCAACCGCGTTTGGTGACCAGATTTGAATATCTGGGTTCTTCCCACATTCCTCTTCCTCGTCTCCTTCCTTTCCCCACTTCTTTACCCTCACAACATACACCAATCAGCGATGCCATCCACTGGCTGTTGAAAAATGAGACTCTTGTGCGGTATTCACATAAAAAATTCGAAGAAACCTTAAATAAATCTGGAAGAAAAATCTCGGTCGCTTTAATATAAGTGCTATTAAGGTGACTTTAAAAAAAACGGCGCTAAATAAATTATCATTTTTTTATTTAGTGTCTAGAGTTGGCCATAGATACTTCGTTAGTAGATCTATTTACACCCGCGCTACCAAATTTAAATAATTACATCTGCACGCCTTGAAGAAAAAACTCGGTCGCTTCGATATAAGTACCCTTGAGGTGACTTTTTACAAAAAACGGTGCTACATAAATTATACATTATTTATTTAGTGTCTAGAGTTTGCCATAGATACTTCGTTAGTAGACCTACCTGCACCTGCGCTACCAATTTAAAATGATTATATCTGTACGCCATCTGCTTACACTCCAGAAAGAAAGAATAAAAAATATGAAAAACTGGAACTTTTTCCAACAATCTTGAACTCTCCCCCAGCGGAGAAGGTATATTAGAAAAGGGCGTGGCAAAGTATTGGTACCACGTGACGAAGGTTAGCCCAAAGCATAAGAGGGAGAATGGGCTCCTCGAAAGCCTCAGGTGAGGGAAAAGGGATGTTTATCGCCCGCTATCCGCTAATCCCCAGCGAAAGGGCAAAAAGAACCTCGATAGGCAGCTTTTAATTATTTATACACTAAAATTAGGGGTTGGAAGAATTTGTGAAAGCACATTGAGGACGAGAAATACATTTTCTATTACTATGAGATAGAATTTTACGAGCTTTGTAATCATAAAAGACCTGCCAAAATTATCTTATCTTCTACACGAAGCAGAAATTGTTATGAGATTGTTGCAAACGGCATGTGTAGAAAACGGACATATAAAAAAAAATATTTGTAAACCTTAAACTTTTTTAATCAAATTTATACATGCTTTTTTTTTTCTTTGTTTTACAGATTCGGCTTAATTGAAGAAAGCTCCATGTAAAATGTATGCAGGCGCCGAAGAATTATTTGTTTCAGGTAAATAAGACTTTCGAGCCGTGATTCCATAATTGACAATAAACAAAAAAAGTACAAAACACAAACATTACTTGGGCAAGTACAAAAACGATAATTGTCTTCTTATAAAATCATTTTTCTCGATTGCTAGTAAAGGGCCATCAAAGTGTCAATTATTTGAATAACAAATTGCCGCCGGGAAATACGTCAGCGCGGCTTATTAGTAAGCGAAGAAAAAACCTAGCGAAGCCTTCGGAATATAATAAAAACCTTTCCAATGACGTCTCCGCCGCGAGCCAGTTTAGAAAATAACGGAAGCGAAGGCTGAAATACCGGCGGAAGTGTTGAGCGGAAGTAAAGCCTCGAGCTTACGTAGTCGGTGTACCCTAATAGTATAATAATAATAGTGATAAAGAATCGATTGATTTCAATATCTGTGATAACAAGATTTCTTATAAGTGTCTAAAAAGAATGTTTATGTATTGAGTTTCGCATTTAAAGCATAAACATATTCATATGGGTAAAAGCACTCGAAAGAAGGGAGCTTTTTGTGTTAAGTACTGTGTAAATAAATACATATAGACATTTTATTGCAACCAATGAGTCGGCTCATATGGTAGGAAGTTAGATCAAATACTGTTGCGTCGGTTCAAAGACCTACTCCCCTTTTTCATTTACGCTATGAATTTGTGAAGATTTTTTTCACTGCCGTGAGTCGATCAATTGTCGTTGGAAAGCTTTAATAAGCTTTTTTTACCATCATTTCGTCGCTGGAAGGGGAAAAAGGCTGAAGCGATACTTGGGTAAAAGATGAGTTAAATATGCAGTTTTAATTAGGTTTTTTTCTGTATCGAATGCCCTTCAGCCATCTTTAAAATATATGTACCGTTTGGGAGAAGGCTTGACTCAAGTGACACAAGCTTAGGACTTTTTAACTTATGAATTTTATTGTAAAACAAAAACAAAAATGTTTTAAGAAAGACAAACATTCCCAGGTCACGAATAGCGGAAGATGTTGCCTGCGCAATGATGGACGACTTAGCTAACAGAGAAATTGAACTCACGACGCCCGGGTGGGAATCCGACGCGTTTGTCCACTCAGCTACTAACTGGTCATCTTCGAAGTCCTCTGGTGTAAACTTTTCAAAATGGCGCTTCAGCCTTTTTGCCTTTGCAGCAACGATATTATGTCCCTGAGATAATGAACTTTGAAGTTTTGCATCTTCACTATATATGATATATATATCAACATGAATCAAGATATCAGTGTGTCTAGGTATGAGAATTTGAAAGTATGCATAATTATGTTATCTAGTTGTCGAGCACTAAATAACTATGTACAATGACAGTTTAGCATAAATCATAAAAAAAAAAAAATTCGTCTAAAAAGACTCATGTTTTTTTTTTATTGTGGTAACTAAATAATCGTTTTATTTAAAATAACAAATGATTTGCGTGTAATTACGAATGAAATGTTATTATTCGGCTTTACCACTGTTTGAAAAATAATACAAACACTTTATCACACACGAGGGCATTTTGGCATGTATTTATGCAATTTGTTTAGATTAAGTATACGACCTCAAGCGTCGCGTGACAGTTCAATACTAAATGCGCTAAATCGAAAGTACCTACGGCAACTACCGTTTATTTCGCTTGCCACTTTGAGAGCCCTACAACGTGTCTATAAGTTTATAACGTCATTGGTTGTAATACTGTTATGATACCAACCCCTTTTGGAATCACCATCATGTGTGTCCAGTAGCTACTATGTCTACTCTATAAGTTCATAGTTGAAAACAACACATTTGATCATCAGTTCCTTTGATTAATCACTTTGTTTATTCAATATCCGAGATTACGGAATTACCTTGTTTGTATCATTAGATGAAACTCTAATGCACTGTATCTGCATCCTGGTCCATACTAATCTTGTTTCTATATTCCACCCTCTGTACCCGATTGTATATTCCTTGTCTAATACTATAAATACAGTTCTTAACATGATTTTATGCTCTCAGTCTTAGTTCGCTTTTACACGGTACAGACGTACCTATCATTATTTGTACATCTGTTGGGTGTTTTAATTAAATATATACTTTGTACAACATCATGTCGTGACTTAATTATTTCACACCCAACTAAATACAATGGACGGTATTCGGCAACAGCAGAAAACGGGAAAACACGCCGTGCAAAGAGAAGGTAATTAAATCTATTCTCTTGAAGGGTCAAAACACGACGGTTGCTCCTTTGATTGGCGTGACGTGACAGTGGCCATCATAAAAAAAACCTCTGGGATCAAGCCTCTGAGATTCGGCATCTTCGATGGAATCTCTTACCAGCTTTGATTAAGATTATCTTCTTTGTCCCCTTAATTTATTGAGATTGTCTGAACGTTGAGTAATTACCGACTTGTTTTTATAAAATCATAAATTCAATGATTGACAGCCCGGAACTATTAAACACAATTACATTTCATGTTCCTGGCAGCACGGTTAAAAGGCAGTGCCTGCCATACTATTGTAACAATTCTGCTTCAAGCTCACAATTTAACACGCCTATGCGACGAATTCAACATCTGGGAAACAAATACTCCGATGTCGTTCATATATTTAGCACGTCAATATCACACTATAAGTATACCTCAGTACAGTTTTTTTCATCTGGTAGCGCTAAACTAATTGTTGAAACTATTTAACTCTGGATCTGTTATTCAATATTATTTTTTTCTTTTCTTTTACAATATTTTTGAACCTGTTATTTATTCAATATTATTTATTCTTTCACTTACAATATTTTTGTACCTGTTATTCAATATTACTTTTATTCTCTTTTACAATATTTTTTGCACTGCTTATGAGTTTATTATTTAAAAAAATGTTAATATTTGTGTAAAAGCCTTTAACGGGCGTAAATAAATATATTACTATTATTAAATTGTCCCCAGCGGACCGCTAACAGTACGTTCCCGATGCTATGTAAACAAGGTTCGTCTAAAAGGAAACAGAAACATGATTTAAATAAACGACTCACCTTTGAAGTGCTTGGGGCAGCACACGAACTCGACCCCAGAGAAGAGGCTGATGCCGCAGGGCAGCAGCATGGCGAAGCTCCTGAGCTGCAGGCCCCTCTCCTGGCAGGCGCGACCGGCGGTCACGTTCCACCGGCCGAACTGCCAGCAGTGGCTCTGGTTATGGATGTGGTCGAACAGGCAGCTCTCTGGCACCAGCAGGGCATCAGACTGGAAGGGGCCTTCTGTGGAAGACGAAAGAAGTCAGTTTAGAAGACAGTAGCGCGGGGGAGACGGGGGGTTAAATTTGAATCGAAGGCTGGTGAAAACAGACAACGTAAGGCAAAATAGGTCAGTTTTTAATACGGGGAGGAATCAACAGAAATTAAAACGGTGACAACGAACGGACTATTCGTTTGTTATTAATTGAGATAATTTTATTACTAGGCACATCCCCGTATTATGATTATTTGCGAAATGTGTTTTTTTGTTTGTTTTTGTTTACAGTGAATACCGCACAAGAGTCCCAACTGCTTCCAATTATCTGGAACCAGTGGGACTATGGCATCCCTAATCGAAGTATGTTGTGAAACTGAAGGTAGTGGAGAGGGGAAGGAGATAGGGAGGAGAAAAATTAGGGAGTACCTAGCTATTCAGATCTGGTCACCAACTAACGCCGCTTTTCCGCAGGGGTAGGAAGAAAGGACGGGCCACCATAGAACTCTGTCTTGGCACATACTCCTTGCTTCATTCACATTCATAGATAATATTCTGTTATTCCGACTTTTCACATGGCCCGATTTTTCACATCATATATTCTTTTCACACTCCTTTCTTCTTTCATTCGCTCTACGTGCCCAAAATATGGTCACCAAACACGGCTAAAGCCATTTCAAGCAACGTTTCGATTCTGAATGGTGGTCTTTCACCAGGACGAGTATTTACCACTCTTGAACGTGCCGCAAACATACTACATTTATAGGCTTTTTTTGTTTCATATTTGTGTTTTAGATTATTAATATTATTTAAATATTTCAAATACGTTTTAGAGTGAAAGATACACAGTGTCGCCCGCTGAAAGACCACCATTCAGAAACGAAAAGTGACTTGAAATGTCACCAGCAGTTTGGTAATAATGTCTGAAATCTGCTTTTTACTCTACTAGACTTGTTTCACCCAAACACATTCCCCAAATGTGGATCCCATAATCCCACTGGCTCCAGGCAGTTGTGCACGTGGTACCACAAAAAAGCAAGCAATAAAAATTAAAAAGAAAAAAAACCGCAAAAAAGCAATCCACGCAACGCGCAGCTCACATCTTAATTCCGCACAGGTATAACACAAGTTAATGTTTAATTGATTAATTTTATTTTCCCGTTCGCAGCTATACCACCAAAAGCATATCGCCGAGTTATAAGGGTCATTAACGGCCGAAAAAAATTGGACGAATGACCGACATTACGGCCGAGAGAAGGGTAGAAGTTTTTCGTTGTTTTTGTTTTGGTTACAAATTAGATACTATCACGAATGGTTGAACTCAATTCTTGAAGCCAGGGTGCCCCCGGGGTAGCATGTCCGGCGGCGTCTTATCACGTTAGACGTTTTGTATGTTCAAAGCGTCTAAAGTTACATTGTTAACTCGATTTAAATCATCGAGAGACATTGTCCCCTGGGGTGAAAGGAAGGTATTGGCGGGGGATAAACTTGTGGGGAAAGATGAGGGATACGGTGAGGAAGGAAGATGGTATTTGGGTATAAACACTATGAGTAAATAAAATTATTAAAATTACCTACAGAATATAATAATAATATTTGGATGATTTGTATAGCGCCGTTTTTGTGAAAAATCACCTCAAGGGCGCTGTATATATTATTCAATAACACACCCATAAATAAAGCGATCAAACCACTCAATGAAACTGCATCGACCTTAGACATCTTTAGGTGTGCACATCGTCACCGGAAAGGCAAAAGCGCTGAAGCGCCATTTTGGGAAGTTAACACCAGAGGACCTCAAAGTTTTTTTGTTTGTTTTACAATAAAATTCATAAGTCTTCAGTACCTGGTTGAATTTAAAAAAAAAAGAGTTACTCAGGTAACTCAATGCTCTCACTGAGTTACCTCAAGCGCCAAAAGTAAAAAAAAAACTCCCAAACTTGTGTCGCTTGAGTCAAGCTTTTTCCAAAGTGGTGAATATATTTTAGATGGCTTAAGGGTCACACAAGTGTTTGGAATCAAACGAGAATCAGAGCATTCGATGCAGAAAAAAACACCGATCAAAACTGCATATTTAACTCATTTCGGACTACAGTGTCGCTTTAGCCCTTTTGCCTTTCCAGCGACGGTATGTACAACTCAACGAATATCTTTCAACATGAGTGCAAGAGTAATAGTAATAACAGCATACGTGTATTACCCTCTCTTGTTATCACATTATTCGTATTATTATATTAAATATGTTACACTAATTCTAACTTTATGTTCATATAATTCCTTATCCTATTATATATATATATATATATATATATATACCTTATCCTATTATAATATGTGGGTGTAAATAAATACTTCTAGTTTATTTTATTACACTATGCATTTATCTATATGTAAGATTTTTATCATTTTTAATTTTGTAACTCTTAATTCATGGTGGAATTCCATTTTAATGATTTAATAAAACAAATTTATAACTTTACTACACTTTTTTTTAGCTTTACTAACTGGCTTCGCTCGAGATTAGGAGTAAAAGAATCATCATATAAACCTGTGATCGTAAAATAAAAAATAATAATTAATAATTGAAAAACATTCATAAATTTACTTAGAAATATCCTTTGTGATTTCGCTTTGATTTAGCAATAAACGCCTTTTTTCTCGTGTCAGAAATGAGGTTACGATCTGAAAATACTGCGTTGGCGCACAAAATCCTGACAGAAACGTTATGTAAATATCATTACTCCAGAACCAATGAAAAAAAAATAATTGCTGTTCCTCAATCATCACTCTACTAATTATGGGTATCATTCTCCACTCTCCAGAATGCCGAGACTTGTTTACTCAAGCCATGGTCTTGAAAATTTTCAATTGTCATTCATTACGACTCTACCAAAACTTTAACTTGACCTTGGCTTTTTTTATGTTCTTTCTTATGTATATTTTATCCTATTTTTTGTCACAGCTTCATTTAATATTATGTATGTCTTGTTATTTCTCTATTGCTCTTTTATCCCATTTTGAGTTGTGTATTTTTTTGTAATTGGACAATAGTCCGTTGATTTATAAATGAATAAATAACCCAATGGGAGTAGGTCACATAGATAAAATGATAAATACAGCTTACGCTGGCTCCAATCAGAGAACGAAAGATCGGCATTCAACTGGATATCTTTGCTTCACTAAGGTTAGGTAAACTGAAATAAGGGTAGTTTTGTTTAAGGGTTGATTATGTTAGGTTATGATATTCCATTGTTGGAGGTTGAAACTCCGGAGAACAATATTACATTACAGTACTGAGGGCGGGCCGCCCAGCTCACTGGTACCTAACCCTAAATATAAATACTAACAGTGTTCAGCGTTGTGGGGCCAGGGATATAAGGGTACGAGGCTCTTCTGCTTACGTGAGCAATGTGCCCATACCCGCCCAAGCGCGAACCCTTTGAAATTATGGACCGGGCCTAGGAAAGGCCTTTAGCCAGCCACCTAGGACCATGCATAGGAATAATTCGGATCTCCTTTCCTTCTGGTGGATACTAAAATGTAGTACGAGGGGGATTGCGTATCTAGATCCTTGTGGAAGTCTACATAAAACAAAATGAAAACAAGACACTGTATTGAAGTTCGACGTAGTGTATAAGGCTGCGATAAAATACGGTCTAGTTTAATCGAAAACAGTAATAGTTAACATGGGAGTGCATGTAGAACGGAGAAACGGCGTACGTGGTCGAGTGGTAAGACGCTCGACTGCGAATCCAGAGGTCGAGAGGCTAAGCTAAACCAGGTCGGTAATAAAAATGAAAATAATGTTCGTGGGCTTATAGAAAGATTTTTTTTTTCCTTTATTTAAATATTTTGTATCTGAGCTTCACAGCATAAAATAAAACATTCTTTTTGGCGATTTTTTGTTAGAAAAATCGAAGCAGGCTGTAGATTTTCGACCAGCGACTTTTGTGCTATTTTGTTTTCTAAAAATCCAGAAGTGCGTAATTTCGTTCGAGTCGGTTCGATTGGATCGCCTCGAGATACACATTCCATCGATTCGTCCTTCATTTATTTTGGTAAATATTTGCCGTGTGTCCACAGCGGTTTGATGCTACGAAAAGTTTTGTTTTAGAAATAATAATTTTGAATTCAATTTTATCAATTGCTTCTCTAACCACTTTTACTATCTTCAGCAGATCATTTACAGTATCTGTAAGTATTATGGTATCGTCTGAAAACTTTTATATTATTCATTAAACTACCATTGACCACTATTTTGTAGTGAATACCGCCCAAGGGTCCCAACTGCTCCCGACCGTCTAAAGCCAGTGAGACTATGGTAACCCCAATTGGGGTATGTTGTGAGGTCGAAGGTAGCGGAGAGGGGAAGGATATGAGAAGAGGAAGTTTCGGAAGTGCCTGGATATTTATATCTGGTCACCAAACACGGCTAAAGCCATTTCAAGGAACGTTTCAATTCTGAATGGTGGTCTTTCACCAGGGCGATACTTAGAGTATCTACCACTCTGGAACGTGCCGCAAATATTATATACCTTTCATATTCGTAAAAAGCATTTACTTTGTGGCTTGCCATATTTTTAAATAAAACAGATAAACTTTGTTTGAATCCAGTTTTATTTTCAATATTTTGTCGACCGGTTTCGGAAGCACCCCCTTCCATCTTCAGGACAATATAAAAATTAAGTAAATAATTTTTCAGAGTTTGCTAATCACATCATTACTACTAATCATTCTTTTAATAGGGATTAAAATTCTTTACCGTAGTAATAAAAGAAACAAATTAGATAACTTAGAAGCATTAGAAATTAAAAAATCCTTAAGTGGTAAATGTAGTATTTTAAATAACCAAATTAATTTGTCTTATAGTCCTATCCTAGACATATTTCTAGTAAGCCGCTCTGTTATTCCCATAATCCTCTCAATTACCCCTTCTCCCTATAATTCTAACACCTATATATATATATATATCTCAGTATTTTGTATTTCACGTTAATTTCAATACTGTCCTGAAGTTGGAAGGGTGCTTACGAAACCGGTGAACAAAATAATGCAAATAAAAGTCGTTTTAAACAAACTTTATTTGTTTTATTTCTAAATACTATACATTATTTTATATGAATTAAATTTGTTATATAACATATTAATGAAATAAATAGTATTTGCGCACGTCGGTTTCTAACCCGCGCCATCTAAATTCGTAGTCGAGCGTCTTACCACTCGACCATGCAGGCCGTCAATTAGATTAATTATTAAGAGAAACTATTCATCAATAATTATTTAACCCAACCGTTTTCAGAATACAAGTAGCGACAAAATAAATAAAATGATATATGTATATCAAACCGTCATCATCATTTTTACAAAACAAGACAAACACTTATAAACGAACACCATTCAAAATAAATGGCCATCGTTTCCAAATTTCCGACCTGAAACGCGCGCCGTGACGGTTTTCACGATTGTCGACTTAGAAATAAGAATTGAAGAGAAATTCACGAAGAATTCAAAAGGTGGAGAAGTAATAAAGAAGAATAGAGAAGAACAAAACACCCTCGAGGGATTCAAGATGAATTGTATCAATCAGCCGAGAAACAAAGAATAAACATGAATATTGAATGCAGCAACCAAAAACACAACTGTACAGTTTGACGCACTTCATAGTGCAGGCGGCCAAATAGTGAGGAGGGGAAAGAGGTTGGGAAGAGGAAGGTTAAGAATTACCTGGCTATTCAGATCTGGTCACCAAACACTGCTAAAGCCATTTCAAGCATGGTTTCGATTCTGAATGATGGTCTTTCACCAGGGCGATACTTAAAGTATCTACCACTCTAGAACATGCCGCAAATATACTTTTTATTATTTTTATATTAATAAAATGTGTTATGACACATATTAATTAAACAAGTTATTGGCGCATGCCGGGTTTGAACCCGCGACCTTTGGATTCGTAATCGAGCTTCTTACCACTCGACCATGGAGGCCGTCTAACCGTCTGTGGTTTGACATTATATTAAAATTCAAATAAAACCTTTTGTTTTAAACCACGAATTTATTATATTGAACGCATACCGTTTTCCCTTAGATCAAGCATCGTCAAGGCACATAATATAATAACAGTTGTTATATGTGCCCTGACGAAGCTTGATCTAAATGTAAAGGCAAAAAATATGTCCGTCTGATTCCTGAACCACCATAAACTCTCGAGCTGTGAGTTCTGGCGTCATAAAATTTTACCCGGTTTTTCTGCTTGGAATGTGTAGGTCAACAGAAGCAGTTCGTATCGAGCTAAAGACCTTTTAAATATCCATTTAAGTGCCAAAAGATAATAGAAAAGACGAAATATCTCTTGAATTATAATATGAATGTATCATTTATGTAGTTTATTCTATTTTTTTTATATTTTTTTAAATGTCATGAGCCATCGGTGCTTGAGAAAAATTAATTTTCTGCTTTAGAGTAAAAAAACTTTTTTTTTTCGTAATTAATTAAACATGTAAGTTATAACGTTATTATTTCGCTTTACAGCCGCCTCCCCTTCCGAAACAAATGACAGAGAAACTTCGAAGGCAATATCATTGTGTTCAGCTAATTGCAAGCAACTAATAACGCTCAGCAGTTATTAGTTTGAAACTTAATGAAAAAAGTGTCAAATGCAATATTTAAAAAAAAACCGTACCCTTTGAGACCTAGCGTTAATTCAAATTAACCTCAGAGCAAGAATATATATGGAGAGACAGCTAAATATTTTTACTCAACCCATACAAATGTACGATAAATCACTTTCTCCGGGTTTTTACGTCGTAAACCGTGAGAGAGAAAGAGACGACACAAGTTCTCACATAATATAGCACCACCATTCGGTATGTAAGCATGTTCCGTCTCCCGCGTCTCCGGCGTCTCCGCCCACTACGTTTTGTTACGCGACATAACAGGACATAACTCAACGGTTTTTAAGGTCATATCCTTTTTTTTATATAACAATATTGTGAAAAAGTGGTTTTACAAATAAACAAAAACATTATGTCGACACGATGTATAAATACACTACCCTAAGTTCTAGCCACGCCCGAGTCGGGCAAAAATCATCAATACTGCCTACAGAAGCGCTCTCCTTGTATATTATTGCTCTGATAAATGAACACTGAAATAGTAACTTCTAAATTAATTACTAAACGTGTAATAAATAACATCTCCGCCAGAATTAATTCAAGCCTCAAGTGGTAAAATGCATTTATCCTCATGCAATATCCTTTGACCGAACTATTGTAATAAGTAATACGCTTTCACCGGTTTCCGAGATATTCCCGAATGTACGGTTTTGTCAATAAACGTGAAATATTTGTCGCAAGTATTTAGGGGGATGGTCCAACCCTTCCTCTCCCGCGGGGCCTATTCGCACAAGGGGCCCGCAGAGCCTCCGTGTTATTGTGGACGTATAAACACAGACAGTAGGGGTGTCTGATATTGGCCGGTAGTAATCAATGCTAGGGGGAGAGACAGGGAAATTCAACACGAGCGAGCATGACTCAACGTTTCCAGTTTCGAGGTATTGGACTGAAACTAAATGAAGGATCGAGTCAATACTAAATAAAGGCTTACCGGTTAGACGTAGAGTGATTTTATTGGGGTAGGTTAGATATATTATGAAGAACAATGACGGGCCAATGTTTTAAGGAAGTGCAATTAAATAAATAACTATCACGCTATTAGAGATATGATGCGAAAGTGAATGGAAGAAGAATTTCGGGGACGCCTGAGGAAGATATGGCACGGTCAAGGGAATCGAATACTTGAATCGGGCCACGTCAAGAGTAAGAATTACAAAAGAGTATGTATGAGACGATGTACATAGCCTGTTCAAAAGAAAAGGTGAATTTGAATTTTCGCGGGCTGTGTACATTCGACTATCGTTTTTTTTGTTATGTTGGTAACTGGAAAGGTTAGTCACGTTTTGGTGTGTTCTTCGATTTTTTACTTTTAAAAAAAATGGATCAAAGAATATGTATTAAATTTTGCGTTAAAAATGGAATAAAGTGCTCCAACGCACTTAAAATGTTGACAGTTCCACCCCTCACTATCGAGATAAGGTAGCAATTTATTTTGAGGATATTGTAGCAATAAATTTTACTCAAAAGTCATTCAACTCTCCGGTAATATCATAAAAATCCTAGTGTTTTTGTTCTACGAAATGACTAAATAATGTAGTAAGACTATGAAATCTTAAAGGTAGGCGCAACCGCAAATAAGGTGTCATTATCATTAATGCTAAAGCCCGACAACTACAAATGTGTGGTCGGCAAAAAGTGTGACTAACGGCTCACGCTCCGTCAGTGTCGCCCGTCGCCAGTTCCAGTTTTATCGCCAATGCGCCACTCTGGCCGCCCGTTCATCCCCTCCTAATGTAAGGCATTCCAGTTACAAATGGGACGTTTCTACCTATCTATCTGCGAAAGCTTTCGGGGAAGTTCTTTAAAATAATACCGATGACGGTTCACTGACCGTTCGGTCGGATTTTAAGGATTTTTGAAGCTTTTTCTGTGAGAACGAAAGTTGTCTGATAATTCAGAAGGTTAAGAGTCAGCACCCAAAAATATACGCTTTTCGGCTTTCTAGTACAAGCGATACTACAAAATTATTCATTTTTTAATTCTATATGGGTGTTAGAAAAATGTCTGAGGTTTCCAGTAAATACAATTATCAAATAGTAATCTTTTAAATTCTTTATGAAAAGCATACTAAAATTTTAAGTAAAACGTTCAAAAATGTGTTTTCTGGCTTAAAAACTGCACTTTTTATTCACATTTTAGTATTTTTTTCACAGAACTAAAAGGATTGCAGATGTAAAATTGTATTCACTGGAAACGTCAGAATATTTTTGAACTACCCATAGAAATTTGTCAGATACATCATTATATGAATGCTAGAAAGTAACGTTCAGTGTCATTTTTGAGTGCTGACCCTTAAATAACTGCTGCAAATCTAACAAAATAATCCTAACTTTCAACTTGTTTACATAAAGTATTCTTGGAAAGAAAACAAGTTGAGCTTTCTTTCGGATATATGAGAATAGAGAAAAAAAGGAATCAGCGAGAGCACATATTGTTTATTGACAGAGTGGTAGATACTCTAAGTATCGCTCTGGTGAAAGAGCACCATTCGAATCGCGAAAGGTTGCTTTAAAATGATTTAGCCGTGTTTCGTAACTAGATCTGAATAGCCAGGCACTTTCCAACCTTCATATTTCACATCTCCTTCCCCTCCCCACTACCGTCAGCCACACAACCTACCCCGATTAGGTATGCTATAGTCTTACTGGCTCTAGACTGTTGGGAGCAGTTGGGACTCTTGTGCCATATTCACTATAATTTTTTTTTTAAACCTCCTAAGTTCACCTTAAGGGCCCATTACAATAAATAACTTAACCTAATATTATAATAAGAAAATAATATATGGGTGTAACAATACATGTGTACATCAATAATTTGAAGAAAAAAACAATTTACTAGAAGCTAAGAGTATAAAAAAATTCAGATGTAAAGTATGTATATAAATAAACTTCTTTAAGCTAACATTTACTTTATTGACTAGATGTGTTAATTTTGTAGGATATTAAGATCTAAATCGACGGTTTTATTCTAAATATGTATACATATAAGAAGCAAGTAAATTTTACCTATCCAAAATATTCCCTCTCTACGTGTTAACAAGCAATAAAAATAGCCGAAATAAAGATTTATAAAATCGAAACTCGATAGCTAGCTGTCAACAGCGAAGCCTTCAGATATGTAACATATTATACGAGCAGGGGATGTATGTATTCCGCGTAACATAATACGCGAAGACGGAAGGTATTCAGGTATATGTTTACACCACATATTTATCTATGTTCAATGAATAGAAGAGGTATCAATATATATGCCAAAATAAGCAGGGAATAGTGAATACTGAACACACAGTCAGTGCGGTGACAAAGAGCCGAGTGAGTTTATTTTGATAATGTTGTTTGGATATTTTTATGGCGCCATTTTCGTGAAATTTCACGATTTTCTTTCAGAAACTACAGCACTGGTTGCGATGCTAATAAGGACAAGCAACAAAAGTTAGGTAGTTATTGGTATAAGTTAATGATAGAAAGTCGGGGAAGCCCGACGAAGACATGGAACGATCAGGATAATTAAACACTAGAGTCGGCCCATGTCAAGAGTCAGAATAGCAGAGTAGGATGTATGAGAGGGTGTATGAATGTTAATAAAGCAAGGAGTGTGTGCCAAGGCAGATTTGTATGGCGGTATATCCTCTTTGCTTTGTTTCGGTTTGCTCCTTACTTCTATCATAATAAATAATATAACTCAATGTCCTCATTATCTACTGAAAACCATTTACTCATTGTCATAAAATATTTTTTTGTTTTTTTGTTACTTGTTATATTTACACTGTTTGCATTTTTAGAATCGTTTACTTATAATACTTGAATATTAATGTTTTAAGTACCAAAATATTAACTATCCTCACTCTAATTTCCTTTTCTTTGATTTGACAAATATGTGAATATGAATGCATACGTTTCATCTGAATTGTTATACCCTTAGCTTCTGGTAAATTGTTTTTTTTAATCTGTTGATGTACACATGCACTGTTATACCCATATCTGAACATTGTTCTCTCATGATTTATGATAACGATCATGATTTCAGATAGTTTTAATTTGTATACATATTATGTATTATTTTCTCCTTGTTAGTTAATCTTATTAGCACAATTAATTTAGTATCAAGAGCACTTGACGTGAAATATCACAAAACTGCGCTATATAAGTTCACTGTTATTATTATTATTATTTGCTTACCTCTTTGGTCATTAGTTAGTTATAATTTTATAATCTCACTATTGTATTGTTTTCAGGGGATATGATTAAGCCAACCAGTTAGCAGCTGAGAGGACAAGCGCGTCGGATTACTATCCGGGCGTCGTGGGTTCAATTCCTTTGCTGGATAAGTCCTATATCATTCCAAAAGCAACATCTTCCGCTTATTATAATCGCAGTAAGAGTTTTTCAAATATTGTACGGTTATTCGTAACCTGGGAATATTTGTATTTCTTGTAAAAAAAATAAAAAATAAAAATAATCTAAATTCGTACATTCCGTTCAAATATCTGCAATACCACTTTGCTACCCTAATGTTAATTTTCATTTTCCTTCAATTTCTATATTCTATCTAGAAAATAGAAAATGACAGAAAAATATAATTATATTCGGGTGGCAGAATTGTATTTCATATTTTTTGGCGATTTGTAGCTAACATTTCAAATCAAATCATTCACAATACGTATGTTTGCCGCTAGTGAGAAAGGGCATCAAGACAATATCGTCGCCAGAAAGGTAAAAGGTCTGAAGCGCCATTTTGGGAAGTTTACACCAGAGCCCTTTAAAGTTTTTTTGTTTGTTTTACAGTAAAGTTCATAAGTTTCCAGTACCTGGTTAGATTTTGAAATAACTAGTAACTCGATGCTTTCAGTGAGTTACCTGAAGCGACAGAAAGCTTAAAAAGTCCCAAACTTGTGCCGCTTGAGTCAAGCCTTCTCCCAAATGGTAAATATATTTTAGATGACTGAAGGGCCACAAAAGTCTTCAGAATCAAACGAGTCAGTGCATTCGATGCAGAAAAAAATACTAATCAAAACTGCATATTTAACTCATTTTTGATCGAAGTGTCGCTTAAGTCCTTTTGTCTTTCTAGCGACGATATATCCACTGCTCGCAATGAGGAGAATATGAATTTAAAAAAAATGATACTTAAAAAACTTATTCGGTTACATTTTTTTTTGTTTTTTGTTTATAGTGAATACCGCACCAGAGTCCCAAATTCTTCCAACCGTCTAGAGCCAGTGAAACTATGGCATCCCCAATTGGAGTATGTTGTGAGACTGAAAGTAGTGAGGAGGGGTAGGAGATGGGGAAGGGGAAGGTTGGGAAGTACCTGGCTATTCAGATCTGGTCACCAAACACGACCTGAGCCATTTCAAGCAGCGTTTCGATTCTGAATGGTGATCTTTTACCAGGGCGATACTTGGAGTATCTACCACTCTGGAACGTGCCGCAAATAAACTTTGCATTATTATACATGAATTAAATTCGTTATGATACATATTAATTTAATTAAATTTATTGGCGCATACTGGGTTTTAACCCGCGACCTTCCGATTCGTAGTCGAGCCCCTTACCACTCGACCACGGAGGCCGTCAGAAGCCTTTAATAGAAGTTACCAGTAGAACACTTCGATTAATTGATTCGATCGCGATTGTGCTGCCAATTGGTTTGAATTTGATTATCGCAACATTGGGAACTAACGCATGCGTTAGGGCACCATTATGAGTAACTAATTGGATTTAATCCGTGAAAAATCATCGGGAAATCTGTAATTAAATTACGAACTTTTCAATTGGTCCGAAAAGTAAGGGCGAAAAAATTCGAATTGGTTCTATATTTAAAAAGGAATGTTTGAAAAAATAATATAAAATACAAAATTTCAGTTCACATATCGTACATTTGTTTTAAAAGTATTATACGTAATTTACAGGTTGTTATGGTTGTCGAAAAAATACAAGTAAAAACTAAATAATAAAATATTAGTTCAATTTCAAATAAAGAATAGTGTCTGCTAAAATACATCATAGTTAAGTACTGAATTAGGTAGGTAGGGATTTAAAAGATTATTTTTTAAATATGACAATAAGTTCCAAATTTGAAAAATTCACACTGATAAAAAACAAATATTGTGTAATAATTGGAACCAAACGGTTACATACGAATACAATTTGAATTACGAAGGAAAACTGACCATCAACTGTGATGAAATAATTAATTATTATTTTTAATTAATTTAATTGTACGAACATACTCGTACGTCTATTGAGATTTCACAGAAACATTATATTGGTCGAAAATCAGTTAAAAATGCAATGCAGTTTTGATCAGTTATTTTTCTGCATTGAATGCTCTGACATCAGCCGTCTAAAATATATTTACCATTTGGGAGAAGACTTGACTCAAGCGACACAAGTCAGGGACTTCTTTCAGGTAACTAAGTGAGAGCATTGAGTTACCTGAGTTAATTTTTTTTCAAACTCCAACCAGGTACTGAAGACTTATTTAATTTTATTGTAAACCAAAAAAACTTTAAAGTGGTCTGGTGTAAACTCCGGAAAATTGCGCTTCAGCCCTTTTGCCTTTCCGGCGACAAAATTGTAAAGAAAAAACATAAAACGGTAAACAAAATGAAATGAAAAACCGATACTAGTTTAAGTTAAAAATTGCCCAAATACCCGGTGTGAATTCAAGAATGGAGTTTAACGCTAGTATCTCAGAGCAAGAATACATATGGAGAGAGAGCTAAACATTTTTACCCAACTTATACAAATTTACGATAAATCACTTTCTCCCGGTTTTTGCATCGTTAATCGTGAGAGAATAAGAGAAAAGACAAGTTCTCACATAATATAGATCCGCTTTTAGGTATGTAAGCATGTTCTCCGTCTCCCGCGTCTCCGGCGACTCCGCCCACTACGTTTTGCTATGCGACATAACAGGACATAACTCAACGATTTTTAGGTTATATTCTATATTTTTGTTTGTAAAAATACGGTGAAAAAGTGGTCATACAAATAAATAAAAACATTATGTCGACATGTGCTGTGATAAAAATTCAACGTATTTAAAGCACTTCATATTGTTGTACGAGAAAAACGTCATGTTTCATAAAGCCCCATTGATGGAGATATTTGCTTCTACCGGAAAGCTGAATTTCCCTAACAAAGAGTTATTAGAATCAACAGAACAGAATAGCAAACAACACCTTATCAAATGCTGCGCGATAATATAATTTCTCATAATTCAATTGCTCTTTATAACTCTTTCGCTGAAGATCTGGTATTCCCGGAATCCTTTCATCAATGCGGTACATTAATTATTCTATTTGCGTTCTAGTGCGTACTTGGGAGGCGTTTTGTAAAACAGGCCCGTAAAAGCTGTCGTCCCGCCGTAAACATGTTTTGCGGCCGGTAATTAAGTTTTTGGGGAGGTTCAGCAGTGAAAGGGTTAATAATTAAGAGTGACCTTGGGCGACCTTTCAAAGGACCGGGGATGTTTCTCCAACTTTTAATTATGCCCGGAGAAAAAAACACGAGAATGACTCTTCGTTACCCGCCTTTATTGGAATAACCCCGGAGGAAGGTAAACTACAATATTTACGTAGCAAAAATAATGAGATGCTGTATGTTTTCTCTTATATCCTTCCGTTTAACTCAATTTTTAATTGAGCTTTTGATGAGCTCCGCAGTACAACAGTGAAGGTCAAGGTTTTAAAACCTGAAAATTGAAGTTGTCCGGGCAGTGGAACTGCTAAAATTCTCTCTTAAAAAATAAACGTTCCAGGTAGGAAAATAATCATTTTCTACGAATTAAAGTAAATGTAATTCTTGATACGATAATTCCAGACGTTTGGTTGATTTCTGATCTGGTTGATTTCTGATTTTCTGATGATCAAAGTTTGAAAGGTTTTAATTAAATTACAAAATATATTTTGTTACATATATATATATATATATATATAAAATTAACGTTCCCTACGTCGATCTGAATTTACGATTGATTCCAAACACTGGAAGCTTTCGATTTCCACTGTGAAAGAAATTCGTTTTTTTAAAGTTTGAAGATGTCAATTAAAGAAGATTATTAATGGAGAGCGGAAATTAAGAAAATCTATGTGGAATAAGCTCCTAACGTAGATTTTGTATGAACGCTTTTGTAATATTAACAGTACTTCGGGGTAGCTACTCGTAAACGATACAAATAACCCTAGTGGCCGCAGATGTCTTAACTTCTCGGTTTAACTCAAACAAAAGGTTTATTTCGAAAATGTTCACATTTTCAAGTCAACTCAATTTCAAGTCAACAACTAATTTACCTAAATTTTTCATAATCTGAAAAAACTAGGACATTAGGTATGTTAAAAAATCGTTGTTTTAAAGCAATGATTTTTTTGGAAACAAAAAAAGTTACAAGCATACTCGTACATTACATCAGATTATCTTTTAAAATTCTAATTCTGATAGTATCTATATTTCTTTTGATAATGCAAATTTAAAACGACAACGCTACTTTTTAGAAAGACTGCGGAAATAATGGACAGCAAAAAAGATTTAAGTTCTCTGCGGAATTCAAGCCATTAAAATAGCAGAACCTATACACGCTGAAAGAAAGATGCTGAATAAAATAAAATTACGACCATTTTATTGTTTTACGGCATTTTGTAATGGAAAAAGTTAGCCATTAAGATCGTAAGCCATTAAAGTTTGAGAAAAATGTACTGAACTTAATAATTCCAGGGTTTAAAATAAATATACCCACAGCGATACCTGAAATGTTTGCTTTTGGAAGCATTTACATAGAAAATCTAACAAACATTATTTTTAAACGATATGAACCTTCAAGCACAG
This sequence comes from Drusus annulatus, assembly GCA_022651775.1. Taxonomy (NCBI): domain Eukaryota; kingdom Metazoa; phylum Arthropoda; class Insecta; order Trichoptera; family Limnephilidae; genus Drusus; species Drusus annulatus. The sequence continues at coordinate 273,155 of JAGWCC010000140.1, forward strand.
AGGCTGTGCGCTGAAACGGGAAAAAGCTCGAATGGTGAACTCTAGCGTCATGAATTTCGTACAGTTTTACTGTAAGGAATCTTTGTATGAAAGTTAAAATTTTCAACCCACAACCAACATCATTTATATCATGATCTATTGGGAATATTAAAAAATCCATTCAACAGTAACAAAACTTTGATAATTTGTATGGCGCAGTTTGTGTGAAAGCTCCATCTGATTACGAACTACGTATAATCTATGGCACATTAATATTTAATTATATTATGTACAGGAAAATACAAAGAGAATGGCACCTGGCACGTCACTTCTGATAAACACTATTATTTGGGTTATATCTAGTTTGGAAAAAGATGCAGTTTTAAAAGACCTGATAATAGCAAAATTATAGTTGGTATTTGTCTAAATTATTAACGTTTCTTATTGTTTGATTTTAGGGCATGAGAGCGAATTTCACAGTGGGCATTCTGGATTTGTAGAACAGTACGGGGATTTGACTAAAATGTATATATCTAAAGGTGATTCATTGCTCAAGAGACAGATTATGGTGAAAAGCTTCTACTGAGATTACTCATAGATCGGCAGCAGCTTAATGAAAATATATTTTGTTCGATACTATGCTCTAGGGAGAATGAATGTTTATCCAAATAAGTGAGTACGAGTATGATTGGAAAAGCAAGTAACACAAGATTGATCTGTTGAATTTGAGGAAAAAGTAAGTAAGACACGTCGTTTACCTTTATATATTTATATATATTTAAATTAATCTAATAATAAGTTTGACGCGTCAGTGGCTAAATTAGATTAAAAAAAATACTTACAAACTTTCTAAACCAATCTAAGACTACAAAAAGACGCAGGCTATAAAAACAAATTGCAAAATCTTTGTCGATTACACAACGATTTTTTTGCGCGTTATTTAACGATCAAAGACATTTTCGTAAACCCAGGTTTATATTGTAACGTGAATTTAAAGGCATTATGAACTTAGTGTTTGAGAAAGATTTTATTGAATCTAAAGCGTATTTAGTTCAGTGATTAGCGAGCGATCGAGACAATAAATAATTTATAGAATGTTTTCCAAGTTCAAGTACTTAAAACAGAAACGAATATGTTAATTTAGATTTAATTTTGAAGCTTTTATACTTATTATTTTTATGTAAATAATTAAAATAATATCAATAATCTTCAACGTAAATATGAAACAGAAAAAATATAACGGCCGCGACCGAGACTCGAACTCGGAACCTCTACTCTATTCGGGAGTAACGCTTCAACCAATTCAACCATTATGACCTTATTAGAAACCGACATTTTTGAAAACTTTATTTTAATTTTAACTTTTGTTGAAGATAATTGATATTATTTTTCATTTTTTTCCTACGATATTTGGTTGTGATTGTGACCATTGTCTTTTTACTTTCTGGCTTTTTTTGTTTTATATTTGTGTTGTTGATTATTGATATTATTTAAATACAAAAAAGCATCAATGCTCTAAAGTTTATTCCAATTCCAACGATCTATAATTTCACTACTGTATTTATTGTATCTTATCGAAAACTACTTAGACTTACAATCAATTATTCGTATTTACATAATACTTTCTCTAATCAATAATCATATTCGGCTATTCCATAATTAATTGGTAAGCGCCCTTGAGTAGACATTTGCCTAAAAAAATACGTGCTCATATAAATCATCCAATTACGTGTAATTATCAAGGGTCTAAAATTTTATCTGTAAATTCTAAATCAGCATTTAGGAAAATGTCTTAGATTTTCAGTGAATAAAATTCTTTTACTGTAATCTTTTAAATTCTATTTGAAATTTTTGGTACAACGTTCGAAAATGCCTTGGCTGGTTTTCAAAAACATTTTAGTATAATATGTTTTTCAAAAAATTAAAAAGATCACAATTTTATGCACTGGAAACCAAATTTATTTTTCTAATTACCCATATAGAGAATTTATAAATATTTTTTGATAAAAGTAAGGGGTTCTTGCTTATTATTAATTGTCTTTCAAGATAGACAAATGATTGTTTTTTTTAGTACTATAAGCTTAGTAATTGTATACGTGAATTTCTCTCCACTGAGCCTATTTCGTTAAAATATATATTATCTTAATAATATAATATTATTACTAATTCTTACACGTGAAAAATTACGACATGTAACTTGACTTGCCGAGAAAAAATATTAAGTACCATTTCAAATATAAAATAATGTAATATAATAATGTAATAAATTTAATAAAGGGAAAGGAACTTAAGTAGGTAGGTAGGGATTTGAAAAGATTATTTTAACAGAAAAATTGGTTGCTTGCAAGCACTGAACAAGAAATCCCTAAAAGTTTTATTTTTAACGATTTGTAAGAAAACTCAAAACTCAAGCCAATTTACAGAAGACTTTTTGACTTTCCAGACAAGCAGATGAAATTGATTGTCTGTTTGAAATATAATTTCAACATTTCAAAATGTTTGCTCAATTTCGCCAGAAGTAAGGAAAGAATGAATTTACTCGTACTTCGCGCACACAGTTCTAGCAAGTAATTTAAAACATATGCTGTGTATTGGTACCACATTAAAGTATTTCAGTTCGAAGGATTCGACTTCAAATTTTCCCCAGAAACTTCTCGTTCAATAAGTTAGAATCCCAAAGACAGAAGTCCGCCCGCATTCGGAATCCGAAACTCCGAAGTTAGCAATGCGACCTCAAGATGGCTGCTAACCATTTCCGGTTACCGTGTTAGTGCCGCGTGCCACCGCCACTACACTTTGGGGACTTCCGCTTCCGATACAGGAGCAGGCTAACACTAACAGGTGGGGAGGAAGTGGGAACAAAGCGGAAGTAAACAATGAAAGGAGTCGGCAGAAATAATTGCACACTTAATTGGAATAAGACTCGACTGTTTTCGCTACGAATTATTTTGTAATTCTGCGCTGACTGAGTTGTTTTGAGATAGGATACAAGTCAAAATCTAATTAGCACTTGAAAATAATTGATTTTGAACGCTGGCTGAAGATATAAATCTGTAGTATGCAATAATGATTTAATTTTACCAAGTTTGAAATTGTAAGCTAATGTAAAGTAACGACAATTTTATTATAAATTAATATTTCAAATGCTGATTAATTTCAACTTTTACTCAAACTTCATTAGAGCTGCGAGAGCACAATAACATTAATTATATTATGGTCGGCGTCTCGAATATCAATAAAGTGGAGTTAAAACAAAGTTACTACTGACTTTATCTTGATATATGACATAAATATATTATACATAGTGATGTTATCATTACGAAACGGATTCATCAAAACGGCATGTTCCCAAAATCTTTCGTCGGTTATATTATTAAAAATAAGTTTTTTTTCTCTATTTTACGAATTTCAGAGTGAAGAGTTCGTTTTATCCCTTTTATACTTAATCACTAGCGATGCATTGTAAATTCCTCAAGTAATTCTGCACACACTGCAAGTTCACCATAAATACAAACACTGCTCTTTTATGATGTTAAATCTTAAAAATTAAAATGTAGATATAAAAATACAAAATATTAAAATACCTACATGTATAATCTCTGTGTATATTATTAAGTTAGAATTAATAAATAAAATTGAATTTTGAAATAACTTTAAAGCATTAATGCCCTAGTTTTTTTTAAATATATAAATAATATCAATAATTTAAAACACAAATATGAAACAGAAAAAGCCAGAAAATAAAAAACACAATGGTCACAACTGATACTCAAACTCGAATCCTCTACTCTATCCGGGAAATACGCCTCAAACAATTCGGCCATTGGGACCTTATTAGAAAGTGGCATCAATTACAAAGTTGGGTGCCAAAAATCGGAAGAAAATAAAAATATATATACTCATAATTTTTAATGAAAATATGAGATCGCCTTCTCAAAAATTAAATGTGCCGTGATTGAAAGAGAAAGACGATGAAATGAATAATTACGGCCGTGAAAATCATGATCATTTGTTAAAATTTTGAAAAATAAAACCCCTAACCTATATTTCCTATTAAAAAATGTATGTACAGAAATATGAATTTTAAAAAGATTAGCAAGTTATTTTGCAAGTTTAAAATACAGCACAAGCTGGCATTTGCAATCTTCATCAGCGTTATTTTAATATATAGTGCATGTACGCCGGGTGTGATTGGCTGGGCTATACTGGGCCGGGATTGGCTGGCAGAAAAGTGTAATTTTCCTGTCAAACGACGCATCCCAAAGCAGTTTCCTCCGCCCGGCTTCCGGAAGTGTACCAGGCCATATTAAATTTTAGGAGGCTCCAGGGGTGGCGATGGCGATGACGTGAATATCTGCACTTATTTCCGGAAGTGAGAACTGGGTGAAAAATATGTTCAAAAATAGATTAAAACTTTCTGAATCCTCTCTTTAACATAAATTCCTCGAGGAATGGGTGAAAAAAAAATTACGCTCTCGCCTTTTGCTTTCTTGCATACGTTTTCAACATCGTATTCAACAATCTGACTAAGTGATTGCTAATTTTAATTTTATGGCTCAAATGCACAATCTCGGTGTCACGAACTCCACTAAACGTTATAATAGCTCAACAGTGCACAATAAATGTATTTTCATGGATAAACCCTCAACTGACAAAGTGAAGTTCGGGTAGTTTTAAAATGTGATTATATTTACAAATGTGTAGTAAAAAAGTTCATGCATTCACATCAATTGCGATAACAATTTATACATAATTAAAAGAGTTTCGCAGTCAAAACATGATGTTGATATTTGCTAAAGCCGCGCGTTGCGCGTTTAGAGACATATGACCGGTATGCGCACAACGCGCCACGCGCGTTGTATCGCCTCTTCGCTTTTAACCGATCTAAAGCAGACGCATCCGTGTGATTTTGAGTCGTTCCACAGGGCACAGGGAAACCCGTAACTGTTTGTCAGTTTGAATTGATCCGTCATTCATATCGCATTAATTTTTATGAATTTTAGTTAGCAAAGAACGTGTTAAATAATTCTTCGATAAGTAAGTCAGTATTTTATTGGTGAGAGCTGCTATTATTAAACGAAATAAAATTAGTTTACATTCTAAGTTTATTAATTTTAAAAATAAAATGATAGGTGCGCTAGCCCTGTATTAACACCAACAGTTTGACAGCTCCGCCCGCAGCGTTGGGGAGTATCGTGAAATAAACAAAGCGCAAGTGTAAAGAGTTTCATTAATCTCGGGGAAAGAACTTTGTGAAACTATAAAAGTCAAATAAATTAGATTTATTATGTTCTACAGTTCACAGGATGGCGTTGAACAGATGAATTTACAAAAATCATACAGATAATGTTAATATTTCTTTTGACTTTGGTTTCTAATCGCATTTCACTACGTATGAAAATATTTTCTGATTACATAAGTAATGATTACTATCTTATTACAGAGCAATGAATAAAATAAGACATAAAACGGCATGACAAATACATAGCCTGTTCAAAAGAAAAGGTGAATTTTGATTTTTAGCGGGCTGTCGATTTTTTTTTGTTATGTTGGTACATATATGTTTATCATATGTTAGCATTATCAGCCATTTTGGATTAGTGGTTTGTTTTTGACCACTGGAAAGGTTAGTCACGTTTTTGTGTGTTCTTCGCTTTTTTACTTTTGAAAAAATGGATCATAAGATTAAATTGCAAATCAAGTTACCACTAGTGTTGAAATAAATCACTAAATATTTCATATTTATACAGTTGGCGTGATTATTTCAAATAATTTGAACAGAGTAAAATATAATATTTATTATAAAACAGATAAACTTTGTGTATAACCACTTTATTATACAATATACTACCGGTTTCGGAAGTACCCTTTAATCATCGGGACAAAATTACATTTTTAAATTACACCTTATTATATTACACATTATTTATTATTCATATTAAAATTTTATTTGACAATATTACATTTTAATATCGTCCTGATGATGGAAGGGTACTTCTGAAACCGGTAGACATAATATTAAGTAATAAAGTGGTAGTATAAACGAAGTTTATCTGTTTTATTTATAAATATGGCAAGCCACAAAGTAAATGCTTTTTACGAATATATATAATATTCAATTTATTTTCAGAGCTCAGGTGAGGGTAACAGTTAAAACACACCTGCACTAGCAACCAAATAACATCAAGAGATAACTTTCAAGTAAGGTGATACTTTTGCGGTAAAAATACAGGTGTGTCATGCACGTGAGCATTGGAATCATATAACGACACGCCAATATTGTACATACATACATACGTTTTTAATTAAAAACGGTCATTTCTACCTGCGAAATCTTTTGCAATTCGGGGATTCTGTTCTGTTCGCTTATGGCTGAATACGGGATAAATTCGGAAAAGGAATCGAAAAAGCTTTGAACCAATTCCAATGTCAGGGAAAACTTTTATTCTGCCTTTCGAATTTCCCCGATATTTTTTCACATGATATAAGTTAGTTCCTAATTTCTTCGAGTTATTCGAAAGAGCGTATAATTAAAGAAGTCTGCTGTGGAATTGTATAGTAAAGAGAGGTAAATTATCTTAATTGAAATTAACTACAGATGGTATTCAGCATCATAGGATTGCTCCTGAAAGATACAATAAATTATTCATATCGTCGTCCGATTATTTCTATAAGTATGACGTGAACGTACCACGTATATTTTATTTTTTTTACCAGGTGGAAAATACTCTCAACCTTGAAGTAACAATATATTGAGAAAGAGAGAGCTAATTCTTTTTACGCAACCCATACAAATTTGGGATAAATCACTTTCTCCGGGTTTTTACGCCATACCCCATGAGAAAGAAAGAGACAACAAAATCTCCCAAATTATCACACCGCTTTAAAGTATTGTTAAAATGTTGTTCGTGTCCCGCGTCTCCGTTGACTTCGCCCACACGTTTTGATACGCGAAATAAATGAACATAAGTCAACGGTTTATTAGGTTACATGCTATATTTTTGTTTACAACAATACTGTGAAAAAGTGGTTATACGAATAAAGAAAAACATTATGTCGACATGTGCTATGAATGTATGTATAAATACCTTGAAGTAACAATATATGGAGGGATAGCTAATTTGTTTTACCCAACCCATCCGAAATTGTAATAAATCACTTTTTCCGAGTTTTTACATCGTACACCATGAGAGAGAAAGAGACAACAAATTTCTTGGACGGCTTCTAAATACTGTCGTAATGATCTTAAGCTGGTTATTTTCGCTGGTTAACGGCGGGACTCCGCCCACATTTTTTATTTTGCCACTAAACTTGACACAACTAAACGGTTTTTTAGGTTAGATGCTATATTTTTGTTGATAAAAATACTGTGAAAAAGTGGCTATACGAATACAGAAAAACATTATGTCGATATGTGATATGAATGGATGTATAAATACCGTAGCCTTAGTCTTAGCCACGCTTATTTGCGCCGATTCATGTTAAAATCATCAAAAACAAGTCCAAAACTGACTTCACTGGCTTTGGCTTGGGCTATCTCTTGTATACTCTAAGATAAATACCCTAGCTCTAGTCCTAGCCACGCCCAGGTCTAGCCGAGTCCGGCAGACCTCATAAAAACTGACTACAGCAGCGCTATCTCTTGTATATTATTGCCCTGAGCTCTCAAAGTTGCTTGAAACGGCATTAGTCGTGCTTAATACTTAAATCTAAATAACCAGACACTTTACAACCTTCCTCTTTCCCATAGCCTTACCCTCAACACATCAATCACCCCAAATTTCAGATGCCGCAGTCTGGGCAAATGGAATGTATCGATTCATGCAAATATAATATATGATACATAAGCCTCAGCACTGAAAAATGGCGCAAATCGTCACTTTGTAGCATTGTAATACAAGCAATACTTCAAATGATTTATCTGCAAATTCTACACGGTTAGTTAGGAAAATGTAAGAGTTTTGTATGAGTAAAATTTAAAACAGTGATCTTTTAAATTCTATGAAAAACATACTAAATAATAATATTTGGATAATTTGTACAGCCCCGTTTTTTGTGAAAAATTAACTCAAGGGGCGCTTGAAAACCAGCGAAGGCATTCTTGAAAGTTTTACCTAAAATTCCAGTATGCATTTCATAAAAAAAATTTAAAGATTACTGTTTAAGAATTGCATTGACTGGAAACCTTAGACATTTTTGTTTAACCCAGAAAGCTAAAGAGTTTATATTTTGGTAGCTGAATTTAGTTATGTTCCAACATTTATAGAATAACACGTAATATTAACACATTTGGTGACCGGATCTGAATAGCCAGGTACTTTATAACCTTCCTCTTCTACACTCCCTGCAGCCTGACAACATACCCCGAATGCAGTGACGCGCACAGAGTTTTTGATCAGGGTAGGCAGCATGAACAGGATCAATTGATAATAGAGATAGATACGAACAAATATCACCGATTGCTATCGAATTTGTTTTGTAAAAGCACTGCCTTAGACACCAAAAAAGATACTAACACGCTACTTGCACGGGCAACAGCTCACATCACAAACATTTCGTGTAGTCTAGTGAGCATAGAATAATCTACTGACGTTGGCGGCGTTTGAGCATATCGTCGTCAGCGGGAAAATACCTCCCATGTAGTCAACTTCACAAAAATGAGTTAAAAATGACATTGCGTAGAGTTTCAATTTGTATTTCAAGTTTCAATGATTTTAATTGGTGAAAATACATTATTGCATCGCAAACTACAAAGCGTATTTTTGAAGTCTCAAAAAACAATCTGTAACTCAAAACTCCTGAACAATTACGCTTTTGACATATGGGAGGTATTTTCGCATTGACGACGATATATACGACTAGTTACTGCTTCTGACACGTTATAGTAAGAAGGTCGGTGGGGCGCTCGCGGCGGTGCGATTAGCTAAATACCGCACGTATTTTTGAAAGTGTACATTTATTTTTTGCAATTATTTCATATTACTTAATCCAATATTATCTATATTTGTACGCGAGTACGGTGGGGTAGGGAGTGCTTTTATGGAGTGCACGCTTCTGCCCAAATGAGGACATCATAGTCCCACTGGCTCCAGAACTTGAAGTAACAATATATGGAAGGAGAGCTAATTATTTTTACCCAACCTACACAAAAACTTTCGATAAATCACTTTCTCCGGGTTTTTACGTCGTACACCATGAGATAGAAAGGAGACAACAAATTTCATAGACCGCTTCTATACACTGTCGTAATGATCTTAAGCTCCTGGTTCACCGCGGGACTCCGCCAACCTGACACAACTAAACGGTCTTTTAGGTTATATGCTATAGTTTTGTTGATAAAAATACTGTGAAAAAGTGGCTATACGAATAAACAAAAATCATTTTGTCGATATGTGATATGAATGGATGTATAAATACCGTAGCTTTAGTCTTAGCCCCGCCCAGGTGCGCCGAGTCAGGTTAAAATCATCAAAAACAAGTCAAAAACTAACTTCACTGCCTTGGATTGATACTACTCCATGTACTCTAAGCTCCAGACAATTGTAAGCAGTTGGGGCCTGTGCGGTACTCACAAGAAAAATATAAATAATAATATAATTTCGTGTTTGAAAATATTCCCGAAGGACGTTACAGAGTTACGATCTCGAAAGCGGAACGATATAAATTGCACCTGTGAATATTCTATTAATATCAACTATAATATGAATATATTTTCTGCGGGAATGCCGAGGAGTCCCGTCTCCGGCCCAACAGTTCGCCCTCGGGCTTCAAGCTGTCAGGGTATCTCCGTAATTTATGGCGCATCTGGACAGCCACCATAAATTCATCGCAGGTCATCTGACAGATGGAGGGCGGAAGGGAGACAGACCATCCAGAGGGAGATGGAGATGTCGCACTCGGACACGGATGGACATTGGATATACATTATAATATATTATATTTTATCACTCTGGGGTGGGGCGTTCTGCGTCATATCTATTAGGGTGGGCATTCGATAATTTATTTTATTGGGATATAGTTTTCTCATGGGTCTCAAAACTTGCGTAGGATCATTTAAACTATAACCTCAGTGGTAAATTTTATATACACTAGTAGATATTTTTGGTTCTATTATATTTCTGGACCGAGACTTTTCTGAGTGAATACCGCACAAGAGTCCCAACTACTCTCAACCGTCTGAAACTAGGGGGCCTATGGCCTCCACAATTAGTTTTATTTATTTTATTTTAGCTGTCTATCAAAGTTTATAACTTATAATTCATATACTTTTTGACAATAATAATAACTTTTGTACATTTATTATTTTTAAGTTTATTTTGTAGAACACCATTTTAATATTTAGGTTTTTCATTTTTTTAAACAATAATTATTATTATTTCAAATTTAAAAAACGATTTTTAGTCAAAAATTCTGCTAGGTAATTATTTTTACGCGTGACAGCTGTTTCGCCTTCTGAAGGCATTATTATCAAACAGTTTGATTTAAATTTGAAATAATAATGATTATTGTTAAAAAAAAATAAGAACCCAAAAATAACTTGTATACTAATTGAACTAATACATATTATATGGTTCTTACAGGCGTTTAAAATTTATTAATTAGTATTGTTTTGATGGTTTTCGGCAGCGCATTATAACATTCCATCCCATTTATAAAGTAAACTGTTTTGTGAATTGGTTTTATTCTTTTTTGGTAATTTGATTTCTTCGCATGATACCTTGTATTATATTGATATAAATCAAAAAATATAATACCAATTAGAGTATGTTTTTAGGCTGAAAGTAGTAGGTAGAGGAAGGATGTGGAAATAATGAAGGTTGGGAAATATCTGGCTGTTCAGATCTGGTCGCTAAACGCAGCTTAAGTCATTTCAAGCAACGTTTCGATTCCGAGTGTTGTTCTTTCTCCAGGGCGATACTTAGAGTATCTACCACTCTGGAATTTGCCGCAAATATTCTATTTTTTATTAATTAAATGTAACACATTTGCGCACGCCGGAACTTGAATCAGCGACCTCTGGATTCGAAGTCGAGAGACTTAACGAGTCGACTACAGAGGCTGTCAGTTGCGTTAGAGGCTCAATGTGCGGTGTTATCAACTACAGATAGGTAATTTTGGGTAAAAATATTGTTTAAAGGAAATCGTAGGTACATTAGAAAAAAAAACCAAAAAATCAACAGCCCCATCTTTAGTATTATCACATTATTGAGAGAGTAATACGACCTCTAAAATGTCTTGCAAACATCAAAAGGATAAGATAGAAACTTTCCGAATATTATACAATTACGTGAAAGTCTAGTGCCTACTTGACAATATAATATAAAATACAGAGTTTATTGAGTACCCACGTTATATCATAGAGACGTGATACATCAATAAAAATCCAATAAAAAAATAACCACTCAATAATATTATTTACAACTGGCAACACACAATCGACAAATAACAAGCACTTAAATTTCCAAAAATGCCAAGTTTTATATGGCAATACGAGATGGAGAAGTGAAGGGGATTTTAGTGCCACCGTAGAGCCCGGCTGAATTGAAGATGCGAGGCTGTTGGATGGAAAATTGACGTTTAATGACAAGTCCGAAGCGACGGAATTTTTTAGGGGTGGAATGGGGAGGAAGGATAAGAGATGGGGGTTGTAAAAGAATAAATACGCGGGTGCAATAAAATGCGATTATCTTGTCGGGAGATTGGATATCACTCTAATGCCGTCAATAATTTGCATTAATAGATTTTTCATTACAATATAAACAAACAAATTTGTTTTTAAACCATTTTATTTTAATACATTGGTCGATCGGTTTCGAAAGCACCCTTCCATCATCTGAAGATTTTTATTATTTTTTCACATGACACACTGTTTCAGGGGAATGTTTTAGGCGGAAGTAAACGTAGAATGGTAAAGAGAATGGCACGGTTAGAACCTGCTTATTGAGATTAAGTTACAATATATCGTCGCTGTAAAGGCAAAAGTGTTAAGCGACACTTTTGTCAAAAATGAGTACAATATGCAGTTTTGATCAGTTATTTTTCTGAATCGAATGCCTTTACTCTCGTTTGATTCTGAAGACTTTTGTGGCCCTTTAGCCATTTCAAGTATATTTGCCATTAAGGAGTTATGGTATAATTTAAATGTTATTCTATTTTTTTTTCACTGTTCTCTTAATTTATTTTATATTGTGTTGTCAATCTGTATGTATACGTGGCCTGTTCAAAAGAAATGGTGAATTTTGAATTTTCGCGGGCTGTGTACATTCGATTATCGATTTTTTTGTTGTTATATTGGTACACATATGTTTATCATATGTTAGCATTGTCAGCCATTTTGGATTAGTGGTTTGTTTTTGACAACTGGAAAGGTTAGTCACGTTTTTGTGTGTTCTTCGATTTTTTACTTTTGAAAAAAATGTGTTTATAAGTGGTACAAGCGCTTTACAGAAGGCCGAGAAGATGACAATGACGATGAGCGTCCTGGAGTTGTGGAAAAACAAATCATGGATTTTATTCTTTGAAACATTTTTTTCAAAAGTAAAAAAATCGAAGAACGCACAAAAACGTGACTAACCTTTCCAGTTGTCAAAAACAAACCACTAATCCAAAATGGCTGATAATGCTAACATATGATAAACATATGTGTACCAACATGACAAAAAAAAATCGATAGTCGAATGTACACAGCCCGCGAAAATTCAAAATTCTCCTTTTCTTTTGAACAGGCCATGTATATAACAGCAAACTATGGATTTTAATTTTAGTTTAATTTTGTGCCCCGACGATGCTTAGACTAAGCGAAACCGATCGGTCATAAAAAATAAAATTAAATCTGTGGTCTTATACAAAGTTATTGTTTCATTTCATTAAATGTATAATAATTCGACCCAGAGCCCATGCTCTTTACCATATATGTTACTACGAAACTCTGCAATTATATGCTAAAACATGACATATGATATTTGTATAAGAGCTTTCCTACAGACGCAGACAGGAAGACTCGGAAAACAATGGCAACCCCTTCGGTGACAATTAAATATCCCCAAATGGAGTGAACTCTTGCGTCTGACAAGATAAACGTTACATTGTACGGCCGAGCATGTTCCATGTTCCTTAATCTAGTAGAGAAGACGTACTAAAAACTCTCATATTTCCTAGGAATTGTCTCGAGTCTGGAGTTGGGAATTATATAAAGTTGAACCAACATCTAAATATGGTTACGAATGGCAATGTCTAACCTAACCTAACCTTATAGAGGAAAATACAGGGAAAAAACCGAAAATATTCTTTGGCCAGGCGCGCACGGGTGACTTTTGTCACTGCAACAGTTTCGTCACTGTCTTCCAATCGAGCACGCACACGGTGAGTGACTGTCACCCATCACCCTTTCATTCCAGCAATGGATTTCGAACAGGCAGATGAGTCACCGAATGACATTTTGTCACTCGTACGCGAGCGCCCATACAAAAGTACACTTTACTGACACGGTTACAGTTTCGTCACTCAAAAGTCGCCGGCCGGTGGAACAAAAAAGTCACCCTAATGTCACGTTGGTGCGTGCGCGGACCTCCATACACTCCAATAGATTTGGAGAAGGTGACGAAACTGTTACCGTGACAAAAGTCACCCGTGCGCGCCTGGCCTTACCAAACATAACAACAGCTCTTCAAAGAGAAAAACAGTTTTAATGCTACACAAATGATGACAGGACATGGATGCTCAAAGGAATACCTGACACGCTTTAAAATCATAGAGGACGACAAATGCCCGTGTGACAAAACATCGATACAAGACAGTATGCATGTAATAGAAAAGTGTTCAATTTTTGATGAAGATAGATTTAAATTAAATTTCAAACTTTCAAAACTGCGGGATCACAGAAGATAATAGAACAGAAATCTGGACATAGAGAAAAACAAGTCAAATATAAACGGAATATCTTGAAAAATTAGCAAAAAAAAATTTTTTTTTCAAGCGATGATTCACCATTGAGAATGGTGTAGCGTATCTTTATTATTTATAGAAAGGATAAAAAAACACTAATCTCCACTATTCGAGGAGGAATTCTATTGGCAAATCCAGAAGGAAATTTTCCAATCGGACACCCCGGACAAAGCAGGAGAAAACAAATACAGAATATCTGCGAGGAGAAACTGCAATGGACCGAAACCATCAAAGACCGGTTAGTATTTGAGTGGACAAACGCGTCGGATTCCCACCCGGGCGTCGTGAGTTGAATTCCTCCGCTAGCTAAGTTCTCCATCATTGCACATACAACATTTTCCACGTATAATGATGGAAGTGAAAGTTTTTTTTAAACATTGTCAGGTTATTCTTGACTCGAAAATTTTCCCTTTCTTTTTTTTAAAGAAGCGAAAGGTAGAGAGGCAGGAAGGCGCTTTGTCCAATCAAAAGTTCCCGCCAGCCGATTATATAATATTAAAATGATTACCCTTGTAATTCAAAAATATATTTTGCATGCCCTACAAATAAACCTTCAAACGGTGAGCTCTGGCGTCATGAAATTTGAGCGAGCTCTACTTGTTTTGAACTTACAGGCCAACGCAATTAATTTAAAGCTCTAAATGTTATTTCCATCATGAACTATAGAGGTTTGGAATTTACATTTAACCGTAATACAAAAAAATAATTAATTGTAGCATTTTTTTTACTTTATTCCACTTTTTTTATTACGACCGGACCAGTTTCAACTTTTAACGGGCGTCTTCAGACTGGTATAATTTTAAGTGGATCTATGGTGTATATGACCGTAATTAAAATGTGGATATCCAGAAAGAATGCAAGGCTGATGTAAGCTTAATGAATAGAATCAAGAAAGGGACGCTTGGGTGGTTTGGGCATCAAGAACGAATGAACGAAGAAAGGTGTGTGTAAAGGATAAAAATTTTTTTTAAAGAAAGAGTGTGATGCGATAGTGAATGAAAGAAGAAGTCGATGACGCCCGAGGAAGACATGGCACGATCAAGTTGATCAAATACTTGAATCGGGTCATGTGAAGAGTCAGAATAACAGAAGAGTATGTATAAGACGATGTGTGAATGTGAACGAAGCAAGGAGTGTGTGCCAAGACAGAGTTGTATGGCGGTCCATCCTCTCTGCCTACGAAAAACGAAAAGAACGGAAAACGACGTGATGGTAAGTTAGTTTATTTAAGTTTTATTTAAATGGTGTATATACCATAGATTTCCCGTAAATTGTAGCAGTCTGAAGATACCCGTCATGAGGCGAAACCAGTTCGGTCTTAATAAAAAAATGACAATTTAAAAAAAAAAATGATATTATAAAATCATATAAATGCATTTCCACCACGAATTGACAATTTCAAAATTAGAAATAATAAACAGACAATACGCTATTATTGGTCTCCTCATATTTTCAATCAGAAAAACAGAGTGATGAAGCTCGAGCGAAGCCGGGCGATAACTTCTAGTTCACCATGAAGTCAGCATTTCGCGAGTAATCTATTTTCGTTACCTTGTCCCTTTCAAGCGAATCTGCCACAGGATTTCCCAGCCCGCTGACGAGCGGGTGTACCTGTAAATGTTTCGCCACGAGCCGGGGGGTCTTTTGTCAATGCTAATGGCACTTAATGACATTTGTGCGGGATTTGCGCCGTGAAAGTTTCGCGACGGAAAAAAATTGGCCGATACAAGTAAAGCCTCGGCCCGCAGCCCCCGACCGCCACCCCCGGCCACCCCGATCCACCCACAAGCTACCGGGGGGAGAGACGCCAAGGGTTGGAACCGCATTGTTTGCTACCATTGTTCATTCCAATCGGAAAGTAAAAATAATGTTTGTGTCGCTTGTAAGTGAGAAGGCCTTTATACCACAATACTCGTACCAGATGTTTTCTTTGGCATATTACCTTTAGTTTTGCGGGTTGTTTCGTAAAGAACCTCGTTCTAGAACAGTAAAAGCTACATTTAATAGAATAGCACTTCTAAATACAATAGATTTATTTGTACATTAACGGACTATTGTTCAATTACAAAAAAAAATACATAACACTAAATGGGAAAAAAGAGCAATGGAGAAAGAACAGCACATACATAATATTTGAATCAATCAATGACAAAAATATACATTAGAAAGAAAATTCAAGCCAAAGCCTGACCAAAGTTTTGGCAGAGTCGTAATTTAAACTGGTGCCAAAAATGTCAAGACCAAGGCTTGAGTTAACAAGTCTTGACATTCTGGACAGTGGAGAATGATACCTATAGTTAGTAGAGTGATGATTGAGGAACAGCAATTCATTGTTTGTAAGTCTATGGCAAGGAATTTTCAATTTGAATACACAACTCCCCACGTTATTTTTTAAGAACACCTTAGTACTGGCTATCGGAACTGTGCATTCCTGAAGATTCCAATTCGCAACAGTCAACCATTAGACCGTCAACGACATTGGCTATCGGAAGGTTGAAGGAACTAAAACGCACACCAAACACTAAGTTTGGAGAGTGTGCTGCAGGAGTGTCAGATTCTAAAGCCTGGAATAGACTACCGCATGAACTGAGAATAATAAAAGACTCGACAGGGTTCAGAGTTAAACTTAAAATTCATCTTTTCAAAAAATGATATCCCTAAATAACAGAATTGTTCTCATTTAAACGAGCTAGCCAAAGATAAGCCAAACTGTTGTTATCTCAACTCACCAGTATGATAATATTTTTTCATGCAACGATGGACATATCCTCGATCTACTGCTAAACAAAAAGTTCGAAATTTTTCACAGTTATTAATATGTAAATATCAATAAGGTAATTTTAACTATAGCTTTAGGTATTTCTATGGTTTTATGGCAAATTTATTCAGTTTTTAACTTTTGTAAAGCGCCTTTGAGGTGATATTTCACAAAAATGGCGTTATATAAATTAGTCAAGTATTATTATTATTATTTTTTACTCCTCTGAATTGAAGGATACTATCTTAGTCTTGGAGTAACAACATATGGAGAGAGAGTTAATTATTTTTACCCAACAAATTTGGTATAAATCACTTTCTCCGGGTTTTTACGTCCTACACCATGAGAAAGAGAGAGACAGCAAATTTTCCCGAATTATCACACCGCTTTAAAGTATTGTTAGAATGTTCTTCGTGTCCCGCGTCTCCGTTGACTCCGCCCACACGTTATGATACGCGAAATAAATTGACATAACTCAACGGTTTATTAGGTTACATGTTATTATTTATATTTTGTTAACAATACTGTGAAAAAGTGGTTATACGAATAAACAAAAACATTATGTCGACATGTGCTACGAATGGATGTATAAATATCTTAGTCCTAGCCACACCCAGGTCTAGCTGAGTCCGGAATACTGACTACAGCCCTCTCTACAGCGCTCTCTCTTGTATATTATTGCTCTGAGATCTCAGTGATATGATCATAAGTCAGTAATGAAAATATGTAGAATATTTGACTTTGCTTACTACGGCGAAAAATAACATCTCTCGTTTGATTTTAGTCACCGTTTGTCGTTGAGACATAATTGTTTTCGGACTGCGACTATCGAACAGAATTAATCGGGGACGATATGTGAATATGTCGGACGTCAGAAAAATATATAGTTAACGGGAAAGGTCGAATAAAGATGGGAAAATCCAAGCTATTAAAAGCAGGTAAACAAACACAGCTAAAACCAATGTGTCAATTCTGGGCAGTGGTCTCTCTTCCTATTTAAATTCAATTTGGTAAAAAATACATTAAACAAAGCTTCATCACTGTCGGGGTTTAAAACAAACAACCTCTGAGTATACTGTCAACAACCGTAGCCCTCTCCGTGGAGTTTGAATTTAACAATTTAACAATTTAAAAATCCTTCTGTTAATGGTTTTGTTTTGAGATACTCAATGTTTTATATTCAAATTTCACTACTTTCTATTAAACACATTCAATGAAGGCAGATTAAAAAATAAACAAACAAAAAACTAATGTTTTTTCTAATTTTGAAACTGTTAATTCGTGGTGGAACTCTATTTTGATAATTTAATCGAATTAAACCTAACCTAACCTTAGTGGAATAAAATTTAAAAAATGGTATTATTAAACCATAAAAAAACCCGTAGCCAAATTGAAAATATTGAAGACAGTACAGTCCAACTCGGATTAGTTACTAATGTAATAATTTAAAACACTTTATAATTATTCGTTGGCTCGATTCAATCGATTCATCAATTGCAACGATTCAAACGAATCTCTACCTCCTTCACGATACCAAGTATTCCACCCGCAGAATCATCATTACAATAACTCAGTGACGCGGCGGAAAATACAAAGAGGGCACTAACGTACTTTTTACTATCTTATTTCTAAGTTTGAAACTGTTATTTCGTGGTGGAACTATATTTTAATGATTTAATCAAACCTAACCTAACCTCAGTGGAATAAAGTTAAAAATTAAGTATTATTAAACCATTAAAAAAATGGTGGAAAAATTGAAAATATTCAAGACAGTACAGTTCAACTCGGATAAGTTACTAATGTAATAATTTAATACACTTTATAATTATTCGTTGGCTCGATTCAATCGATTCAATCGATTCATCGATTACAACGAATCATTCGACTCTCTACCTCCTTCACGATACCGAGTATTCCACCCGCAGAATCATCATCACCATAACCCAGTGACGCGGCGGAAAATACAAAGAGCGCACTCACGTACCGTCAATGCAAATATCCCGCCTAAGTAGGCCGGCGGCACATTATATTACAATATCCAGTCCCTAAGTGACGCCCATAAAGGAGCACATATTCGATCTAACAAGCGTCGCCGCCATTTTGCTTTTATAGCCCCAGTTTCGGCGGATACCTAGTGGTGCCGGCAACAAACATGGCGGCGTAACATTTGGCGGGAAAGGTCACATTCGAATGGCAAAAAGTTTTCCAATAATAATCATAATGAAGGAAGCCCCTCGGACGGCGAAACAACGATCGGTGGGAGGGGGAGGGAAAGTATTAAATTTGACCTCTTTCGCCGTCTGCCCTCTGAGGTCATTCGTTTGAAATATTTCCAAGATTAGACTCAGTTATAAAAACAAATAAAAACATCACGATATAATTTTACAATATCAGCACCCTAGAACAAGTTATGAATAGTGAAACCGGTTAGTAGCTGAGTGGACAAATACGTCGGCTTCCCACTCAGGAGTCGTGGGTTCAATTCCTCTGATAGTTAAGTTCTCTGTCATGGCTCAAGAAACATGTCTGCTTATAATTAAAGTAGTGGGAATTTTTCAAATATTTTAAGGTTATTTAGTAGTAAGCCGGGAATTTTAATGGGGAAGAGGAAGGTTAGAAAGTACCAGGCTATTCAGATCTTGTCACCAAACAGGGCCAAAGCCATTTCAAGCAACGTTTCTGATTTTAAATGGTGTTCTTTCACCAGGTCGATACTTAGTGTATCTACCACTCTGGAACTTGCCGCAAATATACCATACATTATTTTATATGAACTAAATGTGTAATGACACATATTAATAATAATAATAATATTTTTTATTAATTTTCTTATACATGACAAACTTTTTAATTTAATGCATATAAGAAAATAAATTATTTTTTTTTACAAAATAAATACAAATTATAGTACCATATAGATACACAAGAAAGATAAAGTTTCAAAAAATAAAATTTCAGGCAGTGGTGAGATCAATGAGGAGAAACTCTTTCAAGAATCAATAGTTCTGAATCTCTCCTCACTGACATGAAATAAGTCGATATCGGAAGAGATTTTGTTCAGGAGCAAAATACTTCTCCCCACCGGCAGAACCATTAATCAAATCAAATGTACATATTGGTGCACGCCGGGCTTGAACCTGCGACCTCTAGGCCGAGAGAACGGACCGCTATACAACTCTGTCTTGGCACACACTTCTTGCTTCATTAACAATTCATACACCGTCTCATACGTACTCTTCTGTTATTCTGACTTTTGACACGGCCGGCTCAAGTATTTGATTCAGTTGATCGCGCCGTGTCTTCGGGCGTCCCCGACTTCTTCTGCCATTCACTTTCACGTCATATATTCTTTCTAAAAACTATTTTCTTCGTTTATCAGCCCTACGTGCCCAAACCATCTAAGCGTCCCTTTCTTAATCCCATTCATTGCGCTTACATCAGCCTTGCATTCTTTCCGGATATCCACATAATTGACACGGTCATACGTGGTTTTACCGCACATATGCCTCAGGGGTGTCATTTCTACAGCGTTAGGTCTACTTTGATTCTTACTCAGCCAGTTTCAAGCCTCACTGCATAATAATAATAATAATTGGCTAATTTATATAGCGCCGTTTTCGTGATAGAAATATCAGCTCAAGGGCGCTTTGCAGCATATTTAACATAACCTACAGTCTAATCACTAAGTACAATGACCAGTGGCATATAAAATATAACTTATAACTATGTACTTACAGCTAAAACTTATGATTAGTGACATGAAATTAAGACTTATAACTAAAACTTATAACAAGTGACTTAGAATTTAGACTGACAACTAAGACTTAATATTAACTTATGTCTAATACTTTTAACTAGTGACTTACAACTAACATATTTACATTAACAAATATATGAAATGGTTGTTGCCCGTGCTGTCGAACCTAGGGTAGAATAAAATGAATAAGCTATAGTAAAACTAAGTATAGCACTTGGACTGAGTGATCAAAACTCTGGTGAAGCAAATTGGATTTATTGTGGGTATGATAATTTAAAAAGGTGAGTCTTTAGTTTTGCTCTGAAGTCACTTGAGCTGTCCATCTTTCGCAAATGTGAAGGGAGGTTATTCCAAGCTGTGGGGCCTACTACGGCAAAAGCTCGGTCTCCGAAATCAGGGTTGGCATAAGCGTTCCATTGTAGACTGCTAGCTTCGCTTCTTTGCAATTTTTTTTTTATTTGCACCAACAGTATTCAGTCCTCCATTAATTGAGTTCCCTGCACTCATCCTTTATTCAAAATCCTCATCACTGGCTTTTTGGACATTTTCCGACACCCAGAATAACTACGTATATTTAAATTAAGAAAATGCAAAAATTAAGTACGCCCGGCACACCACAGTACGACATCACGCGCAAAAGCAGAAATCGAAAATTCCAATAAAATATTCTCTCCCAATAAAACATCCCTACGTCGAAGTTAATCCCCTCTCCATTACAAAGCATAAAATTTTCCCATACAAATATAATATTATATCAAATATCGTTTTATAAAAAGGTTATTGTAGCTATAAAGCTCGTTATTACAAAGTTCCAAAGAACGAAGCCGAGCGATCCACAATAAGGTTTCATTAGAAATGATATTACTATTCGATTGTACAAGATTTTTTGCGGAAATTCGCGCTTTGCAATTTCAATATTTCCAGAGAAATAATATTATTTGTAAGAATAAAAGGCCGGATCGACGAACTTTTAATAAGCTTTCTCTTTTGTAGAAATGAAACCCTTTTTGGGTTTGAAATGTGATGTATACATTATGCATATTGAAAAAAATAAATTATTTATCTAAAGTTAAATCACATCATATGTGTGATATTATATATTTATACAGACACGTTTATTGCAAACATATTTTTCTAATAACATAATTTAAGAATATGCCATTACAAAATTAAACATATAATATGAAATTATTACAAAATTAAACATAAAATACATAACTCAAATAGTCCCTTTTTTTTAATTGAATAATATCGTCTATTGCAGTAATTTCTGTTGGAATTTTATTGTATTTTTGGACAGCCCGGTACATTAGAGATATCTGTATGGTTGAGTTTTTCGTTGTTGGAAATCTAATTAATAAATGCACAACTTTGCTTAGTTTAGTTGTTTTTTTTTCCAAAATTCATGCTTTATTGTAAAGAACCGGTTACATATTTATGATTCAAAGTATTGTCCGTCGCTGGCCACTACTTCGTCCCATCTTTCGGGCAGTGTACCCGCGACCTTTGGATTCATAGTCGAGCGTCTTACCACTCGACCATGGAGGCCGCAGAAACATGCAAAAAAGACAATATTCTTAAATCTTCAACTCTCTCAAAGAGAGTGGGAATTAATCATTGGTTTAAAAAATCAGAGACATCAATTTCTATCTATCCTTTTAAATTTTTCTTACATAATTACACGATATTATATAAATATTGCATCATAATTCTATAATAATTCTTTTAACCCCACTACTTTATAATTAGCATTTTTTTGTTTTTTTCTTTAGGTAATGTATTCACTATCAATAATTGTAGGATTGTTACGATGTGAAATGTGTGTATCCACTGTCATTAATTATAGGATTTAGAGCCTTGTAACTTTACCTACTGTCAATATCTTATATGGAATAATTAATGTATCAAGAGAGTTTTACGGTCAGTGTCTGTTGTATCATCTAGCATTGTATAACAAATATCAACATTTTTTATATTATTCTACTTGTACTCACTGTCACCTACCTCAGAACAGGTTCTAATGACCTAGTGAGGTAGGTTATGTAAAAAAATAAAAAAATAATGTAAGAAACAAAAATTTAATAAAAAAAATTAAGCGAAATAACACATTTGATAATAACAATCATGATAAATGGCTATTACGAAAAAATATGTAGGAAATTTTCTGAATGATATCCATCATGTATTATATTGTAAATCACAAAAGTATTATACCATTATATGTCAGGATGTTCCGAACAAATTCAATGCATCCATACAATAGATTGCGACTGCTTTCTGCAACTGAATTCCATTTTGATATTCCTTTTAGTCATCCCGAGTCCCCAGGTGTTCGGGGTGGGCGTTGAAAGGGGTGGGTAGGGCAGTTGGGACGATAAACTGCAGTCACACTTATAGGGGAAGACCGCCCCCCGCTCTGCATCTACCCCACTGTCCTCTTTGTACGCTTCGAAAGTATTGCCGCACACGGAGAAATCTCCCGAAGGATTAAATAAAAGGCAATCGTCTTGAAATATATCAAGGATTATCAAGAACATTTACATTTTATCGGATAAAATATTAACTTGCAAATATTACCTTCTTTTCAGTAAAAGCAGAAATATAATTTTCACTGAGCCTCATTTTTTATAGCACAACAGAATTTTCGTCATTCTGATTTTATTTAGAATTTGAGCAATGTTTATTTATTTTATACATTTAATATATTTTTTTATTAACGCCCGAATCGGACGTAGTTATGCAGAAGCATCCAACCCCAAAAATATGAAACCGAGAAAAATGCGTTTAAAAATATGACGATACAAAAGCGTTAATATAATGTGCGCAATCGGCATTTGTTAAGTGAATATCAGTGTTTTTTTGCCATGAAAATTTTTATAAATAGGTTATTTATAATCTGTCAATGTATCAGTTAAAAAAATATAAATGTATTTCCTATGTTTTCCTAGATTTTAATGGTTTTAACCTTCAATTTAAGTTAAATATCTGCAATGTGCATTTGTAAAAAATCGAATCACCCAAAATCTATTGCATTTAGAACTTCGATGTTTTCAGCAGATAGAAATCTCGTATTTATCTACAGTAAAACATGTCAAACACATCGATTTTGGCAAATTGTGGGTTGTACGCTTTCTGCATAACTAGGTCAAATTTAGGCCTTAGGCACATTTAACATATGCATATAAAATTTAAATATAAAGCTAAAGATAACACAGAAATTTAAAAAAAATTAAAACATAGTAAACGATTTTTTTTTAAAATCAGTAGCAATCGAGAAGTATGAGTAATTAAATTATTAAATCCACATAAAAATAAAATTTCTACCTATTTATTTAACTTCGTACGGAATGAGTAAGTATAAAATAATAATCTGATTAACATAATAACGTATAAATAGGTTTCAAGCAGAGATATGAAATGTTCAAGGGGTTTAAAGAAACTAATTTCATAATGGGATGTATCATCAACTATAAATCAAAATTCATTTTCCGAAGCAACAAAAACTCTTTGACGGTGAGTTCTGGCGTCGTAAATTTTCCATATCTTGTTCTGAGTATGATATTTTGGTCAACGTAACTGTTTTAACGTCACTGCGTTATTCCCATCGGGGGCTGTTTAGCCTTGATTAACATAAATAACTGTTTTATTGGGTTGAGTTCTGAAAGTAGGGGAAAGTAAAGGGGCTGCAGAAAATGTTGTGAAACTTTTGGTGAAAATCCGGGAATTCTAGAATTTCAATATATTTTTGAAGCGACAGATTTCAAGATTTAAATTTCATTGTACTCGTGTGTGTGATATACATAATTTGTATTATGCATATGTCTACTCCAGATGGAAGAAAAATAAGCCAGCGTTGAATCCATATACATGTATGGAGAATGAAATAGCGGTGAACTAAAGTAAAGCAGACTTAGTAGGAAGAGGTAAGAAAAGAGGGGGGGAAATTATATCCCGAAAGGGATGCAGTATGCTCCGTTTTCTCTCAGATCTCATCTCTTCTCACACTCTTTCTTTATCGCTTCCTCTCCTCTTCCTCAGAATCGAATATGTTCTAGATTTATTCAAATCTACAACCCTAAATCAAACAGTCGTCCAAGTCGGCTGCGATAATACAGCCACCTCACAAAAATAGCGCGACAATCATTCGAAGCCATATCTGACATCTTGCGAATAGTTTCATCCTTTTTCACAAACGCACAGTTACACTTCGCCAACTCAGTCGCGGCGGAGCCCCCCGCGGCGGCTCGTAAATCTCGCGAAAAGCGGTCGTAAACATTTTTCAGATTTAAGGAAATATTTCAGAGTTAAGACAAATGCCGATAATAAATTTAACGAAGGGGATCTGGTTAATGTAACGGCGGAAGATGTTGCGATACGCGTTACATAACGCGTTTAAACGGGAGCTTCTGCGGATACTGCAGAATAGGTTTTAAACAGTATCACGAAGATTTTACGCTTTCGGGAAATCATTGAGATTGACTAAACCAACTATTCAGATTGCTTCTGCGGGGGGTAGGGGAAGTCAAAGGGAAACATCTAGGTCTGCGATCCAGTCTAGAGCCTCGGACTCTTTATCAATTCCGCTGGGGAATTAATGGAGCCGGCATTTGTTGACCACGTATAAGATAATACATACGAGCTCGTATATAGAAGCGTGGGACAATATTGAAGATATGATTTCGATGTATTAGAACGCTACAAAGTGACGTTTAGTGTCAGTCTGAGTGCTGAGGCTTAAATGCACAAAAGAAAAGAGAAAAAAAGTTCACATGTCGAAAAATTAAACGTCAAAACTGAAAACCACACAGAAGGACGAATGCAGTAAATTTACTGTGCACACTTTCGTTCAATGTCATTTTTTATTGATAGTTCAAAAAAAACACGGATGGCAAATATTTTTCTCCAGATCGAAAGATTTTTTTTCTAAGCGTAATATCACTGGGACAGCTGACCAATATTGTTAATTGCTGCCATTGAGCGTGGAAAGGGTACAATTAAAATGGCGAGACAGGCTGTATTAATGGCAGTTCATGACTTTGAGTATGCTAGAGACATTGAAAAATACGACGTTATTGAGGTTATTGTAGCCGAAAATATATTTTTTTTTCAGCAATTCTATTTTTTTTAATGAAGATTTTTCTAATAGTTTGTTTATGAATGTTTTCTCAGCTAGCAGAAAATTCTTCACCTTTTCCAGAGTGTAAGATATTCCCTGAATCGCTCTGGCGAAAGACCACTATTCAGAATTGAAACGTTGCTTGAAATAGATTTGACCGTGTTTGGCGACCAGATCTGAATAGCCAGGTACTTCCCACCTTCCTCTTTCATTTTCCTCCCCCTCCTCTCCACTTTCAGCCTTACAACATAATTCAATTAAGAATTTATTTATGTATTTATTTATAAATTAACGGACTGGAAACGAAATGGAAAAAAGAGCAACAAGAGAAGGAATAGCACCTACATAATATTAAATGAAGCGATGACAAAAATAGGACAAAATAAAAATAAGAGAGAAACAGCCATGGTCTAGTCGAAGTTTTGGTAGAGTCGTAAAGAATGACAAAAATCATTTAGACTGCTACCAAAAATTTCAAGATCATGGCTTGAGTTAACAAGTCTTGACATTCTGGACATTGGAGATTTATACCCATACTTAGCGTAGTGATGATTGAGAAACAGCAATTCATTTTTTCTCAGTCTACGGCAAGGAATGTTGAAGTGGATAAGTTGGTGAGGGATGTCATTATTCCACAAGTTTCGGATAGTTGGGAGCAGTTCAGACGCTTTTGCGGTATTCAGTTCAAAAAATAAAATACTACAACTTGCTTACTGTACTTGCTGCATACTTACTGTTGCTTTTTTTTGCAACCTTCGCTCTGGCTCACTCATAGGTTACGAGCTGCCACTGGGCTGTATTATGATTACTTTTATTTACTCTAACGGTAGTTAATTTTATAAAAAATTACGTGGTGATCTATTGAACACACTTTTATTAATTATTTTAACACGCACAACGTAACGTGATTTTTTGTTGCTGTCGGAACATGAAAATTTCCAAGCGAATGAAAAATCTATGCAACATATCTTCCCTGGAAAGTCAAAATGGCTAAAGCGCCATTTCGGTAAGTTTACACGAGAACACTTTAAAGTTTTTTGATGTTTTACAATAAAATTTATAACTCTTCAGTACCTGGTTGGATTTTGAAAACAAAAATTAACTCAATGCTCTCACTGACAAAAAGCTGAAAATTACCAAACTCGTGTCGCTTTAATAGAGCCTTCTCCCAAATGGTAAATATATTTTAGATGGCTGAAGGGCCACAAAAGTCTTCAGAATCGAACGAGAGTCAGAGCATTCGATGCAGAAAAAAAAACTAATCAAAACTGCACGTTCAACTCCTTTTCGACCAAAATGTCGCTAAAGCCATTTGCCTTTCCGGCGACGATATGTTGTTTATTCCACTTTTACGAGTTTATATATCCCATTATCGAAATCGAGGATCAGGTACTCTTTTTGCACCATTTAGCTTCCTCGATCTGGGCTTTAAGTCTTCTTCCTGGAAATGTTTTGGAACAACCTTACTTTGGTCACTAACATTATCAAAGCCATGAAAAGGAAGGACGTTGAAGGTGATGATAACAATACAAAAACTGTTCCTTTCATCGCTAAGAAATTAAAGAAAAAAAATCTTTGTGAAAATCTTGGTGATTCTAAATAATACATAAAACCGTAATTTAATAAATACGTAGCAGAAGCTTCGCACGAAATTGTTTACCTAAGTGTACGAAGGCATCATAGATACAATGTTATTTTATAAAAATAGTTATTAACAATGATATTATATACGCTCTACATGTGTTTATGTCCTATTCAATATGAAGCACTGTACAACAAGTTTTTAACAAACTTATTGTCTGATAAGATTTTGTAATACATTCAATGATGCGTTCAGATATGAACATTTTCAATTTTAATCTGAATAAATGTTAAGAACTGAATAAAGGATTGTTTTTTTCTGGCAAAGCAGATAATATAACAACTAAAAAAATTAATTTAAACATATATTTTTTGTATTTTTAAATGCTATTTTAACATATTTTATTTTAATACTAACTAGGTTAATTTTATGTAGATACTTATTACAAAAAAAAAACATATTTAGATACTTTTATTTTTTCTATTATATTTTTTTGTTTATTTTCTTATATTTTTTAAGTATTTTTATTTTATTTAACCTCTTAATTGCCGGATTCCCGCAAGATACAACTTCCGTCGTACCTTACTGACTGTAAGTTCGTAATAACTCACTTGTCTTTTACAAAATTATGATTTTGTCAATTACGTTATCTTCTCAAATAATGTATTTTTCCAAATTGTATCTTAATGGTATAAGTGATTTTTCTGGAATAGCTACATACCATATGCTCGGAGAAATAGTTTTTTTCTCTCTCGTGTCAATAAAAAAAGTTTGATTAAGAAATGTGAAGATTTTTTGTCGTTTTATTATATTTTCGTGGGGCTGAATAAATTTCCTTACAAATAAAAATAAAGATGTTGGAGGTTTTTTCTGTAAATACAAACAGTAATGTCACTTTGAAAAAACGATTTTTTTCCGCTGTACTGAAATAGGCAAACTTCAAATACTTACAACTCGACTTGTACCGAACTAAAAGCAATGCAAAATATATATGTGGATTGATTATTTTGTTGACAAGCTATTACGGTTTATTTGAATATGCGAACAACAGGTTTTAAAGGATAAAAACTCAAAAAAGATAATAATGAATGCCCAGTGACTGTTTTCACCTACACCACACTAGAGGTTAATCCTAAAAGTGTTTGTTTTTATTGTTACCTGTCTCAGAACAGACATCGTCTAGTGAGACGAGTAAAGTACGTGTATTTGTAAACTATTTGATGCCAATAAACGCCCTGATTGCCGGCAGTTAAATTAATTAATGATTAGTAATTCTATATATTCTACACGACCGTGTAAAGCCGATGGGTTAAAATGTTGATTTTCCTGCAAAAGGAAAGAAACGAAGAACATTAGAAGGTTATCACACGAGGGGTGATAGATTTATAATAAAGGGGAGTACTCACCCAGACACCGGAAGGGCTTGACCCATCTGGCGGCCTTGCACTTGGCGGGGTTGCTGGCGCCCAGGCGGCACCACCCGCCGACCTTCAGGTAGTGAGAAGCCTCCACGATGTTGGTGATGTCCCTGGTAGGGTAGACCTGCAAACACAAGGATAGTTAGAAGCCGAGTTGACAGATGCGTCTGGTTCCTACCCAGGCGTAGTGGGTTCAATAATCATAATGCTAGCTTAGTTCCCCATCATGTTGGACAAACAACATTTTCCTCTCATTATGATGGTAGCAGGAGTTTTTCAAATATTGTCAGGTTATTCGTAATCCAGGAATGTATTTATCAGCCATTTTGGATTAATGGTTTGTTTTGGAAAGGTTAGTACCAACATAACAAAAAAAAATCGATAATCGAATGTACACAGCCCGCGAAAATTCAAAATTCACCTTTTCTTCTGAACAGGCCTCGTATTTAAAAAAAAATGAATACTTGGAGTAAGAATATATATGGAGAGAGAGCTAAATATTTATACCCAACCTATACAAATTTACGATGAATCACCTTCTCCGGATTTTACGTCGTAAACCATGAGAGAGAAAGAGACAAGACAAGTTGTCACATGATATCGCACCACTTTTAGGTATGTAAGCATGTTTTCCGTCTCCCGCGTCTCCGGCGACTCCGTCCACTACGTTTTGTTATGCGACATAACGGTTTTTGAGGTTATATCCTATATTTTTATTGATAACGACAGTGTGAAAAAGTAGGTATGCAAATAAACAAAACATTATATCGACATGTGCTATGAATGGATTTAAAAAGATGTGTCCATGAAAACTC
This sequence comes from Drusus annulatus, assembly GCA_022651775.1. Lineage (NCBI taxonomy): Eukaryota > Metazoa > Arthropoda > Insecta > Trichoptera > Limnephilidae > Drusus > Drusus annulatus. Next base: position 302,524 of record JAGWCC010000140.1, read on the forward strand.
TAGCCACGCTCGAGTCGGGAAGAAGAAGGTTGGGAATTACCTTTTTGGTTGTCTTTTTTAAAAAAACGAGTTTTCAAAAATAACAAAGGAAACAGAAAAGTTTTCTAATTCTTCGGTGTAATCTTTTTGGTAGTAGAATGGTGGCTGATAATAACTGTGAGGTTGTGTGGGACAGGCGTGAATTTCTACACTCTAGTAAAATGTGCAGACGGTCAAACAAAGGGTCTTAAGTATTTTCTAAAGAGAGCCAACGAAGGTTTTGACCTACTCTATTTGTAGAGTCAACGCGATTTGAAAAGTTGCCAGAACAACGAGCACGTGTTTTTTTGTACTAAACGTGACCTTTGCATTATTTTATATAAAGGATGCCCTTTAGTCCACGATAAGCCAAAGTTCAGATATTGACATTAATGAGTTGGCACCTTTTCAAAGTTATATAAATAACGACACTGTATCTGGTAAAAGCCTCCACTCTCGTTGGTTCCCTGCTGTATCCTTCAAGCGTACGTAGGACCAGTATGTCTTTACTATGATAAACTCTTATTACAAAGGGGATTTAACGTCACAACTCTGTTCTAGTAAACAACATTTGCTTCATCCACAGACACAGCTTTTCAAACATATCTTCGCCGGAAAGGCAAACGGACTGAAGCGCCATTATGAGAAGTTTACACCAGAGCACATTAAGGTTTTTTTTAAAGTCTTCAGTACCTGGTTGGATTTTGAAAAAAAAAGTTAACTCAGGAAACAAACTTGTGTCGCTTGAGTCAAGCCTTTTCCAAATGGTAAATATATTTTTGATGGCTGAAGGACCACAAAAGTTTTCAGAATCAAACGAGAGTCAGATCATTCGATGCAGGAAAAAAAACTAATCAAAACCGCATGTTTAACCTATATATATTTTATATTTATAATAAAATATATATTTCACATTTTTAGATTTATTTTTCAATTAGTCTTGACATGACCTGCATCAAGTATTTTACTAGTATATATATATGCATTTCGGAATTTTTTTCTTCGCCGTACATGTCATATAAACTAACCTTCCATTATTTTTCAGAACTTTATTATTGACCTCATTTTTTTATTTGAAGATCTACCTCATTAGAAAACCTGCGCCACTACAGATGTAATTTTTTTCCATTAATTCACTTCTGTAAATTCCAGAATTCCAGGGTTGGGATCACAAGGCCGTGGCGGACTGCCAGCATGATTTCTTTGTGCGGGTTGTCTTCGACCTATCCAAGGTCGTAAATCTTGTTTAAATCGATCGGTTAGTAGCTGAGTGAAAAAACGCGTCGGATTCCCGTCAGGGCGTCGTGGGTTCAATTCCTCTGCTAGCTAAGTCCTCCATCATTGCACAAGCAACATCTTCCGCTTATTATGATGGTAGTAGGAGGTTTTCAAATTTTACGCATACGGGGATCGCGATTCAAGTTATGGATAAAAAACATATTGGTTAACACTTAATTTTGCTATTGTTATATTAACAATTTTAAAGTCTCTAAACTCGGCTGTGGCTCTCTAATTCCGTATATTTGAAGGTAAATATTGTTGCGTTGAAGGTTCTGTGATGAGAGAGAATGAAATGTGTGATTCTACTGTTTATATTAAAGTTTGCCCATAAACAGCAAATTAAATAAACTAGAAACATATATATTTGTAAAATGGTTAATTGTCTATTGTAAAAGTATGCATGCATCCGCACAAGCGAATACAAATTTACAAAACTATAAATTGAATCGGTTGAAGTACTGAACAGCTTCGTTTGACATTTTGAACAAGTGAATACTGTAATTTAATTGTCTATATTCATCCTTCTATCAATCTCCTTCGCAGCCTCCCGAGCCTGCTGGCCGTTGATTATATTTGATTCCCAGCCGCACATTTTGACATAATTATTTTGTAAATCGTGTTTACCACCACAACGATGTTATAATTTAATAACGCCGACTTTGAAAGCTTTAATTCAGGCCCCGTTTGCGCATCATGTTGTTCACGGCGTAATAATAATAATTTGTAAAATTACCCCGTACAAGTATACAAACAAAAAACTACGTTAATTAAGCCTTGCGCTTCCGGTAAATTTGTTAATATTAATGTATCCCTAACGGTGTGTAATATATATTTCCCAGCTTCGTACTCGGGCCAAATTTACACAGCAGTACTGAAAATTCTGAAAACATTCCGTATTTCAAACTCCAGGTATTTTAATAAATTTATTTGTAAATTTGTTTTTTCACAACAAAAAATAACATATATTCACGCAGTTGCTTACTTTTTAAGGATAATTTATGGTGATTTTTGAAAGCCGTGTTTTCAATTGTGGTGCAAATATTTAAACACGTTTTTTAAAGGATGAAAATGAATAATTGTTTGTAGAAGGATAAACCCCACATCGCGAGTGGCTTTAATTAAATGGTAAAACAAAGTGATTGTTACAAAATAAAAGGTTAAGAACATATTTTTAAAGGACGACAGATTATTTGAAAAACATTAATAAAAACCAAAAAAAATGATACCTAACCAATAAATCGCAACATCATTGACAGTTGTGTTGACAGGGTTAAGATTTTTTTCAAATATAATGATGCTTACAGCCTCTATCATCGACACCTTAAAATATTCTTATCTAAAATTCTTTATACCACCATATAAATAAAGTAGAAAGCACAAAAAAACTATCAGTAAATTACTTCCACAGGCAAAAGAATATTCCCAGAGGGGATAAAAGTCTTTATATTTTAATTCGAAGGTTAAATTCTTCACAACGATAATTTTAAGGTGTATCGCTACATTTTCGCCGTGAAATTAACCAGATCTTCTTTTTCAATATGACAACTTCTGTTATATTATACTAAATATTCAGTTTCATTAAAGAAAGCACTTCGAAGGATCTTCTCTTCCTTCCGTACGTAACAAAATGAGAAATGCATAATATTTTCTTCTATCTTATCGTATGAGCTTGGAGGACGTGGAAAGGTACCTTTGCGAAACAGTGTAGTCAGGATTATTGACTTTATACTGACTCGATAGAAAAAGACATACATATATATTGAAGGATGTTAGATAGTCTATTAGTTACCGCCCACATGAAGTTCGGACATTCTTAATAAATAAATTTGAACACATTAAACAAAACAATATCAATACACCATTAAAATAAATCATAAAGTCAAAATATCACGCAAACACTCATAACAGAAGGTTTGCCTAAATAATGATGGAAGTTTTTTGTTAATTTTATGTCTTTACATCAATAAAAATGTAAAAATTCTAAAGTTCGGTCAAAAATATTTAAAACTGTTGAAATACCTCTGAAAAGCTATGTTTTATAATCATTGTTTGGTCTCATTTGAACATTCACGCATAGCACATATCACCATCATGTTTGATTTATTTGTATAACCACTGCAAGTTTTTAAGGTAAGTTATGCGACACGATGATGCGAAGTTAACGCGGACGGAGAACATCCTTACATACTTAGACGTGCTGCGATATTATGTGACGACTTTTCTTGTCTCTTTCTCTTTCATGGTATACGACGTAAAAACCTGCAGAAAGTGATTTATCGCAAATTTGCATAGGTTGGGTAAAAATATTAGCTACACCTCCTTATATCGTTATTCCAAGCGTGTGAACTATCCGGCTACACTTAATTTGCCTTATAGTTTGAAAAGTACAGATTTTGAAAATGGCTTTTGCAAGCTTTACTCCTTCAATCGCGATTATTTGTATCATATAACAGTTTCTTTAACAAACGTAATAGATTTTTAAGTCAATTTCATATAATCAGGATGTATATTTTGCCACTGGGAAAGTAATAAAGCAAACATGCTTTTTTTCCAAAAAGAGTTTTCATTATCTCCTGAATATTTCTAGTTGACATTTTCCAACAAGAGTTTAGAGTCTCGTAGGTTTACGTGAGTAGTAACATGTTTTACGCTCTACATACTATAATTTATATCTCCACCACAACATCGCTACTACCTACCGCATCTATTCGAGGGCTGAAGAAGATTGCGAATAACGAAGAAAGCTCAGGGGAGTTTCAAAAGGCTCAGTTGTAGCAGGCAGACAATGGAGTCCTGGCGCCCTAGATATTATGTTACTAGGAGCTTTCAGCGATGTGAAACATTTGGTTTACGCGGAAATGTTACATCTAAATGTTATTTAATGGACATTTAGCCTCCGTAATGTGTTTGAAATCACCTCGACTTTGTAAGTTAGAAGCAAAGACTTTGAAATATAATATTTTATAATAACAATATTTCTTGGTTATTTTTATAGCACACTTTTATGACATTTTATAAAGTGCGTTTTACAAAGCTACTAAATAAATTAAATATAAAGATAATAAAACTATGCTTGGAAACATGTTACGCTCAAGATTAGGTCTTATTTATTACAGTTAAATAAATACGGAAATTACGTTACGAGCCAAAAATAATTGTATCGAGCTAAAAATCCAGGCAGAAAAGGTGGTACAAATTTCATGACGCCAGAACTTACAAATCCATAGTTTTTGCTGCTTTAAGCAAATAGATTTCTGCTATATTAAAACGATTATCTTCATGTTTAATTTTTATTTTTTTAAATAAAAGTAACTTTGTTTTGACACCACTTTATTAGATATATATACCAACCGGTTTCAGCTGTACCTGAACCTTCTTCAGGGTTAAACAAACATGTATTGTTCAACCCTGAAGAAGGTTCAGGTAGAGCCGAAACCGGTTGATATATGTATCTAATAAAGTGGTGTCAAAACAAAGTTATTTTTATTTAAAATTTAATTATGTCTCACCACAAAGTGAGTGCTTCATGTCAAAGTTTAAATAATAAAAATATAGAGAATATCGCAAAAGAGTTCCAACTGCTCCCAACCGTCTGAAGCCAGTGAAACTATAGCATCCTCAATTGGGGTATGTTGTGAGGCTGAAGGTAGTGGGGAGGGGAAGTGGATGGGGAAAAGGAAGGTCGGAAGAACCTGGCTGTTCAGATCTGGTCACCAAACACTGCCACATTAATTTCAAGCAACGTTTCGATTCCGAATGGTAGTCTTTCACCAGAGCGATACTTAGAGTATCTACCACTCTGGGACACCCACATAGATAAAATAAACGGATACTTGAAAATGATATTTTTTTCTGGTAGTAAAATGGTTCAGATTTGTGAAAAAACTATCAAGGTACCATTTACTGGTTCTGAAATAAGACAAAATATTTATTATTATGGGAAAGTTTTGAGTTTTGCTTTGTATTAAAATGTCAATTTTTCTGTATCAGTGCACGTGGGAGTTTATTTCAAACTTTATATCAAAATTTAAACAGCTTTGGATTTTAAAAAGTCTTCAAAAATAATAAAATTCGGATAATCTTAATATTGGATTACCAACCTAATCTCCTCTGATTATGAAAACATTTATTTTGTGAAACGACCACTTATAAATTTGTTCAAATATTATTTTTGGCGGCAAAAGACAAATATTTGGACACCAAATGGATATTATTTTTTAGTGCTCTGTTAAACACAAGCCTTTATAATATAATAACATCAGATAAAGTAAAACTATCGCCTGTTTGGTTTCTTACCCTAATACAATACTTTTTAGATTTGAAAAAAAGATCTTTTTTATAACCTACGTATGTGTTTGTTACAAGAAAAATAATAAAAAATAATTTCGTACTGTAATTTAAAAAAATGAAAATCATATCTCTCAGAAAAATTACAACCACACAATAAAAAAAGATTTGAAGAAAAATGATAAAATGAGTGATTCCTTTGTATTATTTATTTTCAAAAATTGAAAGAAAAACACAAGCACGTCATACAAAAAAACAACGTCACGAACGTTTTGAAAATTTGTAAATTACATGCGTCAGATTTCGGGAAAAAAATTATAATAAATTCTTACTAACAAATCTGATATTTATATAATTCTAACTTACTTGTTTTCCATCTTCATTAATCAGCAGTTTGGTGTTATTTTGAATTAAACCCAATTCGTAGACGGTATAATAGTATGTTTCTGTTCTACCATAAGATGCATTTGAGGGCTGAGCATATTATATGCCTATGGTTGACATTGTAACAAGATATCAGGGACCAATATTGAAAATAGTTCATGCAAAATGCATTCCCGAGTCGGGCGGTGCACGCGGTGTTATTGTATTCCTCTAATGCAATATTGTATCAGAAACATGCTATTCGCTGAGGAAGGAATTTTCAGAGAAACTCTCTGCTTTATTGTAGAAGACATCCGCATACATGAATACATTAAATTGCCGGGAAATATCCTTCGACGGAGGCTTTCTGGCCATAACTTTAAGCTTTGGATTATAAGTATTTGAGTTATATCATGTTTTGTTTGTTTGGGGTACGAACAAAACGTTACCTAGTTATATTCGAGTTGAATCAAACTATGATTAATCGATTTACTAGCTGAGCATAAATGACAATTCGTTTTTTGTTACGTAGATTTTATAACAGGTGTAACATTGTAGGTAAATCATAGTAGCCGAGTTGACAAATGCATCGGGTCCCCATCCAGGTGTCGTGGGTTCAATTACACTGCTAGCTAAGTCCCTGTCAAAAGTGTGTAGATATGTGAGTATAGCAAAATTATTAGAGATAGAACATACACCTATTTTGTCGAATTTGAATAAATCTTTTTTATTCATGACATGAATTGGTGGCTAACTATTGTTATTTTGCGAGATATTAATTGGCAAAATTATTTTTTCCACTATTTTTACACCTCTGGGAAGGAGATATTTTTTTCCATCATATATTACTATTCTGATGTCAAACTGTATTAATTCATATTTAAGAAACTATTCATATAAAATAATCGAACTTCATACCACTATTGCCCAAAAGTCGTTGCAAAAAAAAAATACACTTACTAAACTTTTAAATTAAAGCATTAATCTAATAAATTCACATCGATACTATCTAACGAGAAAATCTTGAAGGTAAATGAATGAACGTGATTTACATTTAAACGTTTTTACCAAGAAAATTAAAAATTAATCATAGACATCTTAAAATGGAAATTTTGTACGAAAACAAAAAATGACCACGGCTAACATCACTCGAGTCAGAATTCCATCGAATTTCTGCTAAATACGAAATATCAAATTACATAGTTTTAAATTCGAATAATCCTAATATTCGAAAACCAAATTCAAACTTCATACCGAGGTTGTTTAAAATTTTAATGAATTTGTCGAACAATAATTTTCATATCCAAACTGTAATTATTTCGTGAAGTTGTGACCTATGAATGGTTTTTTTTTCTAACTTTAATCACTTAAGGTCTACTTATACGAAAATAGAAAATATGGGTTTGATTTTAACGAACATATAACAAACTAGACCTTTGATTTAAAGACTAAAGTATAAAAATTATTGATCTATGTCCAAGAATAAGTAGCTACATCTAAATTTTTCAATACCATATTCGTTCAGGTAACATTATGGATATTCTGATTTATTCAAATTGGTTTACAATGAAGCTTTATGAGGAAAAACTGGATTTGCCACTATATTTAAATTACATTAAGATTTTCCATAAATTGTGTGCACTAAAAACAAAAGAAAATATTAAATTAAACTATAATATATGGAAAAATCAAAGGGCCCTAAAATCAGTTCAATTGTTTATTTATGGTTGGAGAAAAATCCACACAATAGGAGCCAATTCGCGAGGAAACAGAGCAAAAAGACAAAAATATATACTCGTATATGCATTTTTTTAATGCTTTAAAGGTAGACTCGGAAACAATGAATTGCTGTTTCTCAATCACCACTCTATTTATTATGGGTATCATTCTCCACTGTCCAGAATGTCGAGACATGTTAACTCAAGCCATGGTCTTGAAATTTTTGGTACCAGTCTAAATGATTTTTGTCATTCTTCGCGATAATAATCTTCGAAGAATACAAATTGTTATGTCTAACATATTTTTATACAATTTTTGTCATTACTTCATTCAAATATTATGTACTCGTATGTGCTGTTCTTTATCTGCTTTTTTCTCATTTCGTGTAGCGTATTTTTTTGTAATTGGACAATGGTCCATTAATATAAAAACAATAAATACTCAAACCAGTTTTTCTCCCTGCATACCACAGAGATTGTCCTAAGACGTGAATAAACTCAGAAAACACAGGTCGAAATCGTTTTTAATTAACTTTATTTTAAACGAAGAGATAATTAATGGGGTTAATTTCGCAACATGAGCGCTAAATTAACCCTTATGAAGTCAGCGAATATAAACATTGAATATAATTCGTTGTGGCACATAATACGAATAAGAAAAGCCGTGCAAATTTATGACTGGGCTGGTAGCCAACAACTCGACTTGAAGATTTCTCACTCGGAGTTGCAAAGAGCTCTCGAGTGCATCTCAACAAGCCGGGATGGCAGAGGGATGAGAGGAGATGAGGAGAGATGAGGAACGCGGGGAGTGAGGATGCAGTGGAAGATGACGGGAGGGTAAAAGCAAAGCACTTGTCACACAGCACGGAAAAGTAATAGAAAATTTAAGTCCGAGAAACTAAAATGAAGAGAAACTGGAAATTCTTTGTTAAAGTTTCAGAATGTACTAGATGGCGCATGTTACACCTAAAGACAATAGAACTTTTTTTAAAATAAATAAACTGTTGTTCGTGGAAAATGCATTAATGGAAGGCTGAACGCTGTTGGTGCAAATAAAAAAAAACTGTCCAAAGAAGCGAAAGTAGCAGTCCACAATGGAGTGCTTATACCAATCCTGAAGTATGGCAGTGAGGTATAAAACTGGCAGAGGAAGGACGAAGGTAGGCCTAATCCTGTAGAAATGAAATCCCTAATGATATTAGAAGTTATGATATAAGCATCGATTTAGTTATAACAAGTGAAAATAAACATGTTATAAATAGTATCTGAAGGTATTAATACGCTAAACCGTCTTCTATATATGCTACGTTAGATCGCCTGTGGGGCGCTAATGTATGTAAAAACAATACTGGTAATTTTCGCTCATACGTAAAAAAGTTTGAAATTTTAAACCGATTACGTTACATCACGATTTACTCACAATGTCCCTTTTGACGCGTGTATCAAGACTAAACTAATAATATATTAACACCAGTTGTGAGATAAAACAAAAACATCATAAGAAATATGTACTTAAAAAAAGAAAAAGATGATTGAATATACAAATTACTAAGGCTTTCAAAATGTAAAGAAGATGGTGAAAAGAAATTAAGAGCATCAATCTGAGGGTTGAAATTTTAATTTAACTGGCAAAAATTAGAGGGTTGGTTCAATATTCCTCAATTGTTCAATAATTTAAAGGGGTGTTGAAACTCGAGCGAGGCCGTGTAGTTTATTGAGAGTCAAATAATTAAAAAATATATTCAGTTTAAACTTATAGACCAATGTATTGCAGTCAGAGTTGACACGAACACAGTACTCACACAGAAGCATTGCTTGTATACAGCATGTTTACAACTATTCGATTTCAGAAAAGAAAATTACAGTGAAATTGAAAAAATTCTAACAACTGTAAAAACTTTTCGAATATTTAAATTCGAACAACGTACACACTTTTTTGTTTCTTTTTCGCCAAAAACAATAACTAGGCGTAATCAAGACAACATGCTGTTTCTCAGTGACGTTTCAAAACTACATAGCCGTGGGAAGTGTACCTATACATGTGCACCTATACTCACAATTTCAAGTACCTGTTGTTTGGGTCAACCCTGATTGCCCGTCATATGCTGGTATTGATCAAACCTTGGAGTAATAATATATGGAGAGACAGCTAATGGTTTTTACTCAACCTATACAAACTTGCGATAAATCACTTTCTCCGGGTTTTTACGTCGAACACAATGAGAGAGAAAGAGACAAAAAATAACACACCGCTTTTATGTACTGTAAGGATGATCTTGGTATCCCGCGTCTCCGGGGACTTCGTCCACATGTTTTCATATGCGACTAAACTCGACACAACTAAACGGTTTTTTAAGTTATATGCTATGTTCTTGTTGATAATAATACTGTGAAAAAGTGGTTATACGAATAAATAGAAACAATACCCTAGTTCTAGTCCTAGCCACGCCCAGGTCTGCCGAGTCCGGCAAAAATCATCAAAAACTGACTACACTGCCTTGGATAGGTACCACTCTATGTACTCTAAGGATCAAACTGTGCATCGTCAAAAGACGAAATTATAGCCAAGACTTTAAAAATCTGAAGATTATATCTCCATAGAGTAGAGGTCAACACACTAGACTTTGAGACGGAAATTGAGGGTTCGATTTCGGCACAGAACAAACTTAAATTGATATGGATTTCACAATCAAATCGTGGGCGCTGTATGGTTCGTGTGAGATGTTGAAAAATTAAATAGTTACAAGACGAAAAAATAAAGCGCTTCTTTATGCGGATTTGATTTGCGTGGACAGAGGAATGATCGGGTATCAATAATTTAGATGTTCGAAGAAATTTACAAGAAGGTTTTATACAATTGTGGTAAAATAAACTACAAAATAAACTCTCAACAACAAATTGCGAATAACATTTTCCAAAAAAATAATATTTTTGTTTTGTTTCAATCAATGTCATTTATCGCACCCGTAGATAATGTAGATTGCTACCATTCAAGGGTCGCGGTAAGCGTAAACAATTATAAACGCCATAATCCAGCTGTCTAACTAATCCCGCCGCCATTTAACAAGATGGCCGCCAGACCATAAAGCCTCAAAAGTAATTACTCTGCGAAATATACAGCCGGAGTTGTTTCCAGCAGGGAGAAGTGGTAGAAGAACAGATGGTATTGTTGCAATTGCAGGTAACACAAAAAGGAGCATTAGGCCAGCTGATTCACCAAAATAAACAGAAAAAAACATTTTAAGAAAAATAAATAAATTACAAAACCGACGCTTTATAACAATTACACAATAAACTTTCCTATCTTAGATAGTTACAAGCTTAGAGTAACAATGTATAGAGAGAGAGCTAATTCTTGTTACCCAACCTATACAAACTTGCGATAAATCGCTTTCTCCGGGTTTTTACGTCGTACACCATGAGAGAGAAAGAGACAACAAAAATAACACACCGCTTTTATGTACTGTAAGGATGATCTTGGTCTCCCGCGTCTCCGGGGACTCCACCCACATGTTTTCATATGCGACTAAACTCAACACAACTAAACGGTTTTTTAGGTTATATGCTTTATTTTTGTTGATAGCTATACTGTGAAAAAGTGGTTAAACGAATAAACAAAAACATTGTGTCTACATGTTCTATAAATTGATGTAAAAATATCCTAGCCCTAATCCTAGCCACGCCCAGGTCTGCCGAGTCCGGCAAAAATCATTAAAAACTGACTACACCGTCTTGGATAGGTACCACTCTATGTACTCTAAGGTTATAAGTGTAGATTTCGTCTGCGTACTAAAGCTTTAACTTTGCCAAGAAAAAAATATTAGTTGCTCCAATTTCCAACTTCCACACATTTCAATAATGTCTCCCAACAAACATTATAGATAGGTACTTTATAAGGTAGGTGGGCATTTGAAAAGGTTCATCTTTAAATTTGATAATTTCAATTAAAACCAGTTCCAAATTTGAAAAGTTCACACTCGTAGGGTTTTACGTACTCGCAAAGGAAATTATTGTATTGTGTAGTATTTGTTAGGGGTAGAATTTTAATTTGAAACGATATTCTGTATACCGCATTAGGTGAAAGTCTAAACGACATTCTCGAGATGTTTTCACTTGAGGAATAATATTTTACTGGTGGCTCGTTCAACATTATTCATATTTATAGAAACACCCGAGAGGGCTTTTACATTAAAGGTTTACAATTGACAGTGAAAAAATGAGAATTATATGCACAAAAAAATAAGGAATAGTAGAGTTGTAAAAAATAGTACAAATATTATTGATTAAAGATGTATGATGTTATAGCCTTCGTGTATCTACATTCCGTATAGTTAAATAACTACATGCAATCTAGGTACAAGCGAGTATCTAAAAGACTCAGTCCTGATGTTATTGTTACAACTAAATAAAATTTGGATCGAGTATGTTAGGTTAGGTATAAGTATGGTAAGTAGTATTAAAACAGTTTAAAAATAAAGCAAATGCAACAACTATAAACTGAGTTGTTCATAATTTGTACACCGTGGGAGAAAATTTAAGGCGAAATAGCTAATCTAAGTAAATGTATAATATTCATAGCTGAAGCTATTACAGTGAAGCGTACTTAGGGTATTTCACCTTAACTTAATTGTCAATACGAGGGTAAAGTGCAGTAACAGTTGGGGAGGCGATTCTACAAGATAGTACAAGCATAAAAGATAAACAGCTTTCTTCAAGATTCCAATGTTTTAAGGTGCTTTTTAAGGTTCCTACTTAAGTTGCTTTTTATGTGCGCTTTCCATTGGTACAGATCAGCCATAGATATGCAACGTCGCCACTCTTCACAGCCTGCCTATTTATCAGGAAAGATTTATCTTACACTACTGATTTTTAGTAGGTGTGACTTTTGTATGAAAAAAATACAAGGGAATTTCGAATAAAGTTCTTTATATTTCGTAAAAAGCACTCACTTTGTGGTTTGACACATTTAAAGAAATGAAAAAATAATTTTGTATAACAACACGAATATTATTTTAATTTATAGGACCGACCGGTTTCGCTTAGCCTAAGCATCATCAGAGTAGAACATTAAACTATCAATTCAAGCACTAGAAATAAAGAAAGACATTAAAATTAATGGTAATATTCTTAATAATCAGGTAAATTTGATGTTTCCTGTAAACTCATAAAATGTATCATTATTCTTTAATCACCTTATCAGTTGACGTTTTATATCTTTCAATTCATATTATCTGTCTCTTTGTTCTTTTGTTATAATTTAGACTAAGCGAAACCTGTCGGTTATAAAAATTAAAATAATATTCGTGGTCTTATACAAAGTTATTTTTTCATTTCTTTAAAGTTATTTATCTTTTTTTATATATCGTAAAATCAACTCCCGAAGTTACTGAATTAATGGAATTTATTAATAGAATAATCTTTAGATGTTGACGTATTTGATGTTACTGAAAGTGTACTATGAATACTTTTGTGCCTATTTTTATTGTAAAGTTGGGTGTTTTTATGTAGTACATTTAAGTGACAAATTACCTCGGCTATCTAAAATTAATACTATAGTTAGCACTGTCAAAGTATCATCATTCTACTGAATCCTATACACATCTAAGGTCCGGAGAGCGGGCAGGCCAGTTTCATTTGTGAGAGGCCTTTTAATAAATTAACATTTTCAGTGAAAAAAAACATCTGCTCCCTTCGCCACGAAGACGTACTCGTAGACGGTGCTTATTGGATGAAAAGTTTCCGCCATAAACAATCCGGACATTTCGAATGATGGCGATTGAATAAAACATTAACATTTTATTGCACGCGAGGAAAAAACACCTAAATCTTCAGAAATTTAAAAAATACTTCAACAGTGCCTGGCTTATTTAGTGTTCAAATTACTGCGAAAGTACCTACGTTCACGAGAATATTTCCTGGGCGGAAGATACTCCTAGTATTGCTCTGGACTTTGGTGAAATTTGAGAGCCGCGATCTTTGCCACCTTTTTTATATTTTTTATAGTGAATACCGCTCAAGAATCCCAACTGCTTCCAACCGTCTAGAGCCAGTGAGACTATAGAATCCCTATCTTAGGTATATTGTGGGGTTGAAGGTAGTGGGGAGGGGAAGGAGATGGGAAGAGGAAGGTTGAGAAGAGTACCTGGCTATTCGAATCTGATCACCATCACCGCTAAAATCATGTCAAGCAAGGTTTCAATTCTGAATGGTGGTCTTTCAACAGGGCAATACTTTGAGTATCACTCTGAATCTACCACTCGCACTATAAATTATTTTTAATTAATTAAATGTTTTATAAGACATATTAATTAAATAAAATTTGGGTTCGTAGTCGATCGTCTTACCACTCGACCGCGCAGGCCAGGTAAAAAATATAATATTAGGTTAAAGATATGTCAATAAGCTACATCTTTTTTCTTAAGCTGACCATAGGTGTCAACAATTGACATGACGATAAAGAAGAGATTTTCTAAAGTTTTGTCATTACTAAAAATCTTAAAATATTTGATAAAAATAAATAAATAGCAAAGTTGGTATAACATATACGTTGCACTGCCAACATAAGGGTTGATGACTGTGACTTATAACGAAAGAAGCCTTATTTCTATTAACTACACTGAGCCAATATTACCATTTTCAATAAAACTGAAAGCCAACAAAGGCATAATATGCACACGTGTCTCACGATCATGGTTACTGGTTAAACTGCATTCTGCGTATGCTGCCAACAGCACATCAATAAACTGCTTCTAAACTGTCTTATTTTGAATAGTTAGTGATCAACGGTGACTCGCATCGAAGCTTCTTGCTCGAAACATCACGGAAAGTGCTCATCAAACGGTCAAAGTTCGAATTCATTAGCCGAGAGACGTCCATGCTGTTGCAGAAATCCCAACTCCAAATCAATTCATAGCAAACGGTCCGCAATCGTTTAATCAACAAAAGTGGTCACAATCAGAAAGCGCAAAGAGCTGACGTTTGCAGCAAGCAGCGGTAAAGGCTAGATATCAAATCCACCATTATATTTTAGAAAGCCTGAATTTACGAGTGCAAAAAGAGTCACCCACCCGCAGACAATAAAGCATTTTAATACGAAGTGTTTTAGCACCATGCTTGCTACATACAACATTAATAAAACCTCTAACGTATTTATGCAACCATAGTTCATTCCTGAAATAAGCGCTCTTTCCTATCTAAAGGGTTTCCTTTCAACAAATTGCATTCTTCCCAGCCACCCCTTCTAATTTAGAGAAAGTGACAATTTCCTCTCTTTTATATGTGCTGGAGTAACCATTATCATTAAATGAGATTATCAAGCAAAAGTACCCGCTAAGGGAATTAGTAATAAATAGTCATAAAAAGCAACTGATATATTAGTTGAGAATTCAAAAAAGTTCTAAAATTACAGAAAAATATTGAATTCCCATAACTTTCATAGATTCTTCGAAATGCAGATATTATAAAGGTTATATCTTTTTCTCGATGTTAAATTACAATCAATGTGTTAATATCCTTTTCTCAACGTCAAATAACAATTGGTAGGTCAATATCTTTTTCTCAATGTCAAATTACAATTGATGTGTTGATATTTATTTCACAATGTCAAAATACAATACAAGATACGCCTCAAGACGTTTTAAAATACATAAAGTCCAATGAGCGAATGAAAATAATACTTCACATTATAGGTATCAAAGCAAAATGTTGAGTAGAACACAAAACCGAAGCAGATGCATTGCTTGCATGTAACGTGCTATTTTGAAAAACTTTCGGTTGTTTCAGTTTTTTTCGAACGAATTAATAAAAATAACACACCGTAAAAAAAATCTACAGTTTTTACAAGCTTTTCAAATGTTCAAAATCGGTCATCGTCTACACTTATTGTATCTTTTACGCGACAAAACACTGTTTCTCAGTGACATCGCTGTCGGAGGTTTATAAAGATGCACCGATACACACAATCCTAAGTCGGGATCTAACCGTGCGACATGTACGTCATACTATGACTTCTTGGTACACAAATACTTTTTTTTTTAATAATAGGGACATAACACTGAAAGGTTTTTAGATTTTAATTTGCAACGCGAGCGATCACAATTTTTTATTTTTTTTTTGAAGAAAGCAAACATTCCCGGATTACGAATAACCTGACAATATTTGAAAAACTCCAAATACCATCATAAGAAGCGGAAGATGTTGTTTGTGCAATGATGGAGGACTTAGCCAGCAGAGGAATTGAACGCACGACGCCCGGGTGGGAATCCGACGCGTTTGTCCACTCAGCTACCAACCGGTCGAGACATTGGAGTGTTCAGAAAATAGAATTTCTGAATACTTCAAATGTGAATGAAACCATTTGTGATTTTATTCGGGTTGAACCCCTAATACCGAAAATCTTATTCTATCACTTGAAAGACAAGCTTTTTCCTAAGCTAAATCACACGTTGTCCTTGGATAAGTTTGAACTTAGCAAAAGCTTACTTGATTTAAAACATAATACTGAAGGTACAGACATAACATTCTCATTATTGTGACATTTGAGAAAAAAAGGGTCGTTGAAAAGGTTGAATACACCTGCAAACGGGTGGGGGGAGTGGGGACCTCTCAAAGAGATGAATGTTACCCACTGGCTGTGAGAGACAATGCCTCGGAAAAGGTACAACCCAACACCCCGCCGCATCTGAAAAATAGGGACCTCTGCACCAGAATTAATCCTAGCAAGAATACAGCCTGAAAATGAAACAGAAACCACCCTTTGGGACAAAACCTACCCACCCTTGTAACTTGTACCTTCGTCGGCGCAGTGGAAATACTATTGTGTTTGGCCGAAATCAGTTAGTCTTTAATGAGGCTGATGACATTTCACTTTGTTTCGGAAATTGCCATGAACAATGGAGTGAGCAATACTTGACTACGTAGGAATCATTGTTCTTGGTATTGCGCTATCATCGGAGGCAAATGAATGTTATAATGACCAAGGCTGTGCCTAATAAATAGGTAGATATTAAACTGTATTTTTTTAAATTATCGAAGGAAGCAAACACTTTGTAGCTTGACATTATAATTTAAATAAAAAATAATTTTGTTTTAAGCCACTTTATTTATACACATATAACAATTCGACCGGTTTCGGTTAGACTTAACCTTCATCAGGAACGTATAAGTATAAACTTATAAACTTATGTTTATACTTATACGTTCCTGATGAAGGTTAAGTCTAACCGAAACCGGTCGAATTGTTATATGTGTATAAATAAAGTGGCTTAAAACAAAATTATTTTTTATTTAAATTGTATTTTTTTAATTTTATTTCCATCTAAAAGGAAAATAATGATGATAACATTGCATTTTGTTGGATTTCAAAGTGATAATTTGTTAGAGTACCTTCATGTTTTTCATCCAGTTTCTACCTATCCAACCATTTCACTATTCGGTTTCCCTATTCAACAAAACCGTGATCAAAACAATTTATAATAGAACAGAAAAGTTTTGTATGAAAAACGTATTGCTCGTTGGTTTATCGCCTGTTCGACGGTTTGTTGTTTTTGATCTCCAAATAATATAAAATAAATGTGGTGGTTTGTTACTACAAAAACTTAAATCAGCGAGGTATTTTCGTGTTCGTTAATAATGCAATTGTATAAGAAGACTTCAAGAACTTATAACTTCAACTTCATCGGTGAGTGATTGGTTTCCCACTTTTTCTTTCATTCTAATAATCTTTCCACAAGCTAAAATTAGACACTTCCATCAAGTAGTATAGTTTATCGTTTTACAGTCCACTATTTTCCAAATTTATCTGAAGCTGAAAACACATTCGGTGTTTTATAGCAGCTTCGAATCCATCACATTGTATAGCGTAGTTTCATAAAATTTCACCCGAAGTGCGCTTTATTCTAATAAAAGCTTAAAAGTCATAATTTTGTAACCCTGGTAATGGGTCATGCTCATGAAATTAATGGTAATGAAGCGAATGAGATAGCTTTGAAAATATGTTAACATTGTAAGTGTAATCAAATTCAGTAGTCCATTGAGAAAAGTCAAATTTTGTTAACTTTGGTTTTTTTAATGATTTTTTCGGCTATTTTGAATAAATTTATTTATACATAAAATAAATAATTAATCAACTAAAAAAAAGGTCACCCGGGACATTTTATTCGCCTTATTTATGCATTTTCTAACTGTGGCTAAGCTGCTGACAGAACTTTTATTTGAATAAATTATATAAATACATAATTGCAAAAAAGGTTTTTTATTAATTTTTACAATTTATTTCAAGTTTTGTGGCGTTTACTTGTTTTTCTATGATATAAAAAATGCTGAATAATAATCTACTACCCTCATGTTGATCATTATGTCCTAGTATTAAGTATATTATGAATATATTACGAGATTTCAAATATAGAATAATGTCTGCTGAAATACATCATAGGTTGGTAGGGATTTGGAAAAACTTTTCTTTATAATTTGATAAGATAATTAAAAGTTCACGTTCGTACGGTCGTACATACTCAGAAAGGAAATTATTCATGGTTAATTGTCATTGATCCCTTTGGCACCGATGCATAGTCGGGAAACTCGCCAAACACGCGCCCGACATTTGTATACGATTGACATTCAATACATGATAACGGGTCGCTTTAACGACTCGTTCTTATGTTTAACAGCTCGGCTGTAAATCGATTTTCGGGACTTTGTGTTTCCTCCCTTCTTCGACATGGGCCTCTTCAAAACCCAGGTTCACTCCTTCCTTTCCTCAAAAAGACCCCTCAGGCAGCATCCCCAAAGATGACATAGGTCCTAAAGTAAAATATTCCTATACTTCCTAACTTCCCTCAGTCTTACAATTCTCAAAATGGGTATTTGACAGTCCCATAGGTAATGGGCAATCGAGACATTTCAAATTCCACACCAGTCAGCCCCAACATAACTGTATTTGAAGTCTTACCTTCTTGCAGTAGTCCAGGATGTCCATCTTGTCCTTCATGCAGGAGGAGCCGGCGGTGGGCTTCGTGCTGAGGTCCGTCTCCCACCTGCCCTGGTCGTTCATGAACTGCGGGTGGTAGGCGGCGCCGGGGTCGCACAGGGCGGCCACCTGCGGCTCGAAGTGGGCGGCGGAGCTCCCACCGCCTCCCGAGGCTGCGGCTGCGGCCTGGACAAAACAGAAACAAAGAACATAAGTATTTTATAAACATCATCAAGAAACATAAGTATTTTATGAAGATCATCAAAACTATTTAAGCGAGGCTACAAAAATCTATCCAACGGCTCTGATCCCTAACCATTCGTCTGTAGTCCTTAGGTCTTCTAATCTTGCTTCGAACCTATTTCCACGTCCTACGTGGTCGAGTGGTAAGACGCTCGACTACGAATCCAGAGGTCACGGGTTCAAGCCCGGCGTGCTCAAACAAATTTAATTTAAGTAAAATGTGTCGTAACACATTTCATTCATATGAAATAATATATAGTATATTTGCGGCACGTTCCAGAGTTGTTGCTACTCAAAGTATCGCCCTGGTGAAAGACCACCATTCAGAATAGACACTTTGTTTGAAATGGCTTTAGCCGTGATGGTGATCAGATTTGAATAGCCAGGTACTCTTCCCAACCTTCCTCTTCCCCTCCCCGCTACCTTCAACTTCACAATACAATACACAAAATAGCTTACTATATAAAGAGATGAAATGTCATAATGCGCTGCCGGTAACCATCAAAATTATGTCAATCAAAAAATTCAAAATAGCCTGTAAGAACTATTTAAAATACATTAGTAATATCAAGAAGTATATAAGTTAAAATGTTTTTATGAAGTCAAAAAGAAAATGAAATAATTAGATACTTTGTAAACTTTAATGTACAAGTAACTAATATAAAATAAATAAAACTAACTGGAGATGCCATGGTCTTACTGGCTTTAGACGGCTGGGAGCAGTTGGCACTCTTGTGTGGTATACACAATTGAAAAATTTAAAAAAGCCCATCTCTTACTCGTACTTCTGGATTGTTTCCACCGAAGTAGATACTCACGTGATCGTTATGATATCGGTGTACTGTCATCTGAAATTCTTTCCACGTGTCTATGGGCAGCACATCTTAGTCTTTAAGACCTACAGAACCTTACGATGGTTTCAATCTCAATAAGACTCCTTGAGTGTAAAGGTTCATTTAAATTCTGTATGATCCTTTTTAACATTTTTGATTAAATGGACAAACCTAATAATAGTGGGTTTTAGATGGGAAAGAACCCAATGATCTCGCGTTTCAAATCGAAAAGGATAATAATAAACATCTCGTACATAAATTTAGAGAATTTCTCTACACCGAGCTCATAATATTTCGATGTAAATTACTTTACTAGTGTAACTCTACAAAATGTTTAGTTTAGATTGAGATTCTAAAACATTGCCTTTCTACTAGTTGTTATTTTATATTTCACGAAAACACTGATACATTTAATTTTAAGATAAACCAAGAAAAATATTTTTAAATTTGTTATTCCATCTCACAATAATTCTGTGACATTTAGGTGAAGAGGTATTTGTCAAAATTCTCTTGTTGTTCAGGAGAAGCACGGTTCATTTCGCCCCACCTTTATTCCTTAAAATAAGACTTTGCGTACTTTGTATGTATACATTATATCTGTGTGCGCAAAGAAGAACGGAATGAGTCAATAAAAGCAGATATTCAGGAGAGCCAAAACAAAAATTAGGAATTTATATTTTGTATATAGTCATGTCATACATGTCTTTTTCAAAAAATAATAGGACATTATTTTTATTTTCTGACTCATCTCATTTTTTCTTACTAGATATGTATCTAAGGAACAATTTGGCTTCCTTTCGCACATAGATATATGCACAACATTTAATACCCGACCTTTTTTAGACCTTTTAAAGTAGAAACTGCATACTTATAATAACTCATTTTCAGATATTTAATGACATATTACCTCTTCACCTAAATGCCACAAATAGTCCTCTATAAACTAGAAACTTAAATACAAGAAGAACCGAATCACTTTGAGTAACTAAACTCCAGATTACTGTTTGTAGTATAATATGTTGGTCTGGATTGAATTGAAATGAAGCTGCGAATTGAAATCTCGGGGCGGTATTGAAGGAAACGTTTGATAAGGCTTTGGAGATAGAACCTCCTATATTTCCCAGGGAGCTGCGGCCCCTCCACGGGGGAAACCCAAAGAGAATATTAGCGGCCCAGCATCACTTATGTATGTAGATCGACCACTCTACTTCTCAGATACTCACAGTCGCTTGGATATTTCGCCTTGCGGAGAGGATGCCGAGATTAACAAATAAGATGCTGCATCGTAGTTCGTGCTCAACCTAAAACTACCGCAGAGTTTGGAGGCGGATTCTTTGTAAAATCCACAAAGTTGTGAATTTCTCGTGCAATTATCAGAAAATTTAGTTTTTAAAATTCAGGGAATATTCCTTCAGGTTTAGGCACTTAGATGTTGGTAAAATTTTCCATCACTGTCTATCAGTTGATTACTCTACATTGTCAATGGTGTTACTTGTCTAATAATAATCGCTTCCTGTCGCTTTAAAAGTAAGGCCGAGAAAATGTTAATGAAGATGAGCGTAATGGAGTTGTGGAAAACCAAATCATGGATTTTATTCTTTGATCCATTTTTTTCAAAAGTAAAATATCGAAGAACACACAAAAACGTGACTAACCTTTCCAGTTGTCAAAAACAAACCACTAATCCAAAATAGCTGATAATCCTAACATATGATAAACATATGTGTACCAGCATAGCAAAAAAAAATCGATAATCGAATGTACACAGCCCGCGAAAATTCAAAATTCACCTTTTCCTTTGAACAGGCCATCTATGCGTTACATTTGTAAAACTCTATTATGATTTTAATAACATTTGAATATCATTATTATTTAGTTTCGCCAGTTTTAATTTTATTTTTTAGTGACAGCTGTTTCGGCGTTCAAAATCTGTTGATAATAGCCTTAAAAGCCGAAACAGCAGTAACAGTTTTTTTTGTTTTAAGAACCATTGTCTTTTTAAAAATTAGTTCTCATTTACACACCCAAATACAACAGCAATGATGATAGAACGACACAATATATCTATCACCTGACTTCTATCACTTGCACATTATATATTCTCCTAACAATCCTTCCTCCGCCCTGCATCCAAACCATCATGTCGTCCCTTTCTTAATCTAGTTCACAATGCTTCAATAAATCTTTAATAATTCATACCGAGTCTCTCCGTTCGTATATGGGTTATACAAGGTTTTACCACACAAACGCCATGGGGATCTCATTTATTGCATTAATTCTAATTTCGTCCGACCTCTGACGGATCCATACCTCTCGCCATACATTAGGGAAGGGTTCATCACATCACTCCATTGTGATCGATGATCAACTACTTAATAGCCACGACTGTATTTAGTCATCGAATAATTTAATTTCCTGCATTATACCATCTGTCAATTTCCTTTCAGCCCTCTCGAATTACGCAAATTCAGCCGATCTGGGTGTATGTGCATGTGCATATAACTCATAATTGAATAATATATTAAAACAATCGAAAATTCTCTTACATAAACAGTAAATTTCTTTATTGGAAAAATCCCGCAAAGACCATTTGATTTAATTTGCATTTTCAAAATTATTAATTGTATCATTGACTCTTTGTTGCAATTCATCCAGTTCAATATTTCTTGCCCTAGACTTAGAAACAATGAATTGCTGTTCCTCAATCATCCCTCTACTAAGTATGGGTATCATTCTCCACTGTTTAGAATGTCGAGACTTGTTAGCTCAAGCCATGGTCTTGAAATTTTTGGTAGCAGTAAATGATTTTTGTCATTCTTTAGGACTCTTTAACTTTAACCTTGGCTTGAAAGTTATTTCTTATGTATATTTTGTCCTATTTTAGTCATTACTTCATTTAATATTATATATGTGCTGTTCTTTCTCTTTTGCTCTTTTCTCCCATTTCCTGTTTTGTATTTTTTGTAACTGAACTTTGGTCCGTTAATTTATAAATAAATAAATAAAAACCTTCTAATAGCGGAGTCATTCGCATATCAGCAAACTTGGTTTGAAGCATTGTCACATTTAACATTGCCCCAAATCGTTTTTTTTTAATTAACTCTACACAGGAGGCCTTGAGAGAAATAATTTCCCTCAGGGCCATGTAATCATTGGGGATACTGTGTGGAGTCTTTTCGAGGAAAGGAAGGAGTAAACCTAGGTCCTAAAGAGGCCCATATGGAAGGAGGGAGGAAACACAGAGGCCGGAAAATCGTTCCACAGCCGAGCTGTTGAACACAAGAACGAGTCGTAAAAGCGACCCGTTCTCATATATTGAACGTCAACCGTGTATAAATGTTGGGCGCGTGTTTGGCGAGTTTCCCAACTATGCAACGGTGTCGAAGAGATCAATGACGCAAGTTCCTCGAAGCAACTTCCGTTGAAATACCGGTAGAACAAGGACAGCATTCTCACAGTTAAAATAATCGCCCCCGTAAACCACCGATTCTCGGCCCGTTTCAGCATTTGATCAAATTAAGATCGGGTGTAAAAACATAACGGTATGACCGTTACGTAAGGCCAAAATTTAATTGCAAAATATGTGTAGTAACGCCTTTGACCAAAACACAGTCCATATAGGATGGACTAAAAAACAAAATTAAAATTGTTAAAAAATAACGATGCACATGGATTTTTCTACCAGACCCAAATTTATGTAATTTAAAGCGTTCATGTTTTATAAATTTAAAAATAAATCCTCACGAACCAAAGCACATTCAACTTTTGAATAATTCAGGACTTCGGCAAAGAGAACACATCGCAGAGAGAAAGCAACGCGAAAAAAACCCAGCGGAAACTTTTCGGCGAAGTTTATGGTAAAACCTGGTCGCGGACAGGGAAAAAACTCGAAGCGGCGGAAACAAAGTGCGAAACCCAGAAGAGAAAACATCGACTACAATTGCATTAGATATGCATATTAAATTCAGGATGCAGCATTGATATGGAGGTGTTTAAATTTATTTTTCTAGTTGAATCAAATATAACTTTGTTTTTTTCTAAGCGGCCTACTTATCAACTTATCAAAATCAGCGGATTGTATACACTAAACTGTGCAGAAATATTTTATTTTATATGTGTGTTTTTTTATAGTTAATACCGCAGATGAGTCCCAACTGCTCCCAACCGTCTAGATCCAGTGAGACTTTGGCATCCCCAATTAGTGTACGTTGTGAGACTAGATAGTGGGGAAGATAAGGAAATTGGGAAGAGGAAGGTCGGGAAGTACCTGGCTATTCTGGTCAGGTCACCAAACACGGTTAAAGCCATTTCAAGCAACGTTTCGATACGGAATGGTGGTCTTTTACCAGGGCGATACTGAACTCTGATACTGAACTCGACCACTCTGGAACGTGCCGCAAATATACTACATATATTTTTTATGAATTAAATGTGTTATGACACATATTAATCAAATATAATTTATTTGCGCACGCCTGGTTTGAGCCCGCGACGGAGGCCATCATATATCATGCAAGCGTGCACTGAAATGCCAAAATATGCACCAATTATGCCAAAATATATGTTAAAAATATATTAGTAAGCTTTCTGGCGATTAGTTTTAAGCCTTAGAGTACATAGAGTGGTACCTATCCAAGGCAGTGTAGTCAGTTTTTGATGATTTTTACCGGACTCGGCGGACCTGAGCGTGGCTAAGACTAAGGCTAGTGTATTTATATATCCATTCATAGCACATGTTGACTTAATGTTTTTGTTTATTCGTATAACTACTTTTTCACAGTATTGTTATCAACAAAAATATAGCATATAACCTAAAGAACCGTTTAGTTGTGTCAAGTTTAGTGGCATAATAAAAAAGTAAGCGGAGTCCCGCGGCGACCCAGGAGACCAAGAACATCGTTACAGTACATAGAAGCGGTGTATTATATTTGTTGTCTCTTTTTCTCTCATGGTGAACGACGTGAAAACCCGGAGAAAGTGGTTTATCGCAAGTTTGTATAGGTTGGGTAAAAATAATTAGCTCTCCCTCCATATATTGTTACTTCAAGTTTTAAACACATCGCTGTGCTAGTTCAATACTATAACAAGTCAAAATTTTTTTTGACTTATTGGTGTTTTCTGATTCTTTATAACACAAGGATTCAAAAGATACCCATAAGTAAAAAAAAAGACTTTTTATAGTATTGAACTAGTACAGTGATATATATGGTTCCCTCAAAGTTAGTTTTCGATTGTTAGTTGTTTCAGTTCGATATTTGTGGGCACTCATCTGTTAGTCATGTTGTTTGCCCAGTCCTACTGTCAATAGTGAGTGTCGATATTGTGACAATTAACAATTTTTAATTAATAATTAACGCCTACCTTTGCTTTAATTTTACCCATCAGATTTTCCTGATGGTACGTATTTGCGAATTACATATATTATTGAGAATTATATTGTAAAGGGGCCTCTCTACCAGTTCATCTCTCAATTAATTTATTGTAAAAAAAAAAATTTAAAAATGTATTAATACGACGATTGCTCTTAAAACTTGGCCCAAGAAACAGTTTCCCTTGTAGCCAATATTACAAATCTTTTATATATCTTCCCCCATTGCAATATTATGTAACTAAAAAGTAGCTCAATCGATAAATCCCAGGCTAACTTTACCGTGATTCAGTAAAAGGGGTGAAATCAACCATTTAATCGAAATTGTTCGAAGTGAGAATGTTTGCAACGCTTCTAGTAAGTGACTTCTACTCTCCCACCCGATGCAAGATATAAAAAGTGCCAAAGGCATCGGTATTGAATACTGCAGATGAGCTTTTCGCTAAAATGGGTCAAATTGTAGAACATCCTTCAGAAAATTAAAATGAAAAGCTTATTTAAATTCGAGTTCTAAATTTATTTACGACAAGTGCCAGATTTACCGATGAACTTAAAAAGCTGCAACTCTTGCTTTCGCGGTCTAAAAGACACTTTAATCGCCTAAGGCTCTGTCTAATTCCCTTGCGTCGACCTCCGGAGCCTCGTTTTCAGGCGAAATTTCAGTCGTTTGGAAATGGTCACAATAGGGACGTCTAACAATTCATTTGATGACATTTTCAAATAGCGATTCTTAAAAAGGGTAAAGAGGAAAAAATATAAGCATCAAACCACAATTCTACAAGATATATATATTTGTTCCACTAAGCATTTTAGGCACAGAGAGTGAAAATTTGAGTTATGTATCGCAGGTGAAACAAAAAACGCGTAGAAAAAATCGATCTGCGGTAATATTTTTTTAAAGAAAATTATTCTTGCAAAGATGGCCTCGACTACGAATCGAGAAGTTAAGGGTTCAAGCCTGGCGTGTGCAAATAACTTTTATTTAATTAATATGTGTAAAAATATACTTAATTCATATAAAATTATATATGGTATACGAGTATTTGTGGCATGTTGCAGAGTGGTAGATACTCTAAGTATCGCCATGGTGAAAGACCACCATTCAGAATTGAAACGTTGCTTGAAACGCCTATGGCCGTGCTTGGTGACTAAATCTGAATAGCCAGGTACTTCCCAGCCTTCCTCTTCCCCATCTCCTTCCCCTCCCTACTACCTTCACCCTCACGAGATACCCCGATCGGGGATGCCATGGTATCACTGGCTCCAGACGGTTGGGAGCAGTTGGGACTCTTGTGCGGTGTTCACTATAATTTTTTTTTTTAATGTGCCACATTAAAAGTAAAGCCGAAGCTCATTACGACACTTATGCTATAAGTAATTAAAATTTATCCGAAAATAATTCTTGATATGTCCGCAGTGTACCTACTACAACCGGATTGTAAAGGGGTTAGTTTGACTTCTCACTCGTTGAAGTTAACTATATTGTATTGTCATTTTTATTGCAGCAGACCAATCTCGCGGTTTTACGTCATCGGTTTCAGCACATAGCAGCGACGTCGACTTGGGAATCGCGCAGGAAATAGGGGAAAAAGAATCGCGAACTGAGGAACCGAATAAACTTTTGCAAAGGGTACAAAATGGTTGTGAGCGAACAAGTAGTCTGCAAGTCCGCAAGTTTCAACACATTTCCGGTAAAAAATGCGAACTGGAACAAAGCATTAGGAAAAATGTGAAAAGTAAATTTAACTATGTCGTATTGCAACTTTGTTAACAAAATAAAAACTACACAAAGTAAGCACCGTTTGGAAAATGCTGGGTAAAAAATACCTCCAGTATTTTCCGGATGAAAGAAAATTACGACACAAAAAGCTAAGTATTTAAAAATATATCGTCGCCGGAAAGGCAAAAAGGTCGAAGCGCCATTTTGGGAAGCTTACACCAGAGTACTTTAAAGTTTTTTTTTTAAATAAAATTCATAAATCTTTAGTACCTGTTTTTTTTTTTTTTTAAGCTTAAAAAAAGTCGCAAACTTGTGTCGCTTAAGGGTCAGCACCCTAAAATAGATTCTTTTTGGTTTTCTAGTACAAACATTACTACAAATGATTCATTTGTTAATTCTGTATGATTAGTTAAATTATTAGATTATTATTATCTGTAGATTATTAAAAATGTCTGAGGCTTCCAGTGAATACAATAATTAAACATTTATCTTTAAAATTATTTGTGAAAAGTATACTATAATTTTAGGTAAACCGTTAAAAATGCCTTTTCTGGTTTCAAAACTGCACTTTTTACTGACATTTTAGTATGTTTGTCATAGAATTCAAAGGATTACAGTTATAAAATTGTATTCACTGGAAACTTTTTTTTTAAATTTCTAACTACCCATAACTAAATGTTTAGATACATCATTTATACGATTTCTTGTATCAGAATACTAGAAAGTTACATTTAGTGTCATTTTTGAGTGCTGACCTTTAAGTCAAGCCTTCTCCCAAATGGTAAATATATTTAAGATGGCTGAAGGGTCACAAAAGTCTTCAGAATCAAACGAGAATCAGATAATTCGATGCAAAAACTGATCGAAATTGCATACTCAACTCATTTTTGACCAAAGTGTGGCTTAACCTCTTTTGCCATTACAGCGAAGATATTATTCTCAACATCTCGGTTCAGGAACAATGTATTATCTTTTGTGTTTCCTCTCTCCTAAAAAAACATAAGCTCTTTCAAGTTTCATTCATTCTTCTCAAGACCATCAACATAAAATCCCCAAAGATAACATAGACCCTGGGGAAAACCCTGAGGCCCTTTTCTTTCACGCCCTACTCGAACAAAATTCAAAAATATTGGTTTTGTGACATTATCATCAAATTTGATTCGATTCAATAACCACGTTCTATTGTACCTGTAGGTCTATGCTTTTTTTCCAAATTCAAGAGTTTCTTCAATGCAGCAGAATAAGTTATAGAAGGAAGGAAACGCAAAAGCCGGCGAGTCGTCGTTGGGCTGTTGATCATAAGACCGAAGTATAAAAACAACCCGTTCTCATGCAAAAAATGACAACTGTATACAAATATTAGACACGCCACTACCTGAAATAAAGCATTCTCACCTGGCTATGACTATGCTGCAAAGACTTTCCGATGTTTGCACAACTTCAAGACCAGAGCTGGCCTTACATTCTTCTCATGCTCTATTTCGTCCCCAAATTCAAAACTCGTCAAATTCTCAATAAATTCCTGCATTTTGTGTTTCGTAAACACTTTGATCACCTGTAATAAGCTCTTTGCCAGTTGTCTCACGCTCAATTACCCCGTTAGCTGTTACCTGTAAGCAGTTAGCAGGTAAAGCTAAGACCAATATTGCATACATCAATTAGGGTGGTTCCCTCCACTGTCAATTTAGACTCACTTAACCACGAAATGGGCTCCCTACGCAAAATATCACCTATCGTCGGTGTTGAAAGAACTATGTAAGATGCGTTTTATTATAAATAACTTTATAAAATTGACAAGTATTCAACTAACTTATTAAAGACATTAGGGAAATTCAACACGGCATAGTCACCCGTACATATTTATGTGGTTTTATGAAAAACTAATTCATTGTCGTTTACATATAATAAATTCGCTTCCACCTAAGCTCCATCAGGGTAGTATCTCATGTAATATATAACTATACTAGTTGTACCTACTACCCGATTTTTGTATATCTTAATTTTAAATTTCCTTATAAACTTTCACTACAATCAAGCGGCCAAAGTATTTTTTTTGTCTCTAGTCAATTTCAACACTCATTTATCGTATTTTTTTTTTCTTGTGGACAAATAATTATAACCTATGGAACAAACAATATGCCGTGTTATCTTATTTTTGGACATTACAATTGATACACTAAAGTCCGATACCTCAAGACCACATTCCAAGCTAAACATAGTTTTACCTTCCACACAGCACCCCCAAAGATGACATAGGCCCTGATGGAAATTATTTCCCTCAAGACCCCTTGTGTGGAGTTAATGTTAAAAATAAAGTTGCATTGGCGTTAAAATTTCACTGTGATAACTTCATGAGCTAGCGTTAAACTATTTTCTTTCTGTTTGGAAAAAAAGTCAACGTAAAGTTGACGCAAAAGAAATTTAAAAAGCCGCCATCTTGCATGTTAATCGTCGAGCTGAATCCTCTAAAGCGATATAACCTAATTATCTCGACAACCTAGTGATCCCGAGCGGGAAATTGGATTCCTCTTGAAACGAATGTTCCGAACACTTTGAGCGCCATACAGCCTTAATTTTCCACCATACGAGCGATGGTGGCTTAACGTCCTAATTTATTGGATCAGAATATTGCGCATAAATTATTATATCGCGTCTTGTGAAACGCAACGATGACATTACAGCGCGAACGGGGTAGTAAGGCGTGTTTCACACGACAAGGAATGTACTCATTAAAATCAACGGGTTTGATCAGGGGCATGATTGAACATTACGTATACAAACAACCTTGAAGATTATATTTGAGTCGTATGTTGAAAGTGTTTGAACAATTCCTTGATTGGATAGTTAATAGGATTGGGAGTGAGGTAACGCACGAGTGAAATAAACCAATGTTAAGTAAAAATAAAGGGTAGTGTCAAGGTATAGTGATTGTCAGTTGTATTAGTAAACCACATATTTACACAAGAAGATAAAAGCCTTTGAAATTCGGATTAGAGGGGCATCCTTAAAATGCCCTGAAAAATAGCCCAACTTATTTAAAAGTTCTTCAACGAATGATCCAATACATTGGTCATATTGTAGCAGCGAAAAATACAAAATTACCCAATCGATAATCCAGGGAAAGATTTATGGAAGACCTAGCAGACGAAGGCGCCGCACTTTATAGCTTCGAAATCTACGCGTTTAGTGCGAATGCAGTTCCATATTGCCCCGATGGTAGGATGTCGATAGGGAATGGCAGCAAAATAAAAATAAGTGTCAATAAGCATTGTGTGTTTGTTTTATTTTTTATGTGACACCTCACAAGGGCTCCCCTTCTGTACTGTGTACAATTAGGGGGACTATATTGCCACTAGGTTGGGAATCGAGTTGAGGCGGGTAAAAAGCATTTCGGGCAACGTTTAATTATGATAAATGGTGGAATTTAACCAGATTTCTCTATAGCTTAAGCAATTAAACCAGAAAATTGTTGCTAGACAATTCTTGCTTGAATTTTGGCGCCGTGTCGCAAATTAGTTGAAATGGTAATCCTCTTCAACCATACACCCCGCAAGTCTCTCCGTACTCTCTTCACTCTCTCTCCACACTCTCTTCACACTCTCTCCACACCCCCTCTACACTCTATTTGCGCCCCACACCCCACCTTCACTCTTCCCTCTACCCCACGGCCCTGCTGAACCCATACGCCGCACATTTCTAATTAAGACGCGGCCATAGTCGTAGCTGAGTGGGGCCGTTCGCCTAACGCCGCTTATGGTAATACCCATAAAAGGGGGTGTAACTAAACTTGAGAGAAGATAGCACATCGGTCACAACCTTAGAGTATACAAGAGGTAGCCCAAGCCAAAGCCAGTGAAGTCAGTATTGGACTTGTTTTTGATGATTTTAACATGACTCGGCGCAAATGGGCGTGGCTAAGACCAAGGCTACGGTATTTATACATCCATTCTATCACATATCGACATAATGTTTTTGTGTATTCGTATAGCCACTTTTTCACAGTATTTTTATCAACAAAAATATAGCATCTAACCTAAAAAACCGTTTAGTTGTGTCAAGTTTAGTGGCAAAATATAAAATGTGGGCGGAGTCCTGCCGTTAACCAGCGAAAATAACCAGCTTAAGAACATTACGACAGTATATAGAAGCCGTCCAAGAAATTCGTTGTCTCTTTCTCTCTCATGGTGTACGATGTAAAAACACGGAAACAGTGATTTATTACAATTTCGGATGGGTTGGGTAAAACAAATTAGCTATCCCTCCATATATTGTTCCTTCAAGGTCACAGCCCTCGTGAATGTTTCTAATAAACAAATTTGAGAAGCGATCATTGTCATTAAAGAAATAAGTGGGAAAAGATTGGGACAGAATCCAAAATCTCCTTCCTTTAAAAGGTAAATGCTAATGCGCAGGACACATTACTTAGAGGACGGAATCAAAATGGCTGGAGACTAGCCAAACTGGTGAATTGACGAGATAAACTAGTTAGATTCACGAGGAAACGCAAAGCACGGAGCTGATAAGAGTGGAAGTTTTCCGAGTCCTTTCTCAAGCTGCGGGTAGACAGTAGTTACTGATAATTGCTGTTACCTGAAATTCGAAGAGTAAACATTTAGAAGGAAAATCTCCATAATAAGCCTACAGGACGAAGGAATGGTTGAGAGTCTAAACTTTGGTGACTGGACGGTGTAGAGGCAAATACCGCAACCTTAGGCACAAGAAATCCGAGGGAGAAAGCAGAAGTCTGGCAGGACTGGATAAAACTCACGGAAATGAATACACATTGAAAAGCTGAATTTTAAACCAGACATCATAAAAGCAGCAACTTAATCCTTTGATTCCAAAACATTTAATAGATTAAACGGACTTTCATAAATTATTTTGGGAATTATCTCTTATTTATAACAAATAAATCATTTAATTTTTTTTTCGCAATTTTCGGAAACTCCTTATAGGCAATAAGTACAAAAATATTTTGTAATGTGGGTATAATTTTTTTGACACCTTATAATTTCGATAGATAATGACATTACGATACTCATTGAAACAATAATATACAAAAACACACATACCTAATTCCATTAACACAATAATTATGTTTTCAAACAAGCACTATAATAACTCGACCATAGAGTTGGTAGAGTAGTATCTAGCCAAGGCAGTGAAGTCAGTTTTTGACTTGTTTTTGATGATTTTAACCTGACTCGGCGCACCTGGGCGTGGCTAAGACTAAGGCTACGGTATTTATACATCCATTCATATCACATATCGACATAATGTTTTTGTTTATTAGTATAGGCACTTTTTCACAGTATTTTTACCTAAAAAACCGTTTAGTTGTGTCAAGTTTAGTGGCATAATAAAAAATGTGGGCGGAGTCCCGCCGTGAACCAGGACCTTAAGGTCATCCTTACAGTATATAGTAGCGGTCTATGAAATTTGTTGTTTCTTTCTCTCTCATGGTGTACGACGTGAAAACCCGGAGAAAGTGATTTATCGCAAGTTTGTGTAAGTTGGGTAAAAATAATTAGCTCTCCCTCCATATATTGTTACTTCAAGAACTCGACTAACCATGTGACAGCTCAATGTAAAACTGGTTCCCCTGGTACAAGTTTTTGTAAATCAGCGTTGATAAATGGCCTACGTAAAAAATAATTTCCAATAACGTACTTAAAGGAATAATGTGTCAAAAATTGTTTTTGGTATAGAAGATACATGAAGTTTTATAGACGGGTACAAATTTGTACCGTCAGAGAGCAAAAGGTTAAAATGACAAGGACATCTTGTCAAAACTATTGGAATTTGACTCAGCTAGAAAAGGCAATGAAAAGATGATGCGTTCAGCAAATAATAACAATCGACATATTATATGTTAGGTTCTGAGGAACCCTTATTTCAACTCTTCAATATCGATAAGGCAGCCGTACTGAACTAGCTCTAACAATCTGTCAAGTGGAAAATTGTCTAGAGGTTCTTGATCTCATTGAGTTATCGTTTGTATTTATTTTGTTTGTTTATTAGTCTATTATTTGTTTCTCCTCCTTTTCTTACATGATATTAACAAAAGATTCGCTCGAGCGAAACAAGAATACAACTTAATAAGGATAGAACTTTTTTCATAATGTTAGCCATTCATTTGCCGTATACACCACATAAATTACGCAAATATCGAATCGTCACAAGTAGCAGATAATTCCAAAAGCATGGAAAATAAAATTGACAACATCATAATAAGAGAATTTAAAATATATTTCGAACCCATGCCCTATACCTACAGAGTTGTTTATTTTGTAGTGGTGAAAATGGTTACACCAAAAAGGTAAAGAGAAGAATACCAACTATCTTAGAGAGATATTTACTAACATAATTTCATAGTTCTTCAGTGTAAAGTTGTATAATCCAGTAGTAAAAATATGAAGGCCAACAAACGGGAAGGTCACACTCTGGGGGCTAAATTATACAAAGTGGACTTTGAGTTTTTTACAAAAGATGTTTAATGTTTTAACTTGGGGCATTATGCAAATCGAAGGAGGAAGATCATGCAATCTTACGGTTAGAACTTTCCTTAGCCTTAGGATTATTTGCGGAAATTTGTTAGGAAGTTGTAGATGTAAAAGTTTACCGTTAATCAAACTTTTCAGATAATATTTGCCTCGAGATTAATAAATGTAATAAATACAAAGGAGAATAGAAATAATAATACCGGAGTGTTAGTCAATTTGTTTCGCTATCAAAAAAATGCAAAATATTTTTGATATACAAGACTTTGAGCCGGAAGGTATTTGGTTGGATTCTTGCTCAGTGCAAAAATATATAAACATAGAAATGGATAATTTAATACGTGAGTTAACACAAAATATAGTTGGGGTATGAATCATTAAAAAATAACAAATCTTAATGTTTTTTTTATGCTGCATATATTTTTTTGTGAACACATTTCCTACAAAAAGGGATTGCAAACAATCTCGGAAATAATTTGTTTGAGATAACGTATACATTGAACAGCTTTTCTGTACTTCATCCATTGACGACCTGCGAGGTTAAGTGGTTAAGATTCCTAACTACGAATCCAGAGGTCGCAGGTTTAAATCCCGACGTGCGCAAATAACCTTTATTTCATTAAATTTATCTTATTTCACATTTATTTTAAACTAATTAATGGAATATTTGCGGCACGTTGCAAAGTGGTAAATAAACTCAGAAAGACCACCATTCAGAATCGAAACTGTTGGCTGTTTTTGGTGATCAGATCTGAATAACTACGTTCTTCCGACCTTTCTTTTCCCCGTCTCCTTCCCCTTCCTCCTACTTCAGCCTCGCAACATACCCTAATTGGGGATGCCATACTCCCACTGGCTTCAGACAGTTGGAAGCAGTTGCGATTCTGGTGTGGTATACACATACAGCTATCTTGTCATAATGTTTACCACAGTTTCATCTGAGACGCAATCTGAACCGGCATACCAACATTAAATGAATTCGCCCACATCCCGCTCGGTTCGGGCGAAGGTTGCGGGGGTTTCGACGAAGACAACGGAACCTCTGTCCACGCCTAGTCAACGCTTTCACCACCTTTTTTGCATATTCATACAACCCTCGGCAAAGGGTGGTTTACCTCGTGTGGGTTTTCATACCGTGCGAAGATCCCGCCTCACGTAACACCACCCCTGGAAAGGTTGCAGATAGTGGAGGGATGCTGTCTCCCTGGTAAATTCCAGAACCCACCCAGCCTCCGATGGGTGTGAAGAGGGCTTTAGAGGCTTCGCTATCAAAGTTATAGCAGACTTAACTCATGTGCCTTCGTATGTGTTGTTAATAACGACAGTTATTTTATAGAACCGGACGAAAATTGGTCATACGAGTATTTATTTATTTGACAATTTTAATACGAAAATATATAATATTTTGGTAGAACGCAATCACTTTGTGGTTTGACATATTTAAAGATATGAAAAAATAACAAAACGTCAAACCTTATCAGTTGACGTTTTGTTTCTTTCAGTTCATAATATCCGCCTCTTTCTCTCTGTTCTTTTGTTGTAATTTAAATGTTATTCTATTGTTTTCTCATGGTTTTGTTATTTTATTTTACATTTTGTTCTCCTTCAAACTTTGTATTGTGTTGTTTAGTTTAATTTTGTACCCTGATGATTCTTAGGCTAAGCGAGACCAGTCATTAAAATTAAAATAATATCCGTGGTCTTATACAAAGTTGTTTTTCCATTTCTTGAAAATATATATTTTTCTATTATCGTTTCAATACAGAATAATGACGTCATGTTAATACCATATCAATAAAAAATAAACAAAATCGGGAAATGTGTGATGATTAGGATTTCACTTCCGGATCCCGGTGAGCTGCAAATTCTCCGGATAAAACATTCCGGTAAATTAAAAAAAAAAACGATTCATAGTATTTATTTTAAATGTGGCCAACTAAGTGTGGGCAAAGCGATTTTCGACTTCTGTAGGGTCGTAAGTCTTAGACTTTTTTGTGATGCCTTCTACAAATTGAGAACGGATTGCAGATCGGGTTAGCGTGGTTAGAGTTTGGATAAATACACTCTTTGTAAACAATGGAAATGCTCTCTCCATCGCGTTTACTCGGTATATTGAATTAAAATATGTTATTGATTTGAAGGTTAACATGGACAAATTACTTGATTATTTTGTTAATATAAAATTTTACAATATTAATTTATGTGCAATAAAGTCATTTTTATTAATGAAAATAAAATGTCTCTTTCTCTCTATTCCTTGGTTATAATTTAATGTTATTATTTTGTTTTCTTACTGTTCTCTTTTTAATTTATTTTATATTGTATTCTCCCTCTGTATGTATGAGTATATATAACCACACACTATGTATTTTTTATTTAGTTTAATTTTGTACCCCGATGACGCTTAGGCTAAGCGAAACCGATCGGTCATAAAAAAATGGTCTTATTTAAAGTTATTATTATTTATTTTAAATTCAATATGTCAAACCACAAAATGATTGTTTTCTACGAAATATATTTTTTATTTCTTTAAAGTTTGTGTCCATAGACAGAAAATGATATAAACTAGAAAAACATGAATATAAAAATAGAGTAAGTTGTCTGTTGTAGAAGTATACATCCACACAAGCAAATGAAAATAGAATAAACAAATTAGTTCGGTTGAAATACTAGAGCCTTTGAACACCGAATAGGCAGTAAATATAAATATCACCTCCAAAGCATTTGTATGAACTTTTTCACCGATATCCTTTGAAGCACAGTCAGCTTTTTCAGTGGTAGCTTTTTGATTAAAAAACTTCGAGCAAATTTAGATGATAACAACAAATAATAAAATGTACGAGTATTTATTTCTAACTAACAAATAATAATTTATATTTTCGTAGAAAGCACTCACTTTGTGGTTTGACATATTTAATGAAAATGAAATAATAACTAAATTTGAAATAAAGGTTTATTTTTTTTAATACCACTTTATTAGATACATACACCAACCGGTTTCTGTTTTACCTGAACCTTTTTCAGGGTTGAATAAATATATACTTGATTTAGTACTTATTTTGAAACCCTCTCTTTTGGTATATTACTTATTTTTATTATTTATTACACGGGAATATATCAGGATCGAGATATTTATTTCTATAAATACCGGAAAATACACATAAAAAACCCTAGTAACAACTCGCAAATATTTGACAATCCGATAAGAGTTAATTTTTGGTATTGTCCCAGGTCGATCATGATAGTACAAACATTCATTAGTAAAACACGTCAACATCTCCACTCTAAATGTACTTAGAAAGAATTTTAATCGAAATTGATACAAGGGCCAACTATTAAACGGGAAACCCCCTCGTTGAGATAACATCCATTTCTCTGTGGGGCAGAGCAAATAAACAAAAGTTTTCAGAAACCTGCTTTTAATACATCCCGACCACAATATGGAAAAGGGGTGTAATAAAATTTTACAGCCTAGAAAGATTGAACATTGTAAAATGAATTACTTTGTTAATAAGAACCCAATGCCAGCGTTTTATAGCTCGGTTATTGTTCTTATTACCATAAACAAGAGTTAAATTTAGACCCAGGTTTTACAGGTTTATACCTACGTAGATTGACTTTATCCCTCCGATAGCTGTTTAATAGCCACCACGACATCGGTAAGGTAACAATTTCCAATAAAATTTGGCGTTACTCGGAAAGAGAACATTACAATATTGGCAATAACTAATTCCATTTGTGAAATTGAATTTACGGCTTTAGGAGAGAAGTTGTCAGAGCTCGCGTAACGTTTTATTTTCATTTATCTGAAAAAATGTGAACAATGCGAATCGATCAAAAAGGCGTCTACTTAACGAGCTTTTTCAGCAGAGGGGCGACCATCGAAATGAAAGTAGAATTGACAATTAACGATTTTGCACGTACATTTTTACTAATTTTAAATTAATGTGACACAAAATTAGCAAGATAAAAAATCGAAACCTTTAAATTTTTACCATTGAGGGTTGTAGCAAGAGCATCTTCGTTCCTTATTAATATGATATCTTGGCATAAATATAGAAAAAAATCATCATCATCATCAACCCCCTTTTTTATTTATTTACGTCCTAGTGGGCTTTTTTTTATTATAATATTTTTTTTATAGAAATGTAGTTTGTAATAATAACTAAGAACATATACACATTTAAAGGTGTACAATGATTAAGGATTTTATCCAGAGATCGATAAAATGGAAACAATATATATATATTTATAAACAGTAATTAAAAACATATAAAGACTATTATGTGTATTCATTTAATTTATATCAACTTGATTTTTGTATAAAATAGTTTAATTAGCTATTATGTAAGGCTTCTAATAACCAGCCTCGCTTGGCAAGCCAATGTTGAGGTAGTGATTTTTGCAGATTTTTGGATTTTGTGATTTTTTAAATTTCGTAAATTCTATGGTTGCTCTGTCTATTGCAGTTTGTGAAATAATTATTGTAAGTTTGAATGGTACGAATGACAACATAATTATTTTTTCTGTGTTTGGTTCAATCAATAAAATCGAATTTGGGTGAGTGCACCGGTAAAAGCTCTGTCACTAATATTAATCCTAATGCTTCTATAATGTTTCGATTTTTTTCAATAATTCACTTTAATTTTATTTTCTGGAAGAATGTTGAAATTCGTTTCTTGTTTATGTGGGGGATTGTCTGTTTCTTGGACAAATCTTCTATAAGCATCCCTATCTACCACGCATTCGGTGGCCTCAGTTCATTATAGGTTCAGCCTATCCTCGCACAGCTTTAGTGTCTGTTTTCCCCAACTTTTTCTAGGGCAACCAATTAGACGACTTCCCTCTGAAATTCCTGGTGTAATTCTAATCGGTATTCGATATACTGGCATTCTGCGCACTGATTCAATTAAGACTAGCAAGGGCTAGATGTCAAGGGATTCTAACTAAGACAAATGGTATGACAACCTCTCCACACCTTTGAAATTTTAATACGTCAAGGTTGGCAAATGATCAAGTCGAACACACCATTAAACAGGTTTGATTTAGAAACAGTATTTGCAAAAAATAATCGTGCGTTAGAAAATTGCTTACAGGCATGTCAAAAAACAAAATAAAGTTTGCTAAAACCGATGTGGCAATCTATCATCTGTGCATACATTAAGGAGAAAGTCTGAGACCGTTATGTATGGATTACGAAAATCGTATAAAATAATGTTTCATATTACGGAAAGTAATTTCTTTCTGCGTCATTTCAAGCAAGACAAAGTGTCAAAAACAACCAACAGAGGCTCCGTAAAAAAAGCCACCCTCTCGCGGCGGGTACTTAAAGTTCCCGTTACTTTGTGACGTCACCGCTATACATCACGGCTAGGCTCGCCATTGTCTGGGAAATCGATACGAGCGGCTCTGTTTGCTGAAGTCTCTTAATCAAAGAACCGCCACAGTTTTATTTGTGAAATTCAATATGTCTGGATAAATAGATATCTGGTGCTAAATGAATTCTGTTTTTGGCTACTCGGAAAAGTATGAAATTTGAAGTGGTGTTTAGTGATACTTGTATATGATCTTATTAGAGTTTTAAAGAGAGTCGAATTAGATGAAATCGTCACAAGAATCCTTACTGCTCCCAACCGTCTGGAGCCAGTGAGACTGTAGCAGCCCCATCGGGTTGAGTTGTGAGGCTGAAGGTAGTGAGAAGGGAAGGAGATGAGAAAGAGAAAGGTTGGGAAGTACCTGGCTATTCATATCTGGTCACCAAACACGGCTAAAGACATTTCAAACAACGTTTCGATTCTGAATGGTATTCTTTAACCAGGGCGATACGAGTATCTACCACTCTGGAACGTGCCGCAAACACCCTTCATATTAATTTACATGAATTAAATGTGTTATGACACATAATGATTAAATGGAAGTTATTTGCGCACAGTCTTACCACTCGACCACGGAAGCCTTCGTACTATTTCAAATAGAATGTCCGTATTACAGGAGTATTAATTAATGAAAGAGATGGTCCTTATCTGTACAATAAGCTATTATCTGTATTGTTATAATATTATTCGGACCCAGAAAGTTAGTAAATAGCGGGATTTTTAAAATAAATAGTTACGCAATTAGAATAATGTTCAGAAAATCTTAACTACATAATACAAAAAACCTATTGATTTCAAATAATGTATTAGATATCAGGAAACTATAAATCAAATGAATTTTCCATAATACCTGCATCAAATCATCCCTC
Organism: Drusus annulatus; assembly: GCA_022651775.1. Classification (NCBI taxonomy): domain Eukaryota; kingdom Metazoa; phylum Arthropoda; class Insecta; order Trichoptera; family Limnephilidae; genus Drusus; species Drusus annulatus. The sequence continues at coordinate 342,065 of JAGWCC010000140.1, forward strand.
TCCCACATATCTCACTCACAAAACAAAACAGCTAAATCTAACAATCAATTCCAAGTGCCATACATTAAATCCACCTTCGCCAAAACCACGAATCCTACCTCGCACCTCTCATGTTTTACTTCTTCCTATAAGAAACCTCAACACAAAAATTAAGTCAAAACAACATAAAATGGATATATAAAAAACTTGAAAACACGGCTAATAAACAAACAAAAAAAGGAATTGCACCACCAAGTTACTTGCAAACTCTCTTAAATCTCATTTTTTTTAAATTACAAATCGTCGCTGGAAAGGCAAAAGGGCTAAAGCGACACTTTGGTCAAAAATGAGTTAAATATGCAGTTTTGATCAGTTTCTTTTTCTGCATCGAATGCTCTGACTCTCGTTTGATTCTGAAGACTTTGTGGCCCTTCAGTCATCTAAAATATATTTACCATTTGGGAGAAGGCTTGACTCAAGCGACACAAGTTTGGAACTTTTTTTGATTTTTGTCATTTCAGGTTCAAAATCCAACCAGGTAATGACTTGTGAATTTTACTATAAAAAATAAAAATATTCTTTAAAGTGATCTGGTGTGAACTTCCTAAAATGGCGCTTCAGCTCTTTTGCCTTTTCGGCGACGATATATTTTCTTTTGCTTTTTTTGATGCTTTAACAAATTTCAAATAAAAAATTATTGAGGTAATTATATATCCTTTGCTACTTATATTTCTTACTTTATGTATTGTTACCCGTCTCAGAACAGACACCGTCTAGTGAGACAGGTAAGTACGTGTGTTTGCTACAACATTTTTAATGCTAATAAACGCCCGGGTAATCGGCAATGAAATTTTTAAAAATGAACATCCTGTGCTGAATACAGTAGATTTATTTTTAGTTTTGCCAAAAAACGCTGAATGTAGATATATTAAGAAGAAATTATCCATAAATTATAGAAATTAAGATTACTAATGCGTTGGTTGCTCAAACTATTTTTCCATCAGTCGGAATTATTATGGCAATTATTGTGTCAGATAGGGCTGTCGACCATTTATCTGACAGCTTCCTTTCCAGGCAATAATTCATACCGATAGCACGGTGTTATCTGACGGGTATAATGTAATAATATTATGGACATTATGTAATAATAATGAAGATTATCGTGCGGTTATTCATCAAAAGTCATACCTAGGTATTATCATGATACCTGCGTTAATCCCTTTCACTTTGAACAAAAAAGGTTTTTTGTTATATTTTTACCGGTTTCGCTTAGCCTAAGCATCATCAGGGTACAAAATTAAACTAAACAAAAATACATAGTGTGCGGATATATACATACAGAGGGAGAACACAATATAAAATAAAATAAGATGAATCTGAGAAGACAAGAAGAGGAAGAGACAGATTATTTGAATTGAAAAAGGAAAACGTAACCGGTCGGTCATAAAAAAAAAAAATCTGTGGTCTTGTACAAAGTAATTTTTTCATTTCACTTAAAAAAAATATTTTTAATAAAATAATACGTTTACATTTAGTGTGTTAAGCTTTAAAATAACAGCTTTTTAAAAAGAGTTTACATTGAATAAAGAATTTAATGTGATAATGATACTTAAACATACTGTAAAAGCTTTCTCTATCACTTTAAAGTATTAAAAGTGCTATTAATTTCAGACATATCTAGATGCTTTTGACGAACCAAATGTCCAAATAGTAAAATTATCGGTTTTATTTATTACATAAACAATATTGATAAATAAAAAAATAAAAAATTTAATTCCATTCTTCCAGAGGGAAATACGCCTTCAAGTTTTTTTTTATATGAAGACCGCACAACTGCTCACAGAGTCAGAAAGACTATGTAATCCCCACATAGGGTATGTTGTGAAACTGACGGTAGTGGAGAGGGGAAGGAGATTGGAAAGAGGAAGGTTGGAAAGTACCTGGCTATTCAGATCTGGTCACCAAACACGGCTAAAGCCATTTCAAGCAACGTTTCGATTCTCAATGGTGGTCTTTCACCAGGGCGATAATTAGAGTATCTACCACTCTGGAACGTGCCGCAAATATTATTTCTTTATTTTATTTTAATATGAATTAAATGTGTTATGACACATATTATTTAAATAAAAGTTAGTTAACATGGCTGGAGACCGCGATTGAATAGAAATGTTGCTGAAATGGCTTGAGCTACCTTTAATAACTAGATAAGAATGAGCGGTTGCTATATTAACTTCTGTAATTCCTTCATTTTCCAAGACTCACGGCTAAGTAAGTAAATTTTATTTGATTAATACATGTCATAACACATTTAATTCATATTAGATAATATAAAGTATATTTGCGGCACGTTCCAGAGTGGTAGGTACTCTAAGTGTCACCCTGGTGAAAAACCACTATTCAGAATCGTAACGTTTTTCTAAATGGATTTACCCGTGTTTGGTGCCCATATCTGAATAGCCAGATACTTCGAGACTTTCCTCTTTTCCATCTCTTTTATCTCCTCACTACCTTCAGCCTCACAACATAACTCAATTGGAGATGCCATATCCTCACTGGCTCCAGACGGTTGGGAGCAGTTGGGACTCTAGTGCGGTAGTCACTGTATTTTTATTTTATTTTTAATAGCCAATTTACTTCTGACTAACAGCTTTACCCAATCGTGGATGTCTTGATTCTACTGGCGTTAGTGAATAAGTTGCCTGTTGTGAGGCATACACAAAAAATACGTACACTCTATCTAATAGTGTTTCAAAAAATAAAAAAAGAAAGCGAGAGGAAACACAGTGATAAAAGAAAATGCAATCTTCCAGCGGGCTTTAGAGAAAATTGAAGGGGATGAAATCAAAAAAGGCTACCGCATTCGTGTCGAACAAGAAGTTTTATGATAGATTTACATATTCGCCCGAGTGACATAAATTGAAGAACAACAAGGTGGCTTAAGAGAAAAAATACGATTTTCGCAGCCGCAAGCATAAAACGAGGAATTTCCCTTTCGACGGTGTGCCAAAATTTTACCAGCTTTTTGCACGCGGATTTGATAGAATATTGGTTTTAGAGACCGGAAGAGTGAACGTTTTGTAAAAGGAGGTAAATATTGGCTGAATAAAAATAGAACTATTTTCGCTATGTTATAGTCGCGGATCGACAAGGGGCATTAGAAATGTAACAAAACTAGGGTGGTTAAAAGTGATTTAAATAAATGGTTTACTTATGGTATTTGTACCTTCTTTGTTTAAAAACCACGATAACAGAAAATAAACTAAATTATCATATCATCGCCGGAAAGGCAAAAGAGCTAAATCGCCTTTTTGGGAAGTTTACACCAAAGCATTTAAGAGGTTTTTTTTTTTACAGTAAAATTCATAAGTCTTCACCACCTGTTTGGATTTTTAAAATAAACGTTAGCTCAGGTAACTAAATGCTCTCTCTCTGAGTTACCCGAAGCGACAAAATGCTAAAATAGTCCCAAACTTGTGTCGCTTGAGTCAAGCCTTCTCTCAAATAGTAAATATATTTGAAATGGCTAAAGGACCACAAAGTCTTCAGAATCAAACGAGAGCCGGAGCATTCGATGCAGAAAAAAAACGATCAAAATTGCATATTAAACTCATTTTTGACTAAAGTGTCGCTTAAGACCTTTTGCCTTTCCAGCGACGGTATTATCTAATAAAATACAGTGATAAAAATGGATTAAATTATAATATTTAGTAGAATTCACTGTAAACATTATACAGTATCATAAGAACAGTCAAACATGCTAAAATCTATTAAAACAGGGGGTATTCCGACAATTTCCCTTTTCAAAAAGTTATGCTTACTTAAAATATGTGAATGTACCACCGAGCGAATTCCACACCAAAGTCCCAACTGCCAGTGGGACTACATCATCCCCAATTGGGGCATGTTTTGAGGCTGAAGGTAGTGTAGAAAATAGGATATGGGGAAGAGAAAGATTTTGAAGTACCCGGTTATTCAAATTTGGTTACCAAACACGGTTAAAGTCATAACAACCAAAGTTTCGATTCTGAACGGTAGTTTTTTACCAGGGTGGTACTTAAAGTATCTATTACAGAAAAAAGTTATTCTACAAAAAATAAAACATATTATAATGAAAAACTATATTTACAAATATATCAATTAAAGCACTTATATTTTTTTTTAATATTCGTAAATGGAGAAGAGGTGAGTTAACATTGACTAACTAGGGGTACTTAACTTAACTTAAGTAGAACATTCATTAGCGGACAATTAAGATGAAGTAACCATTAGTAAGCAAATAATTGGACTTCACAAAATGGGGTTAGCAGGCATTTTAATGGAAAGTTCAACCATTCAGTATAAAAATACGATGTCAACTAGGCTTAATCTAACAGATGTTAAAACATGACATCACGGTTAAATTCTGAAAAAATGGCGTGTAAAAAATTAAACCAAAACCTATCTTTTCAATTTTGAATGTTCTTTCCTTAACACAACTTTAACCTACTCAAAAGTGGTGATGTTTATATTAGACCCCTGTGAACCAGTTCTTAGAATATTTGAACCGCACAAGGGCGGTAAGGCTTCGTACGCAGTAGAATATAAGGTTTGAAAGTGTTTTGAAAAATGCTTTTGAAATTTTACGGAAAGAATGCAAGGCTGATGTAAGCGTAATTAATAGGATCATGAAAAGATCGCTTTGATGGTTTGGGCATGTAGAGAGAATGAACGAAGAAATAATCGTGAAAAGAAAATATTATGTGAACGTGAATGGAAGAAGAAGTCGGAGACGCCCGAGGAAAACATCAGAAGAATCGAGTCACGTGAAGAGTCAGAATAACGGAAAAGTATGTGTGAGACGATGTGTTAATGTAGCAAGGAGTGTGTGCCAAGACAGAGTTGTATGGCGGTCCGTCCTCTCTGCCTACCCATGTGGAGAACGGCGTGATGGTTAGTTAGTATTGTGTAGATGAAACCTACAAGAAAAAGAATTTCCAATACTTATATTTTAATGTGGCTATATATGATATATATATATATATATATATATATATATATATATATACGTATATATATATATATATGTGTGTATATATATGTGTGTATATATGTGAGTACGTACGTATGAGTACATATATACATATTGTACATAGTCACATATATGTATATATGTGAGTACTTACGTAAGAGTGTCAACTTTTCAAATTTGGAACTGATGTTAAATACAAAATCAAATTTTAAAAGAATCTTTTCAAATTCCTAACTACCTAATAAATTACCTACATACAATGTTTTTTAGCAGACATTATTCTTTATTTGAAATGGATGAATTAACACGATTGATATTTTTTCTAGGCAAGTCAAGTTACACCCAGTGATTTTTCAAGGGGAACATCTAGTAATACAATAATACTAAGACAAATAGATACGTAACAAGTAGCTTTCACTTAAACAATATGATAGGGATTGAAATAATTTTGAACAATATTGTCAGACATCATTGAAATTGCTTTTAAAGTACCTAAACCTTGATTTAATGAAAATAATTCGTATTTCAAAAGAAATATATCATTTCAATGTAACGTATCAGTTTCCCTTTACGAATTTGTCAACAAAAGCAGTTAAGTTAAGACATAAAGCTGGACTAATCTTTAATGAAAATATAATTAAAATTATTATTTTATATTAAATTCTTTGGATCATGACAAATAATATTAAAATTAAATATTTTTGATCTTATGGCGGGAAAATTAAAAACAAACAAGTTCAGCATCGCCCATGTCTGGCTTTTCTTCTTATTCTAGTGCCCTATCGTATTGGAGGTAGGCTATCATCAGGACAATCTTCAACCTGCAGGCGGTAGTCCGACAGACACTAACGTCTTTCTCCATTGCATCTGCCATGCCCAAATAGTACTTTTATAATAAATAATAAGCATTCTAGATTAACACTCTGGAACGTAGCGACCATATCGGCCAATGAGAGTACTGCACGAAAAATACGTCACAGGTTGCGAACTCCATTCTCGGCCTGTATTTTTCCCTAGCAACAGTGTTAAATAGTAATTTAACTTTCTCGTATAATAATAACTGTAATGAAAATGAAATAATAACTTTGTATAAGACCACAGATTTCATTTGATTTTTCATGACCGATGGCAGAGGGAGAACACGAAATAAAATAAAATAAGAGAACAGTGAGAAAAAAATAGACATTTAAAATTATAACAAAGGAACAGAGAGAAATAGAGAGAAACTATGAGATGTTAATGTTTTTTTTTTAATATTCGTTAGTTTACTGTGTGTTCCTTTTGTTTCGGGATAATATTCCTTTGTTATTTCATCTCTGTCATTAAAATAAGTCATTTCTGGCTTCATTTTGGCAAAGTTCGAATGACGTCTTGACCAATATCGGTTCAAATCTGTATAATAATAATAATATTTGACTGATTAAAAAAGCGCCGTTTTTACCTCAATGGCGCTTTACAGCATTATTAACGTAATAATAAAACTAAGACTTAATATTAACTTATGCCTAATACTTATAAATAGTGACTTACAACTAACATATTTACATTAATATAATGGTTGTTGCCCGTGCTGTCGGACCTAGGGCAAAAAAATGGAGTAAGTAATTGTAAACTATATATAAACTATGTATAGCACTCGGACTGAGTGATAAAAACTCTAATGAAGCAAATCGACGTTATTGTGGGTATGATAATTTAAAAAGGTGTCTTTAGTTTTGCTCTGAACTCAGTTGAGCTGTCGATCTTTCGCAAACGTGAAGGGAGGTTATTCCAAGCTGTGGGGCCTGCTACGGCAAAATCTCGGTCGGCTGAAGGTAGTGGGGAGGGGAAAGAGATGGGGAAGAAGAAGGTTGGGAAGTACCTGGCTATTCAGATCTGGTCACCAAACACGGCTAAAAGCCATTTCAAGCAACGTTTCGATTCTTAATGGTAGTCTTTCATCAGGGCTGTACTGATAGTATTTATTACTCCATAGTGTTTTCCTAAGAAAACCCCACACAGTCCCCGATCGTACACGAGTCAATCATTTCAAAGGTACTCACTCTTACGAATGAATAATTCTAATACTCACACCATCAGAGCAATAATATACAGGACGGAGTGCTTCTGTAGACAGTATTGATGATTTTTGCTTGACTCGGCTAGACATTTGTATTTATACATCCATTCATAGCACATGTCGACATAATGTTTTTATTTATTTATATAACAACTTTTTCAGAGTATTTTTATTAAACAAAAATATAGAATATAACCTAAAAAACCGTTGAGTTATGTCCAGTTATATCGCATTTCAAAACGTGTGGGCGGAGTCGCCGGAGACGCGGGAGACGGAGAACATTCTTACATACCTATAAAAGCGGTGTGATATTTTGCCATTTTTTTTATTGTCTCTTTCTCTCGGTGTACTCTTTTAACCCGGAGAAAGTGATTTATCCCAAATTTGTATAGGTTGGGTAAAAAGATATAGCTCTCTCTCTCTCCATATATTGTTACGCCAAGAGCTCCATACCTAACAAGCAGAGAGAACTGCAATTATTCCTTGTAATACCGTCGTCTTACACGGGAAATTGCAGCCTTCACACGGCTGGAAGTGAGGCAGTAACCTCTTAGCTTTATGCCTTGGCTTTGCACGAGGGTTGAAGCGCGAGAGGACGTGTGAGACTAATATTCCCCGAGGTGTCGCCATGCGCTGAATGCTGTTGTCTTACACTAATTTATCAGCCCCTTAATATGGACAAACGGTAAATAAAACAAGTCTCGGTTGTTAGCGAGCAGACACTGACGTGAGAGCATGATGCGAGAGAATCGTGAATGAAACATGAACAGAATCTCATTATTATTGGAAGATAAAGAGACGATGGTACAAAAGGGACTTATCATAAAAATATTACACATATATATATGGCCTGTTGAGAAGAAAAGGTGAATTTTGAATTTTCGCGGGCTGTGTACATTCGATTATCGATTTTTGTTGTTGTTATGTTGGTACACATATGTTTATCATATGTTAGAATTATCAGCCATTTTGAATTAGTGGTTTGTTTTTGACAACTGGAAAGGTTAGTCACGTTTTTGTGTGTTCTTCGGTTTTTGACTTTTGAAAAAAATGGATTAAAGAATAAAATCCATGATTTGGTTTTCCACAACTCCAGGACGCTCATCGTCATTAACATCTTCTAGGCCTTCTGTAAAGCGCTTGTACCACTTATAAACACTTTTTTGAGACAAAGTAGACTCGCCGAATGCCACAGTCAACATTTTAGTGCGTTTGAGCACTTTATTCCATTTTTAGCGCAAAATTTAATACATATTCTTTGATCCATTTTTTTCAAAAAGTAATAAATCGAAGAACACACAAAACGACTAACCTTCCAGTTGTCAAAAACAAACCACTAATCCAAAATGGCTGATAATGCTAACATATGATAAACATATGTGAACCAACATAACAACAAAAAAAAACGATAATCGAATGTACACAGCCCGCGAAAATTCAAAATTCACCTTTTCTTTTATGTTTTTATATCATTTCGGAAAGACAAAAGGGTTTTAAGGACACTTGGTAAAAACTTTTTTTTTTTTAAATTAGTTTTTTTGTACAAAAGAATATTTTTTACTTGATACTAACAGTAGGTATAATATAAATTGAATAAATGTACAATGACTGGTTTCTAGTTAATGATAATTACCTCTCTTATTGAGAAAGTTCTCGTGCTTAGCGAGGGAGTACTATCATAGATTTCTTGAAATTATTTTTGTATGATTAAAAATGAAGGTGGAAAGTGTATTTTGTTGTTTTTTTTTGTTGTTTTGGTTTATTATGTCTTCAAGTTCACTTCACACCAAATAACCCAACCTTATATAACAAGGAGAAAATAATATAAAATAAAACTATCTAAAATCATGATCGTTCTCGTAAATCATGAGGAAAAGGTTCAGATATGGGCATCACAGCGCATGTGTACATCAACAGATTGAAAAACAATTTAGTAGATGCTAAAATCTAGATGAAAAGTATGTATAAATATTGACAGATTAAAGCAAAGAAAAGGAAAAAAATATTTACGACAGTTAACGTGTTAGTACTTAAAAACATCAATATTCAAGTATTGTAAGTTTAAAGATTCAAAAAATGCTAACAGTGTGAATATAACAATAAACAAAAGAACAAGAAAATATGTTACAATGAGTATAGGATTTTCAACAGACAGGAAGGACATTGACTTACAAGGATACAAGTAAGGAGAAAACCGAAACTAAGGAAATTAAGGACGTTTAAAATAAACATGTCCTTAAATTTTATTTCTACGTACATTCATTTATGTTTTGCATTTGGGATTTTTTAAAACAATTTGGTTTTTAAGACCCGTTTGAACTCAGCTGGATTCTGCGATTATGCTTATGGCGGTTATTATTTTTTTTTTAATTGATTACCACACAAAAATTCCACCGATCGGAGCCTGTGGGATTACGAACTACAACACCATTCATAGTGAAATATTATAAGACGAAAATAGTGGAGGTGGAGCAAGTCAATGTGTGTAATACAATAGTTATCCAAATATATTTACTGAACGCAGCTCAAACCTTTCAAGCAATGCATTTATCCAATCAAATCTATTTAGCACAGTTTGAGCTTGAAAGATTGTACGATATTTTATGGTCTGGTGGAAGACAGCTTTTGCTCTACTTTTATATTTTCGTAGAAAGGAATCACTTTGTGATTTGACATATTTAATAAAAATGAAATGATAACTTTGAATAAGACCACAGATTTTGTTTTAATTTGTATGATCTACAGGTTTCGCTTAGCCTAAGCAGCATCAGGGTACAAAATCAACTAAACAAAAAGTTCAAAGTGTGTGGTTATAAATACATACAGAGGGAGAAAATAATATAAAATAAAATAAGAGAACAGTAAAAAAACAAAATAATAACATTTAAATTATAACAAAGGAACAGAGAGGAAGAGACAGATAATATGATTTGAAAGAAGCAAAACGTTAACTGAGAACGTGGATAAAAGAATAATGAGAAAATTTATGAGTTTACGGGAAATATACCTAATATTGAACTACTGGACAAATTTAACTGATTATTAACTAACTAACTAACTAATTAAATAAGCATCACGCCGTTTCCCCGCAGGGGTAGGCAGAGAGGACGGACCGTCATATAACTCTGTCTTGGCACACACTCCTTGCTTCATTTACATTCATACATCGTCTCATACATACTCTTCTGTTATTCTGACTCTTCACATGACCCGATTCAAGATATAAATATTATTTTTTATGGCTTTCTTCATTTCTAGTGCGGTCGGTCATACGTAGTCTAGTGCAAAGTAATTATTTTATTTTCACACTCTACTTTTTGTTTTTAACCCGACCATCATATTCCAAGGGGATGAAGTACAAAAAGTTCACGAACCACAGTTGTAGACGAACAGCCTTGATTAATATTAAAATAAGTATAGCCCTGTCTAAGAGATGAGAAATTGGCTTCCACAGTAACAAGTAAGAAGTAATAGTACGTGCGCGAAGCAAAACGTAATTCCTCGAGTTACAATTCTCAGGAGATTATGGAGAGCAAGAATCTCTGCACGAACAATAGTCGGAGTAAACATTTAATTATCCCGCGAGTGGGCGAGGGCGGCGGGGGGAGGAAGCCGAAGGGTTCGGGGGTTCTGGCAATGTGTGGAACTGGGAACACTGACTCAAACTTACAGCGATAAGTTGAAGTACTTCCGCCGGGAAAGTTCTCGTCAAACTAAACTGTAATATGGAAATTAATCGCTTATATGATTTGACATGTTTTTCGAGAAGGAATTGGAAATGTTATGTGAAAATAAGAAGATTAACCACGATATATTGACGGAATCCAAAACAATACTAAAAACTCATCTATTTAGATGACAAACCTACTTATATTTATATTTTGTTAATGGTATTTATACAGTCCTGATTTAACTTAGCTTAATTACCTTCCATGTACAACCTAACAGAACTACTCGATTCAAATTTAGTTTTTAGTGTAACAATAATATCAGGACTGAGTCATTTAGATACTCGATTGGACCTATATTGCATGCAGTGGGTAATTCCTTCGCAAATATATTAGATATATTCAACTGCACTGAATTTAGTTACAAGAAGGCTATGATAGCACACATCTTCCAAAAGTACTAATGTTAATTAATTCCACTGATCTCTAGTAACTAAGTTATCCTTTTGTGTGCTAATTATTTGTCGGAAATATTATTTTTTTACAGTTTTTCTCAAAAGTCGGAACCATTTCAAAAATGTGACTTCTTTAAACAATAACTGTAATTTAAAATAAATAAATCATTTGAATACCGCTCAAGACTCCCAACTGTCTGAAGCTAGTGGGACTATGACATCCCCAATTTGGGTATATCATAAAGTTGAAGGGAGTGAGGATGGTAACGAGATGGGTAAGATGAAGGTTGGGAAGTACCTGTCTAATCAGATCTGGTCACTATAATACAGCTAAGACCATTTCAAGCAACGTTTCGATTCTTAATGTTTTTTACCATGGCTTTTTACTTAGAATATCTACCACTCTGGAATGTGCCGCAAATATACTGTATGTTATTTTACCTTAATTAAGTTTGAAATAACTCTTATGAATTTCATAAAATATATTTGCGCACGGCTTTTATCCTGCGTCTTATGGATTCGTAGTCGAGGATCTTAACCGCTCGGCCACGTGGGTCGTTAAAGGTGATCAGTCACGTAAACTGCATCTTCTTTTAACATGCAGTTCATTAAATCTTCCGTGGAATATCAGTAGGTAATCTTATGTGTTGATGATGCTCATGATGTAACCAAGATATTGGAGTTTTCATTATTTTAACATCTGGTAAAATTAAGCAATTTTTGACCACCCGATGAATAAAGTTTACATTAGTCGACTCTGTGCACAGGTTTTTTGAAGGATGCGACTAACAAAACAGGTTTGAAAAGCTTATTTTAGAAACAAGTTTATTTTAATACACACCTTGTGTGCAAAATTTTACTGGAGTTTTCAAAACTGTTGTGTAAATTTACGTTGAGTTTGTGCGTAGCGGGAAAAAGTATAACATACTACGCACCATAAGGGATACATTAATATTAACAAATATGCCGTAGGCACAAGGCTTCATTAGCGTAGTTTTTGTTTGTTTACTTTCACAAGGTAATATTACTAGTTAAAATTATAATTACGGAGTTAACCACAACGCACGCGAATACAATTGAATTAAAGTCGTTATTTTAATATTAAAATACAAGTATGAGGGTGGCTTTAAATGTTATTTACGAAATAATGATATCATATTTTGCGGCTACGAATAAAATACGAAATGTAAGTCCCTTAGCTTCCAGTATATTGTTTTTTAATCTGTCTATGTACACATGCACTGTTATACCCATAACTGAATATTTTTCATGATTTATGATAACGATCATGATTTTAGAAAGCTTTAATTTGCATACATATCTGTTAAATATTATTCTCTAGTTATTATATTAGGTCAGGAAATTTTGTGTAAAGCACGCATTACACTTAATTAAAATGAAAAAGACTGATAATTTAGCTCTGCTACCCTAACGTAAATATTTTTTTCTATTAATTTCCATAATTAAATGTCTAGTTTACATTCACTTTTTTTAACTGTTTAGTCGATTGCATTTTAGTACACTATCTGCATTGTCAATTTGTTTTCATGTTAAACTTTTTCAATATTTTGTCTGCTAGTAAGGAGGGACGTTAACACAAGCGAAAAAAAATGCAAGATACTGAATATTTTTCATTCTGCTAGTTACTATATTAATCTGGTATGATGAGTGTTTTCGTGAATATTAATGTTTTACTTTCATGTAATTTTTTTAAAATATATTTTTTATAGTGAATACCGCACAAGAGACCCAACTGCTCCCAACCGTCTAGAGCCAGTGCGATTATGGCATCCCCAATCGGGGTATGTTTTGAGGCTGAAGGTAGTGAGGAGGGGAAGGAGATGGGGAAGAAGAAAGTTGGGAAGTACGTGGCTATTCAGATCTGGTCACAAACGGCTAAACCCAATTCAATTAAGCAACGATTCTGAAAGTATCTACCACTCTAGAACGTGCCGCAAATATACTTTATATTATTTATATGTGTTGTGACACATATTAATGAATAAAATTTATCTGCGCACGCTGGGTCTGAATCCGTGACCTTTTGATTTGTAGTTGAGCGTCTTACCACTAGTCCACGGAGGTCGTTGTTGACAATACGATTAACGGCAAACTAAACTCAGCAATCACTCGCAAGATGATATCGAAGAAAGCGAGTTAGGCAGTCAACAATGGAGTTTTAATATAAACCTGTTGTGAGAGGTGTGGAATCGCCAGATAGGACGAACTATACTAACGTAGAGTTGTGAATACTCGAGAAAGGGATTTTTACATTGTTAGAACTCTACCGATGAACCGGTTAAGAAGTATCACGAGAACATATGACGCGCAAGTAGATGAAAGGGGTTGAGGATGTTTAAGGAATACATGGTAAGATCAAGTGAATCAAATACTTGGGTATGGTTATGAGAAGAATACCGAATGGAAAGAAATCTATTCAAATTATTTCAGATTTTTCGACAATTATGTTCAAGATGATGTATTATTAAGAACCAGAATCGATTTAATAAAACCGGCCATCTTCAGTAACTATTAAAATCATGCAACAATACTGATGAATATAATTAAAATCATTAAAATAGTATATAAGCCGTAGGTTAACAAACATTTGTACTAGTCTGAAGATGGCCGTCATAGGCTGAAACCGGTCCAGTCAAAATAATAAAAGTGGAATAAAGTTACAAATTTGTTTTATTAAATCATTAAAATGGAATTCCACCACGAATTAACAGTTTCAAAATTAGAAATAACAGAATAGAAGTGTATGACCTTGTGTTCTGTTCCGCAAGCGAGATGATGTTATTCTTATATTGATTTAGATTTTTTTATATGTATTGATAATATTTATAAAAATCAAAATATTATCGATAAAACATTTTAAGCACAAAATAAGTACTAATTTAGTTGAATCGGCTCGTTTTACTGCTAATGGCTTAATGATGATCCGATGTTACTGAAAAGTTATCTCGGATATGCTAGCAAAAATTTTATCGTCGAATTAAACATTAAAATTTCCATTATTAAACATGTAATAGAATTACGCAGTTCGGTTTCCAGCTTAAGTGGAAATAATATAACACATTGATTTGAAAATTACCAAATCAAAATATGCCGGCTTCATTATCATATTCAACACCAATTTCATAGATATGTTAACTATAAACTCAATTTACCCATTGAAATTATGAATAAATTATAACTACTTGACTTGTATTTTTAAATTGTCAATGGTGTTACTGACAGCCTTGAGTTTACTGAACCTTGTTCCTTTTCATATACCAACGAGAACTACTCGATAAAAAATTCTATTAAGTTGTAACAATAATATCAGGACTGAGTCTTTTAGATACTCGCTTGTACCTAGATTGTATGTAGTTGGTAATAAATACGCAGAGGTGGCTGATGTATTTAACTGCACGGAATGTAGATACAAGAAGAGTATAAAATATCATATATATATATATTATCTTCAATCATTATTAATTTAATGTAATCAAACAAATACCATGTATGTAATACTTATGTTCACGACTCATTTTTACTTTTCGAATAAGCAAATAATTTACATTTGTATCACTATAAAATGTACCTTAATATATAAAAGACCACTTGGGCGTATACAATTAAATGAATGAATAAACATTCCCTTTTCTTGAATGTATACAACCCTAAAGTCCAAGCGCCCTCTCAGAACATATGATTTATATCAGTTTTAGAGTAACTTCCCAACAACGGTGACCGCATCCCTAGGCTTTAGATCAAATAACAGAACAGATTCTGGAAAGAGTTATCCGGTGCGAGTTATTGGAAAAAAGGACGAAAAGAGTTATTCGGAAAAAGACCTCGAAAGCGGGGAGAGATTTATTTGAAAAAAGAACGCGGCCAGCAAAACCCGCAAAGCGCGGGAAGGCTGCCAGAATTGCTGGTTTTTACACATTCCTCGAGTGGCAACATTATTGGCTACATTGACAAACAAAGCCGGGGTAAGTTGTGCTCCAAATTAACTTTTCATAAGGTATATCCAAAAAGCAAAAGTAACAGGCGGAAAATCAATACATTGGGTAAAGTGGTATCCCGGAGAATATATTATTATCATAGGAAAGTAGAATTCGACAAAGTTAATAAGTCTTTACCGTATAACTAAATGTTTTTTTTTAAATATCGATGAAGATTACCATCTATTATGTCACATTTTTATTTATTGATTATCTTTATTTAGTTTTTTTTGTCATTCGCCAACTAATAATAATAATGTATTCAATAAATGTATTGTACATGACAAACTGTTATTCATTTAATGCACGTGAGAAATTAGATTTTGAATTTGCAAAAGAATAACACTAAGTACTATATAGAATCACAAGACAAGAAAGTAAGAAAAAAATACAAAGTTTTAAAAAATTTCAGGCAGTTATAAAGATCACGTCAATAAAGAGAAATTATTTCAAGAATCAATGGGTTTTCTCTTTTGAATCTCTCTTCACTGGAGTAGAATATGTCGGTATTGGAAGAGATTTTGTTAGGATCAGTATACTCCCCCCCACCCCCCACCAGTAGAACCTAACCTAACTTTATATAATAATATATATTTTTGTTTGTTTTCGCCTATTGTAATCTATCTATCAACTACTTCTTTATATTAGTACTTTATATAACTAACTAACTAACCTTCACGCCGTTTCGCCGCAGGGGTAGGCAGAGAGGACGGACCGCCATACAACTCTGTCTTGGCACACACTTCTTGCTTCATTTACATTCATACATCGTCTCATACATACTCTTCTGTTATTCTGACTCTTCACATGACCCGATTCAAGTATTTGATTTACTTGATCGTGCCATGTCTTTATCGGGCGTCCTCGACTTCTTCTTCCATTCACTTTCGCATCATATATTCTTTTCACACTCCTTTCTTCGTTCATTCGCTCTACATGCCCAAACCATCTAAGCGTCCCTTTCTTGATCCTATCCATTACGCTCATATCCGCCTTGCATTCTTTCCGGATATCCACATTTGTAATACGGTCATACATGGTTTTACCGCACATCCGTTTCAAAGATCTCATTTCCACAGCATTCAGTCTACTTTCATCCTTCCTCTGCCAGTTCCATGCCTCACTGCCATACATCAGGGTTGGTATAAGCACTCCATTGTGGACTGCTAGCTTCGCTTCTTTGGACAATTTCTTATTTGCCCAACAGCGTTCAGTCCTCCATTAATGGATTTATAAATTATATTGATTAAATGATTATATAAATACTTTTAAATCAATTTTGTGAAATATATATAATTTATTTAACTGGCAGTAATTCCACAATATGTTAAAAGTGGTTGTGGTAGTTTACCTTTTTTTTGCTCCTACCCTTAGCAGTACCTTGAATTTTTATTATTTTTTTAATTTCATTTTTTTTCATTTCTCTTTTGTGTACCTACACACTTCTAACAAACATGTTTTTCTGTACTTCTTTATTACATACTTGTATGTCAATTGTATATGTACGTAAATTAAATATTTACCTGAATAATGTTACGAGGTAGTTTCAACACATGTTCAGTAAATTACCTTGCTCTAGTATTCGGGAAAATATATGATTATAATACACCACACATCGAGAGTGCCAATGTTTTTAAATCAAATACATCAATCAATTTAATTAAGAGTACATCGTGTTTACGGTGAAATATTCCTGATGTCAGATAATATTGAGCAATTGGATACAACTTTTTTTTTACAATATACAACATCTAAGTTAAATGCTACTTATTTTTATTAAAACCACGTTTTCGTGGTAGTATAAATTTTTAGAATCTGTATTTTGACTAGCGAAAACTGGACAGAATTTTTAGGAGCTCCATAAGGTTTTGCATCAGATAACGTTACTGATTTAATATTTTACAATAAAAATAAACACACACAATAAAAACTTTTTTTTATTCATAATCGACGTTTATAATTTTATCCGATTTTATAAAGATATGATAATTTTCGATGAGACTTGAAAATGCTTAACGCAAACTTACAAAGAAAGAAAAAAATTGAAATAAAAAAGATGGGTAATCATAAATGAGAACTACAAAAAATATGTTCTGAATTCATACCACCAGTATTTTTATTATTATTTGGCGTAAGAAAAGAAGCGAAGTATTTTTTTAAATTCCTTTCATCCCGAGTTTAACACGTATTTCAGCATTTTTAAGAATGTTATATTGGCCAAGTTTCAGAATTTTAAATTCATTTTACCAGGGCTGAGTTTAGTATACAGTGTACAGTGCGGGGTTCTCAATTTCGAGGCGCAACCATAATATTCAAAGATAATGGCCTGGCCATTAAAATCTTCGTCCAATAAAATAAAAATAAAAACGATTTGAATTCTTTTAAAAGGAATATGATTCATTCCCGTTAATTTATTATTATTAATGGTGTAGGAATTATTTTTTATAACGATACAGAATCTCTTTTTGTTAATCTCGTTGATACAAAAATCTTAAAACAAAGCTTATCACATTGATTTAATCATTGCAGTGACCACATGCACAGAGGTGATTACATGTAATAAGATTCATTAAATAAGGTTGGAAACAATATCTTGTTACCAGCAGTGCACGAATTTGCAGAGCTTTTCCGCTAAAGTTAAGCTAATTCTTACTACCTGCATTGCGTAGGAATGCTAAAAGGAAGAAGTGAAGGACCTGAAAAGAACATTTGTTACCGTATTAGGGGACGAAGAAGGAGATATCTTTTGACCTACGAAAGATTAACTTAGTAAAACCATAGCTCTAAACTTTAGCTCCCGTATCTCCAGGCTTTGCCACCAAGCTTTCATAAGGAGAGCGACTAAACATAGATAACTAACTTTTAACAAATATAACAAATAGAAATGGAAGAACGTAATCGTTATTGTGATAAGCGTGTTAGAACGAATAAAACTGTCCCATCGCCAGTGCTCGAAGTGTCTCGAATCCAGGATAGGAGATTAAACCAAAAATTACGGTGTCGCAAAACGGTAGCGTCCATTACAATTGTTTGGCAACGGCTTTTGGCGGAAATTAGCCGCCATTTTGGATATCCAGAGGGTGGAAAGGGGCGGAATCGAAAGGTCGAGAAGAGGAAGGTTCTATTTCCAAAGGTGGCTAGTTCGAAGACGATTCAATTTCGAATCGATAGCTTTTGTCCTGCAAACGAAGAGGGGCTTTCAAAGATGAAAAATTATTTCAACGATTGAAATCGCCCTTTAAGATTTTTATTTTATTTTTCATGACTTATAATAAACGCAAAAAAGTCATTCGTAAGCGACCATTCGAAAATTAAGCGAAAATTAAGACATCATTTTCATAAAATCTCTCTCATTTTTGAAATTTTATTTGAAGGAAAGCTTTTGTTTGAGTTTCGCAAAAAAATAACAAAAGAAAATTATTGGATTAATAAAAGTTGAGATGTTTAATTTGATGGAAATTTGCTGATTCATCGCGAATAAAAATTCAAAGGACATCACAATGGAACAATACAGGTTTGACAAAGTTCATTCTAGACATAATTTTTCTCGATAAGAAGGTTTCTATGAAATGCATAGAAAAAATAATAATTAACTATTAAATATAAGAATCTGTTGAAATCCCTGGTTTAATTTCCGCTCGACAATATCCATCGCTCAACGCGCTAGTTGGCACTAACGATATCAGTACTCGGCCGTTAGAAGTGGCTGTCGTTATTCCGTTAGAAGTACAACGGGCTCCATATCGTTAGACCGTCAGTCAGCAAAGCACCGCGCCAAATTAACGAACGTTACGGAAACGACGCTGCGTTAAAACTATCGTTCTAACACAGAAAAATAAAACTTACAGAATGGAAATCACAATAAGTGTGGAATCGGACAAACTTTTAGATACTAACTAACTAACCATCACGCCGTTTCGCCGCAGGGATAGGCAGATAGGACGGACCGCTATACAACTCTGCTTGGCCCACACTCCTTGCTTCATTCACATTCATACACCGTCTCAAACATGCTCTTCTGTTATTCTGACTCTTCACATGACCCGATTCAAGTATTTGATTTACTTGATCGTGCCATGTCTTCCTCGGGTGTCCTCGACTTTTTCTTCCATTCACTTTCGCACCAGATATTCTTTTCACACTCCTTTCTTCGTTCATTCCCTCTACATGCCCAATATCTAAGCGTCCCTTTTTTGATCCTATTCATTACGCTCACGTCAACCTTGCATTCTTTCCGGAAATCCACATAATAATGACACAGATAATAATGATTCTAAAATCGTGTTATTCAATTGTTGTATCAACAAATTGCAAAAAAAAACACGATTCAGATTATTTATCATTGAAATCACATCGACATCATTTTTCTCAATTTTTCCAAACACTCTCCTCTTTTTTTATCGTTTATGTGTGCCGTCAAATTGGCGGAAATTACAGAGCGATAAAGATAGCAATTTACACATACACTTGTACAGATTCGTGCAAATCTAAAAGCACACGAGGAGCTTTGCGAACTTGTTCGAGTGAATAACGAAATATGAAATGTTTTCTCCTTTAAGTCGTTCGATGAGAGAGCTTTTACTCGTTTTATATCTCGTTATTTCACATAATAGCCCTCAGTCACGACAACTAATTGCCAAGTCTTCGGGTCTGTGGAGAAACGTTTCAAATACATTTGTTTCGGGAAGACATGTGAATCGAAATGAAAAGGTGGAAGCGAATTGTGAAAATATATATATATTTTAAATGCTTTTATGGACAAGATAAAAAGCACAAGTATACGTGTCATAATATAATTTAATATATTGAATATCGAAACAATACTAAAAAGCATAACATCGGAACAAGCAAAGCATGACGGCCTCCATGGTCGAGTGGTAAGACGCTCGACTACGAATCCAAAGGTCGCGGGTTCAAACCAGGAGTGCGCCAATAACTTTTATTTAATTAATATGTGTCCTAACACATTTAATTAATAAAAAATTTAAAAAAAGAATATTTGCGGCACGTTTCAAAGTGGTAGATACTCTAAGTATCGCCCTGGTAAAAGATCACCATTCAGAATCGAAACGTTGCTTGAAATGGCTTTAGCCGTGTTTGGTGACCAGATCTGAAGAACCAGGTATTTCCCAACCTTCCTCTTCCAAATCTCCTTCCCCTCTCCACAACCTTCAGCCTCACAACATACCCTATTTGGGGATGCCATAGTCCCACTGGCTCTAGACGGTTGGCAGCAGTTGAGACTCTTGTGCGGTATTCATATAAAAATAATAATCATACGTATTAGAAAAACACACAGTGAACTAGGTTATTGACGCGACCAGGACTTGAACTCAAGATCCTCCGTTATCAGGGTGTCTGGTCTAACCATTGAGCTATTGCACCAACCGTCCGTGTTTTTTTCCACACTACATCGTCGTTGAAAATTCAAAAGGGCTGTAGCGCCATTTTGGGAAGTTTACAACGGAGCAATTTGAAGTTTTTATTTATTTATAACAATAAAATTCATAAGTCTTCAGTACCTGGTTTGATTTTGAAAAAAAAATTAACTCAATGCTCTCACTGAGTTACCTGAAGCGACAAAAAGCTTAAAAAAAGTCCCAAACTTGTGTCGCTCGAGTCAAGCCTTCTTCCAAATGGAAAATATATTTTAAGATGGCTGTAGGTCAACAAAGTCTTCAGAATCAAACGAGAGGCGGAGAATTTGATGCTGAAAAAAAAACTGTTCAAAACTGCATGTCTCATTTTTTACCAAAGTGTCGCTTAAGCCCTTTTGCCTTTCCGGCGACGTTATTATCGGTGTGAAGCACCAAGCATCACGCACGTATTGTTTGTAGTCAGTGATAGAATAGACTTGAATGTTACGCGTACGGTTTCACGTATTTTTGTGAGGCTTTTTTATGTTTTGGTATAAGCTGATTATAGTCTTTGTTGTAGTGACGTAGTATTTGCGTTAGTGACATTACCAGGCTTGGAAATAAGAGGATTACGATTTGATTATATCATTATATATAACACGGACACTAGACGTATCTATATTTGTACATCCAAGCGTGATAATGACCTTAATACATTCCGCAATGGATTGCATAACACTTCAAACCTATATTTTCCCAATACTTTTCGAATCGAATTCAGAACAAAGAAGGAAAAAAACAACAATGGAAACTATTTCAATCTGCGCACAATAGATGGCGGCACCACTTCGACACTGCGGCGGTGGCGCCACGGACCAGAGCATCCATCTTGCGGCAAACAAAAGAACCAACAGTGGGTGGCGGAAATGATTGAAAGAAAAGGAAATATCGAGGATTCTTACATCGGTCACCAGGGAGAGTGTTTGATAAAGTTGCCGTTTTCAAGAAAAATTCTTAGAAAGTTAACAAATTACTCCAGTGCTTGCGTTTCAGCAATCTACCAACTAGACGGCTCGTATCTTATTTTGATAAAAAAATAAAACTTCAGAAATGTATCATGCTGTCTTGTACCCAACGTGAGATTTGCATTATTCGCATTTACAAAGGACAGCAAAAATACACTTAAAGTCTCATTTAGATGAAAAAAGTTTCTCTGTAATATCTTATCCAATGTTCAATTATTCATCAATCGGGTCAGAATTGCAATAGTCAGTTTTTCCCACACTCCTTCTACATATTCCCAAAAGCATTTTTCCATATGTATGGGAAAGCAAAGTTTTAAGTGACAAAATAAAAGTTGAAACTATTCCTACGTTCGGATGGGAATAACCCCCTAAAAGCAACGCTCCAAATTGAATAATTTACCAAACAGAGCCCGTAGTTTTCTGTTACAGGTTTTAGCGTTTTTTTTGCAATTTTTGCCTGAGACTAAAAGCTCGATCTGCAGTGTCATGGACAAAGCATTTCACGAACAGCGTTCTGGTTTGATAGGGTCTAATCCGGACTTTACAACTGCTCCCAACCGTCTAGAGCCAGTGAGGCTATGGTTTGTTGTGAGGCTGAACGCAGTAGGAAGGGGAAGGAGATGGGAAAGAGGAAGGTTGGAAAGTACCTAGCTATTCAGATCTGGTCACCAAACACGGATACAGCAATCAAGCAAGGTTTTAATTCTGAATGGTGGTCTTTCACCAGGGCGATACTTATAGTATCTACCACTCTGGAACGTGCCGCGTATATACTTCATATTATTTTATATGAATCAAATGTGTTATGACACATATTAATTAAATAATGACCGGTCGGTAGCTGAGTGGTCAAACGCGTCGGATTCCCATCTGGGCGTCGTGGGTTCAATTCCTCTGCTGGCTAAGTCCTCCATCATTGCGCAAGAAACATCTTCAGCTTATTATGATGGCAGTAGGAGTTTTTTCAAATATTGCCAGGTTATTCGTAACCCGGGAATTTTAGTCTTTCTTTTTTTAAAAAAAATAAATTTTTTGCGCATACCGGGTTTGATCCACGGCCTATTTAATAGCTTTGAATTTAAATAACTTTTGAAATATGAAAACGGTTAGTTGGTGAGATAGTTAGAGACTAGTGCATATACTGGAATATATCATAAATATAATACGTAATACATATTCCACGGTTATACGACCGAAGAAAAAAGTGAGCCAACAACGTTTTCTGTAAATTCAATTGCAGGCTTCTTTCTTCGTACCGATGGCGAATATGATACTGGTCAAGAAGTCATTCAAACTTTGCTAAAATTAAACCAGAAATGATTCATTTTGATGGAAGAGACGAAAAAATAAAATAAAAATATTATCCAATAACAAACAACAAAAAAACACAGTAAACTAACGATTATAAAAAAAAAACACAAGTATTTTTTTATGATATTACATTCAATTACAATGAAGTTACGTCTACCTTATAAATATTTAAATGCACATATATATATATATATTTATATATATATATATATTACACTCGCTAATTCAACGATTACCTATCTCATAACACGTGAACAAGAGTGAAACTCTCTTAAAGTTTTTCTTTTTTTTTTCGTTGCGCAGATTATTTACGTTATTATATCAAATACTTCTGTTTGTACTCATATAACTCTTTCAAATAATGTTTAGTTTCTGACACTATGCATGAATCTACAATATTTTTATATCATACATAGCCTGTTCAAAAGAAAATGTGAATTTTGAATTTTCGCGGGCTGTGTACATTCGATTATCGATTTTTTTTGTCGTTATGTTGGAACACATATGTTTATCATATGTTAGCATTATCAGCCATTTTGGATTAGTGGTTTGTTTTCCACAACTCCAGGACGCTCATCGTCATTAACATCTTCTCGGCCTTCTGTAAAGCGCTTGTACCACTTATAAACACTTTTTTGAGATAAAGAAGACTCGCCGAATGCCACAGTCAACATTTTAAGTGCGTTGGAGCACTTTATTCCATTTTTAACGCAAAATTTAATACATATTCTTTGATCCATTTTTTTCAAAAGTAAAAATAAAAAACACAAAAAAACGTGACTAACCAGTTGTCAAAAACAAACCACTAATCCAAAATGGCTGATAATGCTAACATATGATAAACATATGTGTACCAACATAACAAAAAAAAAACGATAGTCGAATGTACACAGTCCGCGAAAATTCAAAAATCACCTTTTCTTTTAAACAGGCCCCGTACATCTCTTAACAAAACGGTGAACAACTGTTTGTTTTGAGATCCCTGTTAAATGAATAAATAACAGTCCAAATTCTCGGAGTCAAAAATAATTATGTATGATAGAGAATGATTTGACGTGAAATGAAATAAAAAAACGAAGATAAAAGGGGATGATTGAAATTGTGAAGGTTCACTCATTATTTTATTTGACAATTTTCACGAATCTGACAACTTTTGGAAACAAGGCCGATCTGTCTCCTACTCACGCGTCTTAAAAACTTGTTTGTTTTATGGAGGTTTAGTTTCTATAATTTGTCTAGAAACTTCCACAATATATTATTACTCATCTGCTAACTCGCTGAAGCAGATGTTGCGTAGAAAGCTCCCACGCCGACCGACTTTCAGCCTGCTGAAAAATACCTCGAAACACAGCAAGTAGCCAAGTAGCACGACGTTTAACAAAACTTTTCTCAATAGTGCTTTAAGTTGAGCCGGGAGGCTGTAAAGAAAATTGAAAAATAAGCATTGGACTAGTCGAGAAAATATTTTTGATGAGCTTTCTGGAGACTTTTTTTTACGAAAAATATCCACTAAAATAACGAACGTGACAAGTGTGGTTCTACGTTACCAATCCAGAACAAATTTTCCAAGCCATTGTGTAAGAAATATTCTAAATAATATAATTCGTAATATTTTTCATAGTTTTGTTACAATTCTTACTTGTAACGATTGTAGAATACTTGTTTCATTACCCGGCTCGGTCCATTAGGATTGTTATAACATAAATATATATATATATAATATTCATTTAAATATATCCTTATATTTCACTGAAAAGCGCTGAAAAAACATGAAAAAAAAAGGTATTTTTTTTACCAAATTAACGAACGGTTGAGCGGTTCAATGCTTTGGATTTCCACCTAGGCGTCGCAGGTTCAATCCTCTTCTAACTAAGTCTTCTATCATTGCTCAAGCAAAATTTTCCGCTTATTATGACGGCAGCAGGAAAAAAAAATATTGTCAGGTTATCCGTAACCAGGGAATATTAGTCTGTCTTTAAAAAAATAAATCTACATATATTTCATGTAATTTCTTTTTTTTACGACAGTTAAACGAATATTTAAAAGCTCCGTAGCTCATGATGGATTTAATTTTGTGAGCTGAAAATAAAGGTGATGGTCTAGAAATTCCAATCCATTCATAACACTAGAGTTCACCGTTCCGGAAATGTTGCTATTCATACTTGAATCCAAAGAGAATTTGAAGTGATATATGATAAGAGTCAGAATAACAGAAGAGTATGTATGAGATGATGTATGAATGTGAATGAAGCAAGGAGTGTGTGCCAAGACAGAGTTATATGGCAGTCCGTCCTCTCTGCCTACCCCTGCGGGGAAACGGCGTGATGGTTAGTTAGTTAGTTATTATCTAAAAGTTTGCCCGATACCACACTTATTGTGATTCCCATTCTTTACGTTTTATTCTTTTGTTTCAAAAACTCCGCTATAAAAAGTCAACGTAATAATAATTATTAACCTCATTTTTGCTTTATACATAAAGGTCGTAATGAAGTAATACAAAAAGTGTCATCTTTCGAGTAAATTCAGTTTTTTTTGCACTGTCTCACATTTGACTAAATAACTAACCACCACGTCGTTCCATTGGGGGGGTAGGCAGAGATGATAGACCGTCACACGACTCTGTCTTGGCACACGTTACTTGCTTCATTCACATTCACGCATCGTCTCGTACACAGGTACTCTAATGTTATTCAGCCACATTTGAAATTTTGGGTGAATGCTCCCAATGGAAATTTTGAGATCTTTTGAAAACTAGCTAATGCGGTGGACGGATGGTTGTGAAAGTTTCTCAATAACAATTATGTACACATAGCCTTAGAAGTTAGGGAGCTAACGTAATGTACAGCCTACGGGGTACGGTACAGAAGGGTTAAGGAGAAAGAATATTCAGAGTGCTGAGTTAAGTATTGTAGTTTCGCGTTGTTTCGGGTTACATGACACACTGAAAAATACAATAAGAAAATTAATGCACATTTTATCGTGAATAGTGGTCACTTAACGGTCAGATATCGGTGACGAAGATTCATTTATCAATTCGAATCCAGGGGTCGTGGGTTCGATAACCGGCGTGCGCAAAAAAATTGTATTTATTTCATTTGTTATTATTTTAAATAGTATAAAGTATATTTGCGACACATTCCAGAGTGGTAGATTACACTGTATCGCCCCGGTAGAAGACCATTCAGAATCAAAACGTTGCTTGAAATGGTAACGGCCGTGTTTAGTGACTTGATCTGAATATCCAGGTACTTCCCAACCTTCCTCTTTTCTTCACCCCTAACTTCAGTCTTGCAACATGACCCCGGACAGTACGAAGCAGTTGGGAGTGCGGTATTTACTTTTTTTTTAAATAAAAAAACGCTTAGAGGGAAGTTGTTTTCTGTCATGCTTTACTTTTTTTTTCTTTGAATGAACTCTTAATAAATCTGCATAAGTATTTTAATAGTACTATTGCGACTGTACAGTGCCATGATTACAAAATATATCTGTAACATAAATACACTAGGTTTGTCAGAACTTCGAAACATAAATAAAATAACTGTTAAAATAGTTGAATCATTATTGATGTGAACAACTAGGTTTACTACCCATCTTCGCCCTGAAGAAGATTTTGGTGTAAATAGATTTCCAAACGTGTTTTTTTATGCTCCATAGCTCATGATGAAAAAAAATCTGTGAGCTGAAAATGCTTGCAATATTTTAAAGAGGCAAGACAGAATTTGTTATATGGTATACAATCCTAATGTTTTTGTTGGAAAAACATACACACGTTCTCCTTAATAAATAACATTAATACTGTGAGAAAATACCACATTTTCTTTTGACGAAACTCGAAAGGGAAAGCATATATCATTATATTAAATTACATCGGGGTGATGTGTCAATTTCCTTTGAAGTGCTAAGGAACTAAATTGGTATCTACGTAACCTTTTTGTTCCAAACTTATAACACGATGAATTTATATTGTATTATTTCCACGAAAATCCTGGTTTATCTCTGGGGGTTTTCTTTTAGAATTATTTGAAGGGAAACTAATACGTTCAAGTTCAAAATATGTAAAGCCATTTGGTTATGTATTAAGTTTACCAGCAGTTTGAAATAGAAAAAGTACTAACCATATAAAAATAAAAATAAAACTCTTCGAAAGGATCTTCATTAAAAAAAAAACCAAAGATAATGAAAATAAGAAACAACTTCATATCTGTGAAAATATATCGTCGCCGGAAAGGCAAAAGGCCTGAAGCGCCAATTCGGGAAGTTTACACCAGAGCACATTAAATTAATTTTTGTTTTACAGTAAAATTCATAGGTCTTCAATATAAATTTTAAGAATTAGGTTTTCAATAAGATTGAAA
The DNA here is from genome assembly GCA_022651775.1 of Drusus annulatus. NCBI lineage: Eukaryota > Metazoa > Arthropoda > Insecta > Trichoptera > Limnephilidae > Drusus > Drusus annulatus. Next base: position 369,277 of record JAGWCC010000140.1, read on the forward strand.
AAAAGCTTGAAAGCTTGAACAGTTCCAAACTTGCGTCGCCTAAGTCAAGCCTTCTCCAAAATGATAAATATATTTAAGATGGCTGAAGAGCCACAAAAGTCTTCAGAATCAAACGAGAGTCAGAGCATTCAGTGTAGAAAGAAAACTGATCAAAACTGCATATTCAACTCATTTTTGACCAAAGTGTCGCTTCAGCCCTTTTGCCTTTCCAGAGACGATATATTTAAAAACAAAATAGAAGTTAGCAAGTTTTTATTATAATTGAACGCCTAGGTATAGATACTGAAAATCTGAATATTTGACTAAATCTTTACAATGAAAACGAATGACAAAGCTAAGGTTTTAAGGTAGATATTAACAATAGACTGAAGGGGTTAAAGAAAATTAAGTCCATTGAGAGACGTATGGTGGGAAATATTTAGAATTTCATCACACGAAAAAACACTGTTACCTTTTCTCAAAGTTCCTAATGAAACGATTTTCCAGAAATAAACCCATAATATTAATAACATTGCGTCAATACATAACTACAAAAGGTAGAGCTATTTATTCAGATACCCATTGGGTTTTCACAATAGTCTACAATATATTTTATACAGAAAATAAGTTAATACATCTAAAATACAATAAGTAGAGCTAAAAAGTAAAAACACACTTAAATTATTGCAAACATCATTATTGTACGTGCTTTTTAAACAATGTAATGTTTCTTAAATTAAATATATCAACAGAGCGAATTTTATTTCGCACACAAAATTGATTGATATAATTAAATGTTCACATTTTCAGGTTATTTTCAAGATGTTCGGAACGTATTAATTCCTCCTCCTTCTTGTGTCAAAATTTCAAACATATTTGCCAACACTGTCATTATCTGAAATTATGATGAATACTGCAAGGCTTTCCGAGGGACGATTATTCGTCTTCACAGTATGAAAACCAAAAAAATATATCAAATATCACATGATAGTAAAATAAAAAAACACTAAAGCTCTCAAAATTAGTATGTAGTCATTATTCATATTTTTGTAAATGAGATAGAGTCTATCTTAATTACAATTTTTAATGGCATTTAGGTTTCCCATTAGTTCGTTCTGAATAACAATATGACACATTAATCACGAGGATTACACAATATAAAGTTAACGTGATTGATGGGAAAGTTTGGAATAATTCAAAATTTGGTGAGTAGATTGAAGAGAAATCAATATATGCGTTACATATATTTAGTAACGACTCACAGCTCATTATGTAGACTAAGAAGTTGGTCAAATATAATATTGATCAAATTCATTTATACTGCGTAGCATTCAAAGGCGAGGTTAACACGTAATGCCCGGAGGATAAAAATAAAACACATGCAGCGGTGGTGGGTTATTGTTACCCACTTAAACCTTTTTTTGGGCAATTTCACATAATATATTCATTTCATAAAGTTTCATTCGGTAAGTTTCATGTAAGAAAATGAAAGTTTTTGTAAAAAAAATATTCTGTCAATATATTAAATATTATTGTATGCATCGGCACATGTACTATATTGACTAATAACTCATTTGAATTTGGTTCGATTACATCATTTTTTAACTCAAAGTGTAGGTAAATATTTGATAAAACAATAGACTAAATTGAATTGGCATTAACGAAATATTTTCTGGGTAAGATTTTTTTGAACAATGGGTATAACCAGACCGAGTCAAGGAGTTAAAATAAAGATGCATGATTACAATTTTGGTCGAAGTAAGATACCTACTGCTTTCATGCATTATTTGAAAAGTTACAAATGTTCCTCTGGTAACTTAATTTTATATTAGAAGTAAGTATCAGTCGTAGCACCACAGTGGCGCTCTCTGGGGGTATTCGGGTATTGAAACAACTAAAGACACCGCAAAGTGGATAACAAATAACTGTAACGTACGTGCCAAGAAGTGGAAAGCGGACTGCAGTACTTGTATGGTGGAATGTTTAACGGCCCGGGGGAATCGTTGCGAAAAAGACAAAAATTTATACGGCGGTACAGCGTTCGCCATGTTTTGGCAGCGGGGGAATATAAAAATTACGAAAAGCATTATTTTTAAAATATAAACGACTGCTCGGAGAGTGCTCTCTTGTTTCGGTTAACAATAAAATATGATTTTTTCGACGCTTGAAATTTATGCATTACAATTTTCAAGCACCTATGGAAAAGGATTCACACTATAAGCAACATGGCAAACATTGTCTTTGTTGTCATTCGACGCATACTCCTGTCATGGGGATTTTATGTTGCTTTGTAGAAAGCTAAAACTGTGTATAAAATAACATGATGGCTAACTATAATGTATATAAATGAAACTTGTTTTTTTGGAAAAAGATATAAATATAAGTAAACTTTAAATATCTTGATTACATAAAAAAAATATCCAACTCATGATCCAGGTGCGAATTAAAAGAAGACGGAGAGGGGAAGACGCCGTAGCACCTCGTGGCTTCGAAACATAGGTGCCCGATACCAGATCGAGTCCAGTTACAGAGTTTTGCACCGTTGTTCTGCGTGGTGAAGATGGCATTGATGATAGTCAACCTCCGATAATATTGGGAGGCACCAGCCGAAAATTTGAAAATGCTTATTGAAACAAAAACAAAAAAAAAATTTCAACTGTTGCAAATCTTTAAAAATACAATTATTTACAACTGATTTACGATCGTGTTATTTCAGGTCACGTCCACAAAACGAAAAGTGCCCAAAACAACTTTAAAAAAAATATTTTTCTCATCATCAACTTTGAAAAAGTATTTTAATTGTAATACTAGTTGTTATCTGTGAAAAATCGCGGGATGTAACTTGACATGCCATAAAAACATACACCCATTTCAAATATAGAATAATGTCTGCTAAAATACATTATAGGTAGGTACTTTCTAAGGTAAGGTTGGGATTTGAAAAATACTTTTAAATTCGATAATTTCAGTTAACATCAGTTCCAAATTTGAAAAGTTCACCCTTGTACGGTCGTGCGCACTCACAGAGGAAATTGTTTATAGTATATTTCTTAAAATGAGTTTCATGATTTCTATAGAAAAAAATGGAAAAAAAAATCAGTGAAGGTAAATGTATGATTTGAAACGTAGAAAAACTGAAGTAAATCAAAGGTCGGCAGAAGTAAAGGCGGCACGTGACGGAGCTGCCAACGCGTGGAACGTTCCGAAAGTCCATTCAAAAACGCATCGGGGGGAATATAAGGGGTTTTGGGAATGGCACGATTTTATTGCGAGCCATTCGTCGTCGTGAAATTCATTTTCTGCATTAAGGGCAGCGCTTTTAAAAGGTATTTTTCATTGGTCACATAAAAAAGGTTTCGCAAGGTAGATATTCCTCCATTATCAGGGTGAAATGATAAGCTGATTTATGGTAAATTCGTGCGTTTGTGTCAGTCCAGAACGTGATTCAAGGAGTTCTATTAACTCTTTCTACCCTAATATAATAACTTGACCGATTTGGGAAATGCAGTAATTAAATCTCAGATTGAACTTCATAATTATTACTGCACCGCATCAAGAGAGACTTCAAGTAAAGTAAATAATCTATTTCACCAGAACGTATATCCAGCTGTATTAAAATTTTGTTTCTTTTGATGCATACATTTTGCTTGTTGATACATATTATAATTTTTATTTTGAAAGACCCTAACAATTCATGTTTGTGGTTTACAAGTAAGATTTTTTGACGAAATGTCGGCGGGAATAAGAAAAAAATGTCATGAAAATATTTTATGAATTTGGAAAAAAAATCAGAAAAAACCCTATTTTTCCACGTGTTTTTTCAAGTTCTTCTAAAACCTTATAATTCCTTTAACGTTTTGTCATTCGTCGCTTGAAGATCACTAAAAAGGTTGAGGTGGGCGCTGTCAAAACACGTATTATGGAAGAAAACGAGTTGTAAAAAAACATGAAAATTAAAGATTGTCACGAGGAAAAACGTTTTTTTTTTCCTTCAATGAACAGAGAATCTTCTTTTGTGGCATTTAAATTAAAAAAAAATACATGGACGAAGAACTGACAAACAACATAAGAAATAAAAATATAATTTAATCTCTCTTATTTCACAGTTTTGAAGACCCATTACCATGGCATTAGGGAAGCGTCGAGAGAAAGGAAGTACTAAGGGAAGAAAATAATGGAAAGAACCTGGTTATTCAGATCTGATAACTAAACATAGCTAAAGCCAACGATTTGAACAGTGGTCTCACACAAAAAAATACAACATTAGCCACAAAAACATTTAAATAATTAAGTTTGAGCTAAGAGTCAAGGTACCTACCGTAAAGCTGTCAAGAACGCTTTATTTTTTATTGAAGTATTAATTATTAATTGAGGTATCAAATATGTAAGGCCTAAACTATCTGGATATGCCCCGGTACCTCAATTAATTCCGAAGGAAACTAATTCAGGTGAGTTAAGTTGGAGAGTTCTTCTCGCAATACCAGGGAAACAGCATCTCAAGGAGGTTATTCAGGAGCTCACGGGCTGAGCGGTGATCTGTATGCAAGGGCGCGTTCCAAACCGGGACTTAAGGGTTGTTAGGCAAGATTTGCATTCAGGAAACACGACACTAGAAAACTTAGTAATTTATGGAAAAACGCCACTAGTAAGGTAATGGGGTAGGTAATATGTCGAGTAAAGTAGAGATTAAATAGGAGAGGTATACTAAACTCAGCGCTTTTAAAATAAACCTAGATACTTTAACTTGGCAATCAAAAGTTAAAGCAGAATCTCAACTATAAAGCAGAAGTGGGAAGAGAGAAAATCTGTGTACTGAAGTAGTAAAACATCTTGAGCGGTGAGTCATGGCGTCATTAAATTCACACAGCTTTCTGTCCGGAATTTCAAGGAATGTAAAACTAAACTAATTACAGGTGGTAATGTCATTTATTTTTTAGAAACATTTCCAGGTTTTGAAAAACATGCAGACAATATTAGAAAAAACTCTTACTACCATCGTAATAAGTGGAAAATGTTACTTGTGCAATGATGGAGGATTTATCTAGCAGAGGAATTGAACCCGCGACGCCCGGGTGAGAAACCGGTGCGTTCGCCCACTCAGCTACCAACCGGTTAGTGTTTAATACCATCCCATAATTACTGTTTGATAAACATATTAGTGTTGTAAAGGACGAAGCCAGGTATTAAAGCTAGTGTGAAACCATATATTATACTGATTCTTTACTAATGAACTTGGACATAGAAAAAAAAAATACTGGAGAAAGATATTGGCCCCTCACAACCCAAATGTAACAGCTTCCTAAAGGCTTATTATTATTATTTTTATTTTATTCCTCTTGTATATTTTAACATTATTTTTTTATATATTTATTGCTTATTTTGTGTGTTGCATTTGTCTACGAGTATAACTTATTGTGTATTTTATATGGAATTTGTAGGACTGCACTAACCTCTGCGCATACCGAGATAAATAATTATTAAAAATAGTAAGAAAAAATATTTTAATAAATGCCAAGCATATATTTGACGAATGGCCCCTTCGCACCTTCCGAAGTGGAACTAATTAAGTCGAACTTAGACTGCCTCACGGACCTCGATGTTAGATTTAACATTACAATAATTCAGAGGAGGATAATATTGGTGAATATTGTCATTTACACGATACAGAGATTGAAATGACTAAAAGTTTAAAAAAGATTTGACTGCAGTCGTTTTCCAGTGAGGAATAATATCCTGCGCGGTTAGTATTTAACTTTTTACTTCATCGAATACCTACCCGACTTAAGTTCCCTAGAGTTTTGAGGAAGTAAACAGAATCCCCGATATAAGGCAAGTGCAGAGATGGATGTAGGATAAGCCATGTTAAACTAGGAAATGTATATGTGTTGCAAGGTGTTTAGGAAGGCGGAGGTCGTTTTTCATTAAAGCGGGAGGTTGCGGAGCGTGTGATAAGCCCGGAAGTCGAGAAAACTCTGGAAAACTCGAGAAGAGCGGAGAAGTTCTGGAAACGGAAGAGGACCTGAAAGATTACCGCGAAATTTCACCGACACGACTTCAGATGTAGGGCGCCTCGGGCAGAACGGATCGCGCAGCTGCAGCGCTTAAACACGTTTAACTTGAGCACACAGCAAACACGTTCCTTGAACAGGGTCAAATAAGCTAATAAATGATGTAGAAGGTTAAAAGCAGAGTTTTATAATTCCATTGCACTTGGTTGCAACTTTAATTTGTTCTCTGTTCAACTAGGAAAATTGTTAAGTAGCATGTACATGAGATATTGATAACGCAGTGATAGGGCAAAACGAATTGGATTTCATAACGTAATAATAATAATTTCTCATACATTACAAACTGTTAGTAATTTAAAACACATAAGAAATTAGACAAAATATTTGCAAATAATTACAAATTTAAGTTTATAGAATAAGAAGAATAAAAACATTACCATTTCTAAAAATTACAGCCAGTGGTGAGGTTGACGTCAATTAAGAGAAATTCTTTCAAAGATCAATAGAATTCTCTTCTCAATCTCTCCTCTCTGACGTAGAATATGTCGATATCGGAAGAAATTTTATTCGGGAGCAATATATTCCTCCTTACCGGCAGAACAATTGGCAGGTTGGTCCTACAGTCAGGGAGACATAATAATCTATGATGAAGCTGCCTTAGATAGTCTTAGAGCATGCTCATGAGAATGTTCACTGGGTAGAGCCACGGATAGTGGCCGCGCTCCCTAGTGTAGAGAAATCTCAGAAACTATTTCTGAACCCTCTTCAACATGGAGGAGTACCCCTCCTCAAGATGGTCCTAAATAACCAAGCCACTTCCAGCCTACTCCGGACCAAAGGTAAGTAGAGTATTCTCAGGGTGGCGGTATTCCGGAAAACTCTGACTATTCGGAAAACAAACCTAAACATGTTTAATGCCGACTGGCACACCCCGTCCAAGATCCACTATAAAATACATAGAAGGATTCAAACAGGCCTCGTCATATTTTTGATTCAAAATAACAAGTTTAATTGTCATAGGGAAAGTAATACGTATTGCGCACAAAGTATGTTGGTACTAGGTACCCTTATTATGTGCGTAATTATTCCACCGGTTGTCCAACGCTCCGCATACAAACCAAACCCTTCCCGCACTCAAAATACCGCAAAACATAAAATTATATTTTAAACCCTGCATTCGCCAAGTATTGAATTTAATTCCAGCCACCGACAAACATTCAAATGGGCTTTCAAATGGAATATGCACACATTCCCCGAACGAATAAATGACCATTAAAGTCCCCAAAAACCAAAAAAGCGAAACAAAACGAAATCAAAATTCAATTCAACCCTCGCTCATCGTATTTTAATCACGCTATGCAAAATAAAGCGCGGAAAAAATGAAAACCTCCATCGAAGCCTCCGTGCCTCGGGAGGCTGCCTGGGGCAGCTACGTGACACGCCACTGAAATTACATCATTTGAAATAATAAAAAAAAAACACAGAACTGAAACCGCTAATCTAGTTATCATCCTACGACACCTGCAGGCTAACCTCAACACGGCGATACATCTACCGCTGGAGGGGGTTGGGAATCGAGACCGATAAGGGAGGCCAGTTAAGGGAGTATTAGGGCCTCGGGGGCTGGCTGTGTGTCGGCGATTCCGGCCTTTCAATGACCCTTCGAATCCAATATTAAGGTTTTATTGGTTTATTTCCTATGTTGACGGCTGCTGGGGTAAGGAAATGTAATAATCGTTTAACGATTAATTGAAAAGTACCGATCAGCTAAACTTTGAGAGGGTTCGCTTTCCAAATTTGATAATTCTCAAACACATAATGTTTTGTATAAGCTAGTAAACTTTATTTGCACACAACTACCTGCTCGTAGTTTCAGCAGGACAGCATTCATAGACGGCCGGAGAGTTCAAAATATAAAATATGGTGATAAAATGTCCACATAATAATATTTGTTATCATGTTCAGCCAAGTATATTGTTTTGTCAAATGAAATTTTTTTATTCCAAATACAACTTAATTTTGCAGTCCATTATTTTAACAGGAAACACTTAAAGTATATAGCGATTGAATTGATATTTACGTAGAATTGATACACTTACTAATTTATATCTTCATCATAAACAATATTTAGCCATGCGTCAATAATATCGTTCAATATCTAGATGAACGAGCAGATATAAATTAATGTGTTGGAAGTATGTTTTATTGCGACAAAGTTAATTTTATTCCACTAGTTTTAACACAGGAGAGTAATAGATTAAGGCGAGTTGCCATTCTTAATGCGAACTTAAATTGAAAAGAAAGCTAACCTTTGTCACATAGAGGTAAAATATATATTTTTAATAAAAAAAATCCAGTAAGGTTTTAATTTAAAAACAGAAGAAAAAAAATCTAACCGTGCAACTTTAAAAAAAAAAACATTAAAAATGCAGGTAGCCATCATTGTGTAACAAAATAACGGTAAATTACTTATGAAACCCATGGTATAAGGGCATTCATGAGTGGGTTGTTGATATAATACATCAATGGTTGTTAGTGTGTACAGCTTTATCGAACACGCACAAATAGTGGCCTAGATAGGCGGCTTTTCAGGTCGAAAAGCTAAAATGCTGAAGTACTGAATGAAAGGCTATTTCAGCAGCGGACCTTTGTCAGAATCTGGTGATAAATGAGGCTTTTACGCATTTACTGAATCTTTAGACATTAACTTGAATGTGTGAGGAAGTGAACTATGAAATCGTGTTGCTTTGGAATGGCCGCCCGTCAGCCGTGACGTCAGCGAGCTTTTCGTAAAAGCAGCCGCTTTGAATGAATAATTAATTACGTAAAAAGCGTTCGTCATTCTGTTCTTTGTGTAATTCAACGGGTAGTTTTGGGTAGAACACTTCCAGCATGAAATAGATTAGGGGAATGTATGTAAACGGTTTAGGCAAAGCGAACCGCAATTCTAACAAAGTAAGTATAGCAAACAATCATTTTATTTTGCTTATATCAATGTGTATTATTCGTTTTCAGTCTGTTAAACGTTCCCGACTTAGGGTACATAGAGCGGTACCTATCCAAGGCAGTGAAGTCAGTTTTTGATGATTTTTGCCGGACTTAGCAGACCTGGGCGTGGCTAGGACAAGGGCTAGGGTATTTATAGATGCATTCATAGAACATGTCGACATAATGATTTTATTTATTCGTTAAACCACTTTTTCACAGTATTTTTATCAACAAAAATATAGCGTGTACCGTTTAGTTGTGTCCAGTTTAGTCGCATTTCAAAACATGTGGGCGGAGTCCCCGGAGACGGGGGAGACCAAAATCATCCTTACAGTACATAAAAGCGGTGTGTTATTTTTGTTTTCTCTTTCTCTCTCATTGTGTACGACGTAAAAACCTGGAGAAGTGATTTATCGTAAGTTTGTATAGATGAGGTAAAAATAATTAGCTCTCACTCCATACATTGTTACTCCAAGGTTCCCGATAAACAATAAAAAACATACAAAATTATATTATAATTATTACTGTTATTATTATTTATTTATTTATTAACAGTGGTAAAGATCAGGTCAACGAGGATTTTTTTTTCAAGAATCATTTGTATCTCTCCTCACTGACGTAGAATATGTCGATATCGGAGGAGATTTTGTTCAGGAGCAATATATTCCTCCTCATAGGTAGAACCTTTGGCAGGTTGGTCCTACAGCCAGAAAGATAGAATAATATATGATGGCGCTGTTTTAGATAGTCATCAGGAACATGATAACCATCAGCTAGATAGGTATCATGTTGCTTAATTCATGTTCACCAGATATTTATCAGCAATGCGATCAATATGTGTGTTGTTTCTTATTCTGCTATCATATTATAAGGGAATACTGTGTGGCACTCGTTGTATTTTGAAAGTACTGGAGAAATTAGTACATCACATTAAAATAAGCCTTTTCTTAGCAGAACGAGAATTCTGTCTATCAACAAAACCATGCTTATAATAATTATGATTGCACAATTATCTTATTGATAAAAATCATACCTTTAATAAAAGCACCGGTGCTCATATTCTACACAAAAATGATCGTGGCATTAGATCAACTAATTTAGAACCACTAAAAATAAAGAAAACAATTAAAATCAATAGTCATATTGTTAATAATCGTGTAAATTTGACCAGTAGTCCAATATTAGGTATATTTACCGTAAACTCATAATTGTTATCATTATTCTTTAATCACCTTTTTAGTTGACGTTTTGTCTTTTTCAATTCATATTATCTGTTTCTTTTTCTCTGTTCCTTTGTTATAATTTAAATGTTGTTGTATTTTTTTCTCGTTGTTTTTGTTACTTTATAATTTGTTCTCCCTCTGTATTTGTATAAAACCGCACACTTTGATGTTTTCTTCAGTTTAATTTTCTGCCCTGATGATGCTTAGGCTTAGCAAAACTGGTCGGTCATAAAAATTAAAATAATATTCGTGTCTTGTAAAAACTTATTTTGATCATTTTTTTATAAATAATTTAAATAAATACCTATCATAATTTTGCCAATATCACGTCCTCAGAGTGCGAAACTGTATTTTTCTCCAAATTAGAAATAAAAAATAATAGTGTTTGTCTGAAGTGACCTGCCAGGTAAGTATACTTCTGTGAACTATCTCTGTACATAGTATAAATAAATATTGATATGCCATAGATTATATGCCGTTAGCGATAAAATAGAGCCTAGAAAATAAGATTTATAAAGTTTTTTTTTATTCTTTTAACATAAATTCCATCTTATTCCCTCCCTAACCTTGGTAAGTGGGCCTAAAAGCACAAAAAACACAGTCTACAAAATTTCACTCAAAGTACTTGTATATAAACATACACAAAAAAGCCCTACAGTAGCAAAAGGCAGCCCGCTCACCGCTCACCGCTCACCGGGTAGAAAAGATTATCACCTTATCAATGCACCTCTAACCACAGTTGACACAGGAAGAGGGAGAAACATTCCCTGGCTCTGTTCAAAATGCCTACAATACGATATATATTTCAAAATAAATTGTTTCCATTCACTTTGAAATTAGTTGAAATGTGTAGAGTGGTTTTTATATGAATATAACATCAAGGATAAAATAAACAGTGGCTAAGTTTAAAGTAAAATTTCTAAATATTCATCTTCTGTCAACATTCTCGATAACAATCCTTCAATATCAATATTTACATAGCGTTATTTGTGCGGAATTCTTGTAATTTAGGTTGGATATTCGGCAAAGTTCGGCGCCCTTGTAACTTCCCCCAATTAGAGCATGCCGAGAGAGAAATGTGTCTAACTATTAACAGCCGAGGAAACTAGAAGGGTTTGAGTATGATATGTACCCTTATCACCATAATTGAAGCCATATTTCATGGATATTATATTATTAAATAATATCTTCGGAGTAATGGGGTGACGGGGTGATGGACCTCCGTATCATGATATATCGAATAGACGAAAACATTATTTGATTAACCTATGCCCTAAATAATATTTCATGTTGAAAATGTGTAACTTAATGGCGGAACATTAACAAATTCGAGGTTAAGGGCCAAGCACAAATCTGTGGTCTTAGGTCTTTAAAAAAATATTAAGTAAGTCATTTACTTTGTGAGTACGTACTTACGGCCGTACGAGTGTGAACTTTTCAAATTCGGAACTGATGTTAATTGAAATTATTAAATTTTAATAACCTTTTCAAATCCCTACCTACCTAATAAAGTACCTACCTACAATGTCTTTTAGTAAACATTATTCTATATTTGAAATGGGTGGATTGACTTTTAATTAGTTTTGACCGGTCGGTAGCTGAGTGGACAAACGCGTTAATTCCTCTGCTGGCTAAGTCCTCCATCATTGCACAAGCATTTTCTCCGCTTATTATGATGGCAATAGAAGTTTTTCAAATATTGTCAGGTTATTTGTAACCCGGGATGTTTGTAACCTGGGATGTTTGATTTTTTTACGAACAACTAGTAGGTATACTCGTATGATATGTGCAAAAATGGTACATAAAAAATATTGTGATAAACATGAAATTCATTAAAAGCATATGATTCACCCAAATGATATACAAAAAACAAACCAGTAAAACTCATTATTTTCCGGTTTTACAGTGAAAATTGAAAGCTTTGTTGATTGAAGTAAATTTGACAATTTTTAATGTAGACCTGAGACAATAAAAAATATATGGTAAAAACACAATTTTTGTTAAAAGTTTGACGTTGAATAGCTTCATTTCGCTAACAATCCCAGTTGACATGAATTATTCAGGTCAAAGTGATATAATTAACATAATTGTATCACCACCACAATCATAAGTATATTGCACGATAAGCACTTATGCATATTCAGTTGGTAAAACAGAGAACGCTTTGATACATCAAACAATGTGACATATACCTACTCGTTTATACTAAGTTTAATTATCTAGATCATTGAAAGAATATTGACAATCTTCTAAGAATATGAAAATAAAATAAAATAAATTCTAAGCTTTGCAAAAAGTCAAAGATTTTCCGTAAATTCTAAATGGATAGTTCTATCCATGACTCGTCTATGATTGCAATTGTGCTCGGATAGAACATTGCTTACGATTAAAAAGATGGATGTCAAATATTGGAAAAATGAAAATTGAAATAAGAATATGAGATTGTTAAAAATTATGGTAAACGAATTGGTTGGTATGGAAAAGTTGGTCAATGCGCTGCTCCCGGAAATAGTAGAGGTCCTGAGTTCTAGTCTTGGTCACTAACTAATCTTTTCATTTCTGGTTCATTTTCTATGTTCATATTTTTTGAAGATTTTTGTCATTTTTTGGAATAAATATTTCAATGAAGCGTAAAGCTTTAATAAGTTAATTAAAATGAAACAATAACTTTATATAAGGCCAGAAATTTTATTTTATTTTTTATGACCGACCAATTTCGTTAAACCTAAGCTTCATAACAAATCAATAGTCATATTCTTAATAATCAGTTAAAATTTATTATGATTCTTTTAAAACCTTCTCAGTTGACGTTTTGCCACTTTCATTTCTTATTATATATCTTTTTTTCTCTGTTCCTTTATTATTATTTTTTTACATATTAATTACAATCAATAATGATACATTAAAAAAAAACATATAAAATATAGTATTCTTCCATTAGAAGCATAAGCTTGTGGACGAAAGAGGAGTGAACATTAATTATCATTGATTAAATTATATGTTATGGTACATATTGTTAGTTTATTATAATGTAAATGTTATTCTTTTGTTTTTTTTTACTGTTCTCTTATTTTATTTTATTTTGTGTGCTCCCTCTGTATGTATGAGTATATACAACCACACACTACGTATTTTTTGTTAAGTTTAATTTTGTACCCTGATTATGCTTAAGCTAAGCGACACCGATCAGTCATAATTTTTTAAATAAAATCTGTGGTCGTATACAAAGTTATTATTTGATTTTCAATAAATATGTCAAACCACAAAGGGATTGCTTTCTACGAAAATACTTAAATAGGTTAATTTCAATACCTTGTTCTTGATTTTCCCAAAAACTGCAACATTTGCATTTTTAGATATTTGACAATACGTTTCTCTAATTATAACATTATAATAATACGACGAATTCTTTTTTTTTAAATATCAAAAGAGGAACTCATCAAACATTATGAAATCTGATATCAGACGAGTGAAATAAATTCGTGTAGGATTCAATTTGAAACAGGAGATTCCTATCACCCCCCTGAAACACAATACATAGCTATTAATGTTATTATTTCTGCTATAAGATCGATGTAAAAAGGCTATAGAATAGCTGAAAAATTGGCAGGCAAACTGGCACGCTCCGGGGGTCGGACCCTTAATACAGTTCAGGCCCTTTCAACTTTACTACCGGTCGGCCGTGGGGTGGCGATGAATATTAACGATTCCAATGAAACGGACAATAAATAATGATACGTTCCGTGCGAGAAGCAGGAGAAACCGATAAATCGAAGGACATGTGTGGATTCATGTATCAACGTGGAATAGAGTGTTTCGGAATCTTAATAAGGCATTACTCTGCCCACTTTGTATACTCTACATAATACTAAAAACGAGCGAAACAATACCTCGTAAGAAGTTCTCGAGTAAAACCTCTTTATAAGGTAAAGTACTCGATTAGATAAGGACATATAATCTAGTGATGAGTGAAAAGACAAATGAAAAGAAGTTTTAGTTTATTTTTTATAGTGAATATCGCACAAGAGTCCCAACTGCTCCCACCGTCTAGAGCCCGAGAGACATTGGCATCCCCAATTGGGGTATGTTGTGAGGCTGAAGTTATTGGGCACGGGAAGGAGATGGAAGAAGAGAAAGGTTGCGAAGTAACTGGCTATTCAGATCTGGTCACCTAACATGGCTAAAGCCATTTCAAGCAACGTTTCGATTCTGAATGGTGGTCTTTCACCAGGCCGATACTTACAGTCTCTACCATTCTAATTTTGAAACTGTTAATTCGTGGTGGAACTCCATTTTAATGATTTTATACAAAAAGCGTTCATTTCGGACACTATTAGTATGCATGCCATAGATTGACTTAAAATTGTACCAGTCTAAAGATGCCCGTCGTAAGATGAAATCAGTCAGGTCTTAAATAAAAAAAATAATGGAATAAAGTTTTGTGTATTTAGTATTAATAAAATTGTTCTAAAAGTTGACTGAGTAAAAAGGAGATTATTAGTATAAATTAATGTCTTGGTAGAATATGCCGTTCATTAAATTTTATTAAAAAAAAGGAAATTTACCAAAAATGACACTCTCGAGGTATCGTTTTTTTAATTATCGACGGCGCAGGCCGCAGTGAAGTTTTTCCTGCGATAAGCACCTGGAATCTCACGATGAAAACGCCGAAAGTCATTAATTCCAACGAAAACTTACAAAAAGTGACAAATTTTCCGAGCGCAACTTAACCATTTTAGTTTTCGCTTTGAAATGCGGCATTTATATTATACACAATGGAAAAACCTGCCGGTGAAAAGAGTAAGTTTTAATATTTCCACTAAACCATTTTGACGCCAGCTCGGCGAGGCGGCGACTCGAGTAAGCTCGCCTTTTAAATTCAAAATAAAGCTCGAATGAGTCACCCGGAGCCGGCGCTAAAGCTCATTTAAGTTTGAAGTTTGGAGGGCTTTACCTTTGGTGGCTACCCTTCCACTGCGATATGCAAAGTGCGAGAATGATGCGGAATCACGGAACGCCGGGCGGCTTTAATTACGTGGCCATATCGAAGGAAAAGCTATGGCTTTTGCCTTTACCTGGACGCGTGCATGCACATGCTTGTATACAGTACTTCTGTTGGTGATTTATTACTTTCACCCTTAAACGTATGTTTTGATGGGGCTACAAAATACCACTATGCCGATTCAAAATAATACCACGCTGCAATTTATTTCAGATACAACAAAATGCTAGGATTATTAAAAAACTCTGACTTACGGCCAGGTGTAATAATCATATTCAATGGAAACGGATCAATTAAAATGTCTTGATTTTCCACGTGTCATTTTTACACACTTTTCAAATAATTTTTTTTGTATGCCAGCGAGTGTTCAAATCTTTTGATTTTTTTAAATAAATTATATAACCGAATCGATCAGTTTAACGCTCAACTATTCTTTAAAATAAGTAAATTATAAAATATTTAAATAATGTTAATAATTTAAAACACAAATATGAAACAGAAAAAAGTCCTGACTGAGACTTTAAGCATGACATCGTTTAAAAATGCCGCATTCTAATGAGGTCTTGAAGGATTAATTTGCAGAGTTTTACTCCCGGATAAAGTAGAGGTTCCGAATTCGTGTCTCGGTCATGACCATTGTTCTTTTTAGTTTCTGGCATTATTTTGTTTCATATTTGTGTTTTAGATTATTAATATTATTTAAATATTTAATAATAAATAAGGAATAATGCTTTAAAATTAATTCCAATTTTAATAGACACATACTTTAAGGGTTGTCTATTTATTACAAGACGTGATTTATATTACAAACAAAATATTAGAGAAATTATTTTTCCGTCATCTCGACAAACGCAAAATAATTTTTTTTTCGAGCATAAAAAGCCATGCATTTAGTGGTTTTAAAAACATTTGCAGATAAGGTCGCTGATAGAAATCTATAAAAAGCCCAATCTACAGTATTCATATTCTACATGTCTACATTGTTGTCTGAAGATTCGGGTTCGGAGATATTACTACCCAGACAAGCGACCGATAGCGTTATCTGACACAATAATTCACCTACAACAATGGAAATTTTTGTATTTCTAATCTGGAAAATAATATTTTTAACTAATCGTCGCTTTTATTAACGACGTTAAAAAAAGTGTTGCGTAGTTTTTACAGCCGTCAAATTTCTAAATTTCAAAAAAACACGTGAGATGGTAGCTAGCTGCCAGTGACCCGAAACCGTTTAAAACACTGTTATTGGCTCATATTACCCACAGGGGCTATCAAACGGACAGCTATCGCTAGCATTTATCTGTACATTACATTACCGACCCTTTTTAAACAATCATCATTTGTGTGGTAAAAAGGAAAAGCAATAAAATTATCTAGCTGTCTAGTATTAGGAGCGATTGTCAGTGTTGGTGCAAACATAATATTAAATTTCACTAAGGCAACAGAAAATAAGAAACAACAATTATAAATAGTATCCATTTCTTTCGATTGATTAAAAAAAATCATCGATTATGGAGAGAAATATACTTTATGTAGCCGATGGTAATTTTCATCATCACCGTTTGATAGCTTTACCCACAGGACTAAATTGTAAATTGTCATGTTGATGGGGAGAATAATCATGACAATCAATGAATAATCCAACCGCTTCGGATATATTTTTTTTTATCAGTGAGGCAGCATTTATATGGCAAGCTTTATTACTACTGGAAAACTACACCTCTTCTACATTGTTTTAAAAACCGTTTAGTTATTAGATTTGAGGTTTTTTTTTCCACTTCTTTTCTTTTTTTACAAAAATATAGAATATACAGATTTTTATTATTTCTAATTTTGAAACTGTTAATTCGCGGTGGAATTTTATTTAATGATTTTAATAATACCATTTTTTTAACTTTATTCCACTATTTTTATTTAAGACCAGACCGGTTTCACCTTGTGACGGGCATCTTCAGACTGGTACAATTTCAAGTAAATCCATGGAATGTATACTATTAATGTCCGGAATGGACGCTTATTGAGTCACATAGTGAATATCTGTGACTATAGGTTTTGTTTTATTGCTATAAAACAAAACCCTAAGTCACAGATGTTCACAGATGACTCAATAAGAGTCCATTCCGGACATTTAGTATATATGCCATAGATTTACTTAAAATTTGTTCCAGTATGAAGATGCCCATCACGAGGTGAAACCGGACAGGTCTTAAATTTATGTTTTTTTTTGCGCAAATCATTTACTCCGTGCTATTTCTGTATCACAATTATGTAAAAGCCTTATTATTTGTTTGTACAGATGCTGATGTATTTGTGATGTATTATTATTATGTTGATGTACAGATGCACTCTTATACCCATATCCGAACCTTTTTCTCTCATAATATATGATAACGATCATGATTTTAGATAGTTTTAATTTGAATACGTATTATATTTATCCTCGTTAGTTAGTTTTATTAGCATAATTAATTTAGTATGAAGCGCACTTGAGGTGAAATATCACAAAACTGCGCTTCATAAGTTCACTGTTATTATTATTAAGCCCACAAAGGCGTATATAATTAAATAAATAAACAAGATTACATTAAATTTATAAAATTACAGAATGATGTTCCAAATCATTTTTTGGTAATTTTTACCATACATAAAATAATTTTAAAACGACTTAAACTGTTTGATTGTAATTTTGCTTAAAATTTCTAAAATATTCAGCGGCGAGATCGTCGATAAGAACGCTTGACAAGAAAACACATAAAAGTAGTTCTCGTTGCTAACCGAAGATTACACAAATAATGAATGTAGTGTAAAAGCATCTATTTTCAAGCACTCGTGAATATTGAAGAGGGGTTTTTAACCACATGGGTTAGACTGCTAGTTTATTGAAGGGCCTAGCAGACGTAGTGGTGCCAAGTTGACCTTTAAATATAGCAGAAAGGCAACTCAGCTATCGATCGTATTCATAATTTCTGGATTCCATTCAAATTATTTAAGGCTATGTTTGTCAAGATTCCCGTGAGACCATGAAGTAGAAACGAGTGTAGTTTTAATTATTTGAAGTGAAACTTTTGTTTATTTAATACATAAGACACAAAAATTTAATTATACAGAAATAAAAATAAATACCGCACAAGAGTCTCAACTGCTCCCAACCGTCTAGAGCCAGTGAGACTATGGCATCCCCAATTGGGGTATGTGGTGAGGTTGGAGGTAGTGGAGAGGGGAAGGAGATGGGGAAGAGGAGGGTTTGGAAGTACCTGGCTATTCAGATTTGGTCACCAAGCACGGCTTAAGCGATTTCAAGCAACGTTTCGATTCTGAATGATTGTCTTCCACCAGGGCGATACTTATGTACGAGTATCTAACGCTCTGGAACGTGCCGCAAATATATTTTTTACTATTTTATATGAATTAAATGTGTTACGACACATATTAATTAAATAATAAATAAGATTAATAATAATATAATAAGCACGCCGGGTTTGAATCCGCGACCTTTGAATTCGTTGTCCAGCGTCTTACCACTCGACCGTGGAGGCCGTCTTAATATAGATAAAGATACATACATGCGTACGGCGAGGATAAGCTGCATTACAAGTGTGAATACATTATGACCTAATCAAAATTAATTTCCAACTAAGAATCGTGACATGTTGCGCAAAATTTTAGTTTTTTACTATACGCTTTGTTAGTAGGTACATACTATCAATTTATAAAAGATGTTTCACTATAGAAATAGTACAGGTAAAACACTTAAATATAATAGAATTCAAATATAACAAAACGAACCCAAAAATCTTGGTGTCAGGGAAAATAATAGTGTTTTAATTAATTGTTAACCTTGTTCTATTATTAAATAATTAGGCTAGTCACAAAGTACATGACACATCATTCACTCTTTGAGGGAGTCATGCTGCATTAAGGCCAAGGTTCATAATACGAGAAATATTCATGGCTTCAGAGCCTTAAGAAAAAGACAGTGGCTTATTTTAATAAAAAAATACGCCTTTCGTTTAAAGATAATAATCTCATATTTATAGGCTTTTGAAGTTTATCCAGAAAAAAAAGAGCTTAGGCTTTATAGTTTCCGAGAATGTTTAATTAAAAACAATACTTAAAGCAATGGTTACTGTCCTTAATTACGGAAGGGATGTATTTCTTTTACGTTACGTTTCGTCTTTTACTCGGGACCATGATGACTATAACAGATTTTAAGAGCTGTATAGACCAGCTCAGCGGAAAGCTCTCGGCGATGGCTTGCAAATCATATGCCCGTAAAATATAATATTCTATAAAATGAATTCCGTTTCACGGCAACTCTGTGTGCAGGTAGTTTTGTTTGTAGGCTGGCACAAATTCCAAATAAATTTATGTACGAAATAAACAAGCTTTCCGCTCTAGTAAAATACGCGCCTTACATAATAAACAAAAGGGCTAAAAAGGGTTGAAAAAATGTCAGCTCAAAATTTAATGGCGGTCGTAAAAAAGAGGAATCTTCTGCCCTTATAGTTTGAGCGGAACTCGAGTGTAAACCAGCGCAGCCTTCAACGTGGAGCGAGCAATAAACCGGCACAACCATCCCTATTCACTACCAACTACCGACCTGCCCTTAGGTCTAATATGACGACAGTGGGTAGGTATTATTATCAGGGAGGAAGTAGGTTGTAGTTTTATACGCCAGAATGTTCCTAATAAATAGGCATTGCGAAGATTTCCATAGACAACAGAGTACACATTTTCAATTTCAGGCACAGTACTTTTTGTATCGCCCTAAGAAGAATTAACATTTAAAAATAAAATGAGGCATTCTTATAAACATCATTACAGAACTTATATTTTCGAAGTGAACTTCATTTTGAAAGAGTCAAGATGAATCTATAGTATTTAGGTGTGCAAGTAATTATGAATTTTAATACTTGCGTTTTTACTTTACGTACTCATCAACATTTTCCTGTATCATCCTATGTTTGAATATGCCCGAGTATCTTGTTTAACCATACCATAGACGAGTGGTAGAAAATTTGTTTTGAATTTTAATATCTATACATAATTAGAATAAAACATAAATACAATCAAAAATATAAATCGCTTTAATAAATCACGAGTTAAAAACTGTCTATTCAAAATAAATACACAAACAAACAAAAAGGTTATTTTGTCAGGTTAAAGAGAGAGAAACTACAGCTGAGATGGAGATAACTAAGAAGAAGTGGTATGTTATTATAGCATTAATGCCTTTTTCTGTTGTTTTTTGTTAACACTCCTTTTTCGAAGAGGGGTTCTAATGTCACTCCGAACGAGAGTTTTGTGCGATATTTTAAATAACGATTACTACGTAAAAGTATTATGAATATACTTCTCTCTAAGTATTACCAAAAACAAATTACGTAAAATTGGGTCATGAAAACGCTTTTATAAGAAAGATCAAATGGGGTAACTACGTAACTTCTCTTCGGATCGTACGTTTGATTTTTACTTTCAGATACGGAAGGTTAATATACCGCCGCACAGAAAACAAGATTGTGTTCGAAATTAGCTTACCTTAAAACTCAAATAATTAGTGTACCAATACTTAAATTGAATGTTCCACCATTAAATAACATATTTTAAAAACATTATCGTATTATTAAATTAACTCCATTTACCCGCCATTCTATTACTTCGTGTTTGACGGTGTTCTTGTAGATGGTGGGAAGGAATTTGGGTGGGGTGGGTTCCTTCTTAGTATTTTCTAGAGATCATCCCTTCTAGCATCATTATGGAAGGGATGAGCTTCTCAAGATCTGATCGAATATTTTATGTAAATTGTACCGGAGAAAAACGAGTGAGACATTTTATAATATATCATATCTGAAGCTTATAAAATTAAACCTTCTTGTAAGGAGGGAAATATGATGTGACATCAATAATAATTTATTCGTTCGTTTTCCAAGGATAGTGAAAAAACAAACTAACTTGTGCGAGTACATAATGCAGGAATAGTTAATGAGGGAAGTTTTACAAAAACTTTACGGAATGTAAGCGTTTAGTTTAAATAATTCAACGTCAAAACCGTGAGAAGGATCACGTGATGATTTCAGGGACGTATTATTAACGTTACAATGGAAACGTAGTAATGCATAATTCGTAGAATCAGTTAACAATGGTTTCACAAAACGGTGAAATACTAACATAGGTATAACCTTCATAGGCTATTGTTAAGTATCCCTTTTTGTGTGAATTGCACACAAGAGTCCCACTTCCCGGGGCCTGTAGAACATGGCACCTAACTCTAATTGCGGAATATTGTGAGACAAACAGAAACAGGGTGAAGAAAAAGGAAAATGTTGATTGGATTTTGTCTGCCTACTCGATTTCAGATATTAATCATAGATTAAATTGTCATTTTAAGCTACATTTTGATTCTGAATGTTAATCTCTTACCAGGGCGACACAAACATACCTTTCAAAAATCAATGAATACCAATATGTACATTTCGTTAGGTGTTGAATACCCCTAGATCTTCTCAGCCACGGAGATAAAGCGTCAAACTTAAACGTGTTTACTGTGAAAACTGGTCCCGATATAAATTGACCTATCACCAAAGGGAAGCAGTATGTTACGTTTGCTCGTATATTTTTACGTCACGCCGTAGACCAGGTAATTACATAAACTACCCGGCGTAGCGGCGTAGCGCGAAGGCTACCCCGCTACGAAGGTATACGCCGTACATAATACAGTGTGCACGTACCCGTAGGCTGTGTGTGTCGTTATCGGAAACAGCTAGATCAATAATTCCATACTGCCCACGGCGCAGTTCCGAGTGCTACCTGCCTCTCCAGTGTGCTACAACTAATTCAGGTTTCCATTCTACTTTCAAACATAATTGAAAGCCCAACGTTATCCGATTAATATCTTAATATTTAAAAAAAAACATCTGAGGAAGAAACAGGCGTTTTAATGAGATTCCTATTAAGAGTTACCGAAGAGATTATTTAAATCCACAAATCTTGATGATTAACGTCCAAACGACGATTAACACGAAAAATGCTTAATAAAATGTTAATTTACTCCAAGTGAGGATGGAAAATGAAAAACGAGCTTAATTGATAAATTTCAGCTATTTCTGTGAAAAAAATACAGAATCGTGAACAAGGAAGCCTTTTAGCTCGTAATGAGATTTTAAATAAAAGTCGCCAATTTGAAAGGAAAATACACTTTGTTTTCAAAAAAATCAAAATAAAGAAAGCTTTTCAATTTCTGCTCGCATTGAATAATAATCTTTTGATGCTTACAAAATCGACCGAAATAGTCCTTTGGGGATGTAATATTACAGAAAAATTCAAAAGAACTTCAACTAAACGGACGGGGAAATATTTCCAGCAAACTTGCTTAAGTAAAAACTTGTGAAATCTTCCCCGCGTACAAAATTGCTTTGTAAAAAAATATTTATACTTCAGGTTGAATGGACAGAAATAAAAAGAGATTTTCAAACATTTCCCTGAGAAAACACACTCTTATCGAGCATTTGTGTGTGAGGCTTCTGGTCCACGGAACCCTAGAGTTTGTTTCAGATTTAAATCGAATTACTGGAATATGTTTCGTATTGTTCAGCCTTCGAACAAAAGAAAAGACTTGAAAACGCGAAATTATTATTATTATCCACTAGTTATATCGACGTTTGAGAAAATTCGCACAGGAGTAAATATAATGGCTTCGGGTTGCCTTGTTACGAAAGGACATATTGAAATAAAAAACAAATTGAACAAAAAACGAATTACGTGATTTATTAAACTATCAAACATTCTCGGAAAGGTGGCATTTTTAGCTAGTATATAGAATGGCTCGTTTCGAAAGCCTTTGAAAAACGTAGAGATACGTAAGAAAAAAAAATCTCCTCCTACTTTTCATTCGACGGAGATGTTTGATAGCCCAGCCCGGTGAGAACAAATAAGGAGAATACCGCAGTGGGATCCCCAATTCGGCTATGTTATGAGGCTGGAGGAGATGGGGAAGATGAAGATTGGAAAGTACTCCACTCGAAGTTTGAAACGAGCAAGTTAAAAACCTAAATCGTGTAACAATTTAAGCCATATTCAAAACTCCATTGCGTTAAAACCTTAACCGTTATTCACATGGTGTAATGTTCTAAATACGTGTTTAATAAGTGAAAATAGAATATTTAAACGCACATTTCGATAATGAGTTTCTCGCGTTGATATTCTAGACGCTTTTCTACGAGTATCTCGATTTTCTCGTTGAACGAACGTTAACGGAATATTGGCTGTAGTTATTCCGTTGCGTAACGCGACGTTTCAAAGAGCGTTTGAGAACCGGAAACGAGCTTTTGATTTTCCAGAAAGCTCCAGAAATGTTCTTCCAAATATCTTTTTTTATTTAGAATTCAACACTTTGTCAAGGGGATCTCAACATTCGACGGTATGCTTTGCTACTTGATACGAAATAATCGATGGGTAACGTTACAGATGTGAGTTGTTAAGAATTATCGCGTAATAACGTGCCCTATATCACATACATTGCCAACGAACAAACGAAAACCTACGTCGACTAAATATGCTTATTGAAATTGGTATTATCTTTAAACTATTAATGCTTATTTAAAAAAATATATCAATAATCAACAATACAAATAAAAAACAAAAAAGCAAAAATTACAGCCAGAACGAAGGAAAAAATTGAAAAAATTATATCAATAATCTTCAATGAAAAGTATGAGATCGATTAAAATTTTCGGTTTCTAATAAGGTTTCTAATGGTTGAATTGGTTGAAGCGTTACTCCCGGATAGAGTAGAGGATCCGACTTCGAGTCTCGGTTGTGACCATTGTCTTTTTTTATTTTTTGGGTTTTTCTGTTTCATATTTGTGTTGTTGATTATTGATATTATTTTAATATGCTTGATTCATTCAATGTGAACGGACGATGCGCTCGGGAACGATTTCAAATTACCGAAATTGTCAATAAAATCAATATCTTTGTTTCGTACTAGGGCGCCAGGTCACCTTACATCGATTTGCCCGGTACACCATTAATTTGTATGGTATAGAAAGGTTAGATAAAAGACAAGATTCAAAGAAACTCCAGCTAAGAATCAGTGCCCTAATTAAGTATGAAACCTTTATACGATTAGAAGATGACTCAATCAATTCAATTCACTAAGCGGTAGCACTTAATCAACATAATTGACTATAATAATATCGTCTCTAGAAAAGAAAAAAGGCTTTAGCGATACTTTGGTGAAAAATGAGTTAAATATGAATTTTTACATTAAATATACATATATATATTAAGACCGAACCGGTTTCACCTTGTAACAGGCATCTTTAGAAGACTGGTACAATTTGAAGTGAATATGGTTGCTGTATATTTATATAAACTAGAAGTGAATATTTGTACAGCGCCCTTGAGGTGATTTTTCACAAAAACAGCGCTATACAAATTATCTAAATATTATATACTATTTATGTCCACATTGCAACAATAGATTTAAAAAAAAAACACAGATTCATCCATCTCATCACTGTGTAACCCGTCTTTCAGACGATAGTAAAACCATCCGAAGGTTTATTTGAATGTTATTGTAAAGCCGCTTCAGTCAGCAATAAAAAAATACTATAAATGCGGTAAGTTCCAGAGTGGTAGACACTCAAAGTATCGCCCTTTTTTAGGTGAGTCCCAACTGCTCCCAACCGTCTAGAGCCAGTGAGACTATGACATCCCCAATAGGGGTATGTTGTGAAGCTTGAAGTAGTGTTGAGATGAAGGAGATGGGGTAAAGGAAGGTTGGGAAGTACCTGGCTATTCAGATTTGGTCACCAAACAAGGTTAAAGCCATTTTTAAGCAACGTTTCGATTGGGAATTTTCCAGGGCGATACTTAGTGTATCTACCACTCTGGAACGTGCCGAAAATAAACTTTATATTTTTTTATTTGAATTAAATATGTTTTGACACATATTGATAAAATAAAAGTAATTGGTGCACGCCGGGTTTGAACCCGATCTTTGGATTCGTAGTCGAACGTCTTACCAATCGACCATGGTGGCCGTCAAATGAAAGGTGAAAGACCACCATTCAGAATCGAAACGTTGCTTAAAAAATGGCTTTCAGCCATGTTTGGTGACCGGATCTGAATAGCCAGGTACTTAACAACCTTCCTCTTGCCCATCTCCTTACCTTCCCCACTACTTTCAGCCTCACAACATACCCCAGCTGGGGATGGCATAGTCCCACTGGCTCTAGACGGTTGGGAGCAGTTGAGACTCTTGTGCAGTATTCACTATAAATAAATAAATAAAAAAGCGAAAAGCGTCCATTCCGGATATTAATAGTATATATACCATAGATTCACTTCAAATTGAAGCAGTTTAAAGATGCTCGTAAGGTGAAACCGGTCCTAATAAAAAAGGAATAAAGTTTTAGATTAATGTCCTCATATTCGTGAAAAGCATTAACTTTGTGGCTTGCCATATTTATAAATAACACAATAAATATTTCTCAATATTCTGTATTTTAATTTAATTTTAATATTGTCTTGAAGATGGTAGGGTGCTTCCGAAACCGGTCGACAAAATATTGAAAATAAAGTGGTTTTGAACAAAGTTATCTGTTTTATTTAATAATGTCATCAGTCAAATTAAGTGGAAATAAGGAAAGGGGCTATTAATAGAGAAAAAATCTGTAAAAGTTCGTTGGTTTAGTGGCACAATCCAATTTCGTTAATCATTCGGCAGACAGGAGAGAACGACGTGACACCTGACGGGATGTCGGGCTGACACGCGCAGATCCGATTCTACCGAATATTTCAAACGGAATTCCCTAAAAGAAAAACGTAAATACGCCCTTAGTGATAATATAAAACCTTAACATTTAAAAATCAACATAACAGATGGTTTGAAAAGTGACGCATTGACGGGAATCCGACTAAGAGCGCCGCGGTTTTCTTATCGTGATGAATGACTCGCGCCGCCCCGGTGGGCCGCGTCAAAATTTATGGCAAAAATCATAGCGTGGCAAAAAATACCTTGGAACGAAGACACTCTACCGAAAACTACGATGGAACACACACATTAACGAGACCTTAGTGTTATGTAGCACGATAAATTCGATCAACTGCGATTTTGAATTTTCGCGCTGATTAAAACTATTTATTTTGGCGTTGTTTTTTGTTTATTGACCTCCATGAAGAGCCAAAAGGTGGCGGGGAGCGAGCACAAGAGTTAGTTAGGATTGAACCGCGAATCTAAGCTGGAGGTAGTTGAACCGAGTCAAACAGTGTTTGCCGCCTATTGTGAAATTGTAAATTCAATTAAATATTACGAGTGATAATCGGGTGCCGGGAGTAAGGCAAGAGACGCTACGATCCCTCGCAGCAGACGTCGATGAGCGAATTAACTCGATGTTTTGGCTGGTACCCGCCGCGGCTGCGGGGCTGGACTCAAGGGCGGCCGAGCACGCAGTTTCCGTGCGTTTTCCAGTATCGGTGATAAATAAACAATTTAGTAAAATTATTGTCTCTACGATTATCCAATTCTAACGCAATCCACTAAGTCAACCAAGCTTTTCCTGGGCGTAAAATCACTTTTCTCAAATATAAACCAGAAAACATTTGCGAGAGTGTATTATTATTAAAATTCCTAAAACCCTGTTTAATATGGGCCCCTTTTATAACTCCCAACTTTAACAAATAAGAAGAAGGTCCTCGTTTAGACACTGCGCTTTTTTAATTTTTCTGTGTAACCCAATCTTTAATTTTTTTTTCCCTCTAAAATTGACAAAAAACTATCTGTTACTTATGTTAAATTGTGATAAATAGTTGGGATGCAGGCGAATTTTCCAGTTCATGTATAATATTTTATTGAATACTGTCTGAATCAGTGTTTCACACCCTAAAATCTAAAACAAGTTCCACACTTTCTCCAAGTATATTAATGATTTGTGTCTCGATCAAATTTATGCCTGATGATACAGCAACAGTCTTGCTGATATTGAGTCAGTCAATATAACCTAATGACGAGGAAATGTAAGTAACTAGTTTGCTGGAAGATATTAAATTTAAACGACAACGTCGTAAAGCTCCCGGTGGACTATTCTAGACTTGCAATCAATTTAATTATCGGCGTTCATTTCAGTGCAGCGTGAAAATAATTTACCCCTCCGATAGATGAAGGCACATTCCGTTGAAGGGAGAGGGTGGTCTTCGGAGGTTAACTTGGAAATTCTTACGTAAGAAATTTCCACCCATTTTCCTGAAATTTTTTCGATAAAATTAATGTATTTTTGTTTTATATTGTACGTTTTTTTAATATTATTATCATTATAAGGATCTCCAGTGAAAAATTACGTGATTTCAAATATTAATTCAGATAAAATATCGATCGTCGATTCTTAATATACTCATAAGTATTATTGTGTATGGTTATTCGTAGAGATAATAAATCGATCTTAAAAAAAACACATCATAACGCCCCTGACGTCATTTATCCCTTGCGCAGCGTTATTTTTTAGCATTGTGGAGAGATTGTCAACTATTATGACAGAATTCGATTCAAAATCTTATGGAGCTATAAAAATACATATCGGGCCTAATGTCGCAAAAAAAATTATACTTAAAAAAATAATTATACAATTGAAATGAGGTTTTGTTTTTTTTTAATGGCATTAATGTAAACAGCAAACATTAAAAAAAAGTTGATAAGGGTTCATCATTTTTTGAATTTAAGGAATACAATTAAAAAATGCATGAATATAGTAATGAAATACACATGTAGATAAAATGCATACAACCAATCAGTGTTCACGTTTAGAGTGCCAACATATGTAAACTTGTGACAAACATGGCAATCACAAAAATAAGTGTGAAGAAAGCCATGTTTTAATAGATCTGTCCTCGAGAGGAAAGAAATATTCATGAATCGATTAGGAACAAGACACAACAATCTTATATCAGTATCACAAACTTGCATGTAAACGTCAAACAATTTGTCCTAATATTTACTAGGTTCATAGATCGGATATCAAACCAAATACATAATTATTAAATGGGTAAAAACATGAGGTATCAAATTCAATGTTTTTATTCATAGAAAACATCATTTTAACAAACGAGTATAGAAATAATTCGTTAACAATGAATCGATTTATAACCGGTTTTTGTTTCATCCCTCTCCCAGAAGCTCTGCGGAAACGAGAAATTAACATTACCGTCGATTGCAATCGGCATTTCATTCGAATTTCATGAATAAGTTAATTCGATTCTCGAATACTCGATCGAAGATTTCTTAAAAACTAATCGTTCAACATCGAATTTCAGTAGAACAATGCGCAGATAAGTAAAATTAGCATGTAATATATATATGCCAAAATGTGACGTCAGCGTGTACATAAATACATTTGCATATAGATAGATGTAAAATAATGTAGGAAGACGACATCCGCATCGTCTCCTCGAATAATTTCGGCGATAACTGGCGAATAAATTGTGGAGATTGGCGTGAAGACTTACTTGAGCGACACCGGCGCGTGACACCCCAGACCTACCCCTAGAGCCTGTACGTCACCTCCACCCCCCGCCAGGAAATCATCCCCAGTGGGAGGTTCTATTATCGCCGGGTAAGGCTGGAAAAATCCAATTTCCCCAAGGAAAATTAGGCGCTAAGAGGAATTAAAAGGCGAGAAAGGCGATGATGAACTATTCCAGGCGGATGAAACGATTGATGGAAGCGAAAATTGGCATTTGTTGCGCACACAGGGGGGTGTACTTTATGCTTATAATATTACCTGTCCCATTTGAGTTAATAATCACATTAGGTGCATTGATAAGCTACTTTTTCGAGGGGTGTACGTTTGTTGTTAAAAGCATGTAAGTCTTTGTGTGCGTGTACTTGTTTATTTATACATGTGGTCGAAACAGACCACGAATGAACCGGATAACTGATGAATATGTACCTACAGACTCGGTTAAAGGTTCTAAAAAAGGATGATTTCGACTTAATTAAATCTAGGGGTTTAATACACGTAGTACACATCCGCTTTGACGATGGATACTCTTGGTAATATTTATACTGTCGTATTAATAATCTGTATTGTCTTTGGCCTGTTTGTATGTTATCTTTATCGTTCCTACCTATTTGCATTACTTGTTAATAGTCTAATAAACCTGTGTTAAAATCCGTGTATTATTAATTACACCATGGTGTAAAGTGTTAGTTCAATGAGGAGGAAAAGCAAAACGGTTTGGCACCCAAAAAGCAACAAATATAATTGTTATGCAAGTTGAAAGTTATTATAAGTTTAATTTGCAGTACTGTCATGGATAATAACAAATAATGGTACCAACACAAATTTAAAATGAATCTAAGCTTTCCATAGTGGCAAGAACCCCTATTAATTTAATTATGGCGGAGTTGCCATTGCTTCTGAAAGCCCATTTTCGCAAATAAGGATGCCTATAAGTTAGAATTATTTTAGAGTGTGTGAGTGCCCAACGAAATTATCGGGAATTTATTTGGATTCCTCAGTTGAAAGGGCACCAAGCACTGACATAAAAAAGGTCTTAGAAATTCCATCATCGATAAAGATAAAAACGAAACGGAAAGGAAGAAGAGGATCTATTTCCGGGCGGGGGGGGAGGGTGGTAATAAATAAAATCTTTTAAAAGTATCTTAACGGAATTTTGGGCCGCAAAATTTCACGAAATATTCTAATAATTTTATTCGCTTTTTCTGTTTTTTTCAAAGAACACTACACGTGGTTCGTTTTATTCTGTGAAAATAAAGTAGCAAAGAATGGTGGCTTATAATTTATTTATTCATTTATTTACGCCCTAGTGGGCTTTTAAGGCAAACTTGTACAATGTGTTTATGTTAACAGGTAGAGCATTATGTGATAATATATTTAAAAAAAAAATAAAACAAAGAAGTACATGCTTCTTAAAAACTTATAACCAGCAGTAAATACAAAATGCAGTATAAAAAATTGCAATAATAATGCATATAAAAGCATAGAAGAGAAGGAAAAAAATACATACGAGTATGTTCACTATTATGTGGTAGACTCGTATATTTCAGTAAAGTATTTGTGAAGAGTTCGTTTTATCACTAATACAGAATCACCAAATACATCAACACTCCGAGAAAAATTACCAAGTTTTCCACAAGAACTACAGAAAATACATTATGAACTACCTTCAAACGTAAACAAAAATGTATTAAGAATGATATTGACGTAATTATTGGTTCCTTCTTACAAATTAAATTAAATGCAATATTATTTCTACACTTTCTTGAAACTTATTTTACGAGTAAAAGCAGTTCAGAGTTTTTTCCATAAACTTTAATTGTAAACTAATTCACATTATTTTATAACAATTTTACTACAACTTTTGTAGAATTGTTATAGTAAATGATTTCATTATTTTACTGCTAATCTTCTAATTAACGTTTGTGCTCCACTATAAACTAAAATAAAATTAAAAAGAACTATAAATAATTACATTTGTAAGTGCGTATCTACGTGCGTACGAGTGTGAGCTTTTCAAAATGTAAAAATAATCTTTTCAACTCTCTACCTACCTAAGAAAATTCCTACATGTAATGCATTATATACATTTGAAATGGAAACTGATGTTTTTTTCTTGGCAAGTCAAGTTACAACCCGTGATTTTTCAGCGGTTACAACTAGTAAATAAATAAAAACTAAGCATTGGCATCGTCAAGAAATGATTTTCATACTTCAAACACATAATATACAACTACCGGTGTGAATTATTGTGTTTGCAGAAAATGCGCATATTGATAATCAAGTTTTATTTTATGATATTAAGGGTCAGCAATAAGAATGACGCTAAACGTTACTTTGTAGCATTCTAATACAAGCTATACTAAAAATGATTTATCTGCAAATTTTCTATGGATAGTTAGAAAAATGTCAGAGGTTTCCAATGAATACAATCTCTTAACTGTAATCCTTTAAATTCATACCAAAACTTCAGTAAAAGGAGCAGTTTGAAAACCGGCAAAGGCATTTTTGAACGTTTTACTTAAAATTTCAGTATGCACTGCATAAAAAATTTAAAAGATTACTGTTTAAGAACTGGATTCACCGGAAACCTTAGACATTTTCCTTACTACCCGTTTAGAATGTACAGTACATTTTTTTAACTACCCGTATAGAATGAACGGATAAATAATTTGTAGTTTTGCTTGTACTAGAAAGCCAAAAAGTGTGTATATTTCAGATAGTATGCCGAATTTCGCAAATAAATTTGTAGTTCAAAAACTACATTCTCTAAAACGCTTGCTGATAGATAAAATTATTTTTTACCTAATTTTTAACCACCGTAAAATAATTGTTACTTTGAATTGAAAACTCCGAGTTATACTCCTCGAGTGCCACCTCTCTCACGGAACTCACAAGAAAGAAGCTATCGAAAATATAACGGCGCTGATAAAAACTGCAACACATTTCTTGTAGTCGCAATCCTGGGGGGCTGTCGGGTAGAAAACTTGTTTTGTAAATAGCCATTTACAAGGAATGCCACTCAGTACCTCTCTCAACGAGACGTTTAAGCTGTACCTTGTTCACTGCTCAGCTAACTGTACTCTGTACGTACAGCGAACAGGGTAGTGCCACTGTTCGAAGCGCAATCTAAAATAAAACTAGCTGAATGGCTTTTTTCCGTAAGGGGAACTTAACTAAGCTTTAATGGAAACGATACAATTTGAAACGATAGTTAGAAATGCCAACGACCGCTATTATTTGAGTACATTTTCTAGGGAAGTATCGATTTTGTGGACATGTTAGAAAGTTTAAAATCGCAAGGAAAAAAGCATGTATTCTACTTTTAAATCTTTTTTGAAACGAGTAAAGGTTTCGGATCAATATTTGAATGCGAGATTTGTTACAAATCTACTAAAGTATTGAGTTCTTAATAAATGCATAAGTCTTTGTTGAGATGTCAATCTTATGTGCCTACGCATTGGGTGATTTGGTTTACATGCATATTCAATTACACAGCGCCCTTGAGGTGATTTTTCACAAAAACGGCGCTATACAAATTATCCAAATATTATAGCTGTAAGATAGGTTGTTAACGTAATGTAGACAGAACTGTCCGAGCCATTTTGAGTAAAAAAAAGCTTCCCGGAATAGATTTTCTATGCAAATTTCCTCTAGTACACAGATTAAGCTATTTGAGGAATTATACATAAATAGTCATGTGCTGTTATCCGCTATTCACTCAGGATATACGGATATCAAACGTAGTTTAAAAAACGATTGGTCTTAATAATTAAGACCAGTTGGTAGTTGAGTGGACAAACGCGTCAGATTCGCACCCGAGCGCAGTGTGTTTAATTCCTTTGCTAGTTAAGTCCTCCATCATTTCACAAGCAACATTTTCCGCTTATTATGATGGCGGTAGGAGTTTATCAAATATTGTCAGCAACCCGGGAATGTTTGTCTTTCTTTTAAAAGAAAAACCATCAGACTAGAAGCATCATGAAAAAAAAAATTAAGTGGAAACCGCACAATCGTCTCAACTGCTTCCAACCGTCTGGAGCCAGTGGGACTATGGCATCTCCAATCGGGTTATGTTGTGAGGCTGAAGGTAGTGGGGCGGGGAGTGAGATAGAGAAGAGAAAGTTTGGAAAGTATCTGACAATTCTGGGTAAAGGCATTTCAATCAACATTTCGAATTCGAATGGTGGTCTTTCACCAGGGCGATATTTAAAGTATCTACAATTCTTGAACGTGCCACAAATATTATTTTGTTTTAGAATGTGAAATAACACAAATGAATTAAATCTAATTTATTTGTGCACGGAATTTGAACCTGCGACCTTTGGATTCTAGTCGAGTTTCTTAACAACTCGACAATAAAACAGGAACATTTTCCATTCTTCGCCCAAGTTTTGAAAAAGGCCAAATGCACATTAAGGCTTATGATACCTTTAAAACTACCTTCTTCACAAACCGATTAGGCTTAATTTAAAGCGAATGACCAATATGGTATGTGTTAGGATCTCTGCAAAAGAAGCACCAGGACCCCAAGTACAAAGGCATCGATAAAGTTTTATCGAAAATATCGACTATTTGTTTAAATCTCTCGAGCACGACCGCAGATCGTCAACGAACAAACAAATATTAACGTCGACTACATTAAACAAATAAAAGAATAAAAATAAAAAGGAATTGAGTGACTTGCAAATGGCACCCTACGGTGAAGGGTATAGAGCACTTGGGTAACTAACTAACTAACCATGACACCGTTTCTCGACAGGGGTAGGCAGAGAGGATGGACCGCCATATAGCTCTGCCTTGGCACACACTCTTTTCTTCATTCACATTCATACTTCATCTAATACATACTGTTCTGTTATGCTGACTATTCACACAACCCGATTCAAGTATTTGATTCACTTGATGGTATCATGTCTTTCTCGGGCGTCCCCTGACTTCTTCTACGGTTCAATTTCACGTTATATTTTACTCACATTCGTTTTCTCGTTTATCCGCTCTACATGCTCAAACCATCTAAGCGTCCTTTTCTTGACCCTATTCATGACGCTTACATCAGCCTTGCATTTTTTTCGGATATCCACATTTTTAACACGGTCATACATGGTTTTATGGCCGCACATACACCTCGGGAATCTCATCTGCACAGCATTCAGTCTACTTTCATTCTTCCTCTACCAGTTCCGTGCCTCGTGCTGAAATATTATGAAACCGCGTTTTGTAAATTATAGTTGATTGCTATGAAACACCACAGGTTTTAATTCATGTTTACAGAATGTTCCATAAAGATATTAAAATGGAAAATAGTTCGAATAATTTCTTGATATTATAAAGAAATTACATCAACAACGTTGAAACTTTATTGCAGAGTACGTCAACTGTTTTAATCAATTTTCAAAAGGAAATAATTTGATATTAACTAGCGTCGGGAAATCGGTTCAGCGACGCTTCCACTCAGCAAACAATTATAATGAAATAATTGTAAGTTTTCAAACTAAAAGATGTTTTTACAATGAAAATATCTACAGAGCCTTGCATTTTATTTCCAACAAAATAGATTCAAAGTTGCAGTGGTAATAATAGCCTTACAAATTTGACAACGAATAAAAATGCAAAGGCATTGCGACAGCGGAAAAAGCTACGTTTATATTACAAATTGAAAAGAAAACTTAGCTCATTTTCCTCCGAATAGTGCGGACTTAGGGTCGGCTTAATGAGCCATTAAAAAAACTTTTTAATATTCAACAGTTCTTTGAAATATGTTTACTCCATCTTGTGAACTTATCGGCACTTAATGTTCTCGGATGAAATATTCACCGGGACTCGTTAAATTTAATGTCAGAATCTTTCCATTTTCAATTGAATTCCCCTCTAGCTTTTACGGTAAAAATGTTTGATGAGTCGATTAAAAGATAATATTTGAGGGGTCCGTGTCAATATACTCTGGCAAAGGCTCCCAATCGATTTTTGATGGGTAGCGTAAAGTTTTTTTTTAATTACGAACATTTGTTTAAAGCTATTTGGGAGATACATTATTTAGACACGAAATGAAACACTCTATTTGTATTAACCAATAAGCCCTTCATCTCACTAGAGTAGTCCTGTGTCAAAATGAGCAGTTTTACATTCCAAGTGAAAACATTAAAATACAGAAAAAAATCATGGTTGAGTTTCCCACAGCCCACTAGTTTAGCAGAGAGTTTTTCAGCACACAAAAATACATACTTTTTAGCTTACACAAGCAATACAACAAATGATTATCTGATAATTCTATACGGATAGTTAGGAAAATAGCTAAGGTTTTCAATTAATACAATTTTTCAACGGAAATACATTAAATTCTTTATAAATTGAATACTGGAATTTTAAGCAATACGTTTCAAAATGCTTTCGCTGGTTTTCAAATTGCACCTTTTCCTGACATCTTAATATCGTTGCTTAAAAGGCAAAAGTTCTTAACGACACTGATGTAAAAATGTTAAAGTTAAGCACGCAGTTTTTATCAGTGTTTTTTCTGCATCGAATGCTCTGACTCTCGTTTGATTCTGAAGACTTTAGTGGCCCTTCAGCCATCTTAAATATATTTACCATTTTTGGAGAAGGCTTGATTTAAGCGACGCAAGTTTGGAACTGTTCAAGCTTTCAAGTTTTTTTTTCAGTCTTATTGAAAACCTTCTTAAAATTATGAATTTTTAAAACAAAAATTAATTTAATGTCTGGGTAAACTTCCTGAATTGGCGCTTCAGCCCTTTTGCCTTTCCGGCGACGATATATTTTCACAGATATGAAGTTGTTTCTTATTTTCATTATCTTTGGTTTTTTTTACACTAATGAAGATCCTTTCAAGGACACAAGTTTGGGACTTTTTTAGCTTTTTGTCACTTCAGGTAACCCAGTGAGAGCATTGACTTACCTGAGTTAACTTTTTTTTTTCAAAATCCAACCAGGTACTGAAGACTATTGAATTTTATTGTTAAACAAAAAAAACTTCAAAGTGCTCTGTTGAAAACTTCCCAAAATGGCGTTTCAGCCCTTTTGCATTTCCAGCAAAGATATGTTTTTCATAGAATTTTAAAAATAACAGTTTGAAAAATGTACTCTCTGGAAAGTTTGGACATTTTCGTAATCACCCATGAAGAATTGAAATCATTTGTAGTATTGCTTGTATTAGAATACTACAAAGTGACTTTTTGTGTCATTTTTACAATACTGAGGCTTAAACATACTTCTAAGCAGCACCGGACGGTATATTATAACAACTAATAGAAAGATAATATCTATCTGTTTCATTTCAATATTATTTAATGTCAAACTATAAAATTATTTTTAGCAAGCATAGTTGGGAAGACATATTAAAAAAATGAAGAACTAAATGTCCTTATAACACAGATTGGACTATAAGAGCATGTTAATTGCAGTATATGACGAAGAAAATCGAGCTTTCACCTCATAAATTAGCTTGAATACCATTTGATTTTGTACCGAAAGTTGCAATTCTGCCTTCATTATCTAAACTCAAGTTAGTGAAGTAGTCAATAAATCTTTACTTAGATGATTTCATTGAACAAACGATAAATTTGTCATAGACTTTTCGAAAATAAATGACAATATGTCTTCGCCATAAATTAGATAAAAGTTCAAATGCAACAATGATGATGAAAAAAATATTTTTTTAAACACCTGTCATAACTTAACCAACACGTTCATTAGAGCCAGGTTGAGTAGAAAATGTTTGTTGTTATAAAAATTAAGCAGCACAAAGTTTAAAAACTCTTGCTTTAAAGCTCTATTAAAATACAAAGGAAAAGCTACACCAAGTTTTGAAACGAGAAAAAAAGTGTGTTTAAATACAGAAGGGAAACGAAATGTTTTACGCGTTGAAGTTTTGAGTTAAAATCATCAGATATTTCGTTATTATTACCTTACTTGATTTATTTGAGTTCATGCCTTCCTCTCTGTAAATATCTGGAAAGGGTTGGTTTTTACCTGTAAACAAAGAGAAACAGAATATTAAATAATGTTAAGTAATAGGTTGTTTTCATTGTGGTCCTTCAAGCCGGATATTGGACGGTGGAGCGAAGTATAGACCGTAACTCAATGTTCATTATGAAGTCAAAACCAACATAATTAACGGTGTACGTAATGAAGTTTCAGTATCGCATAGACCTAATTCAAAATTCATTATGCAGCGGACTGCTCCGGCAAAACGCGGCATGTCTCCTTGCGAGTAATATGCATTTTAGCACTTAGCGCAGTTCGGCGGCTGTGACCTTAAATTAATATATTTATTGTAAATAGATGTTGCCAGCACTTTCCCACCGAGGGACTGATACTGCAGTACGAAAATGTTGAAACATGAAACACTACGGAAAACAAATATAAACTCTAAGCAGATAATCACGTTTGAAAACGAACTTTTTACAAGTTTTCTTATAATGTATGAATATGTAATGCTCCGTCTATGCTTTAAAAGATTCAAAGAGATTTTACGAAGAGTATCTTAGTTGTATAACATGGAATGTGTATGGACGTCGTAGGCAAGATAATACCCAAAAGAATTTAATTTAAAGACGAAAGTTCAACCACCCTATTATCCCCAGTGTTGAAAAGTGCCTCAAGTCTCCCCAACCCTTATCGCCGCGACCGCCCCTAGCCGCACTACCAAGTACCTGGTATACAGTACCTACTTGCGAGTAATGCTCAGACAGACGTAAAGGCATAGAATTCGGACTCACCCAGATAAGAAGGCTTCATATTACTACCCTCGGACGCGAGCAAAAAGATAATGCTCCACAATACAGAACATCTGCGCAACAACTTAGAATATGTACGAGCACAACGATATAGGATATTTCGTAATGTATTATATTTTTACAATAGACTTTGTTCCGCGTAGAAATAATCTTTGGCAATCTTTGAAAGCCAAATTTTATTTTTATTTAAAGCTACTTTTTCGCATCGTCGAAGAAGGACTTCGGCACAATCGGGAAGGATCGAACAGTTCGAACTAAAGTATAGGACATCCTTGGGAACGTAAAGCGGTCCTGAACCTCTTTCAGCGACTTAATTTATTTCAATTTCCTACTCTGTTCTTTATAAAACGAAGCAAACGGTGGGATAAAAAATTGAAATGTACGGGAAAAGTGGCCAATGTGTAATGAAATTATTTTTTTCATGAGATAACAAGCTGGGATAGAATAATGAAATGATTTGAAAAACATTTTCAGATATTTATTACAGAGCTGCGGAAAATCATTGTTCGTTCTTTTTGTTATGAAATTGAACATTGTACAAACAGAAAGTTTATGAATCGAAGCCGCAATTACGCTGTGGAAATGCAAGCGGTAAAAGTGCAAGATATTGCCCATTGTGCATCCGAGTTTCTCCGTTTATCGCGGTAAGAATAAATACGTTGGTTTGGTCATAAGAAGTTCCAAGGCTGAGAGATATTATGCAGATGCCCTAGGGATGAATTAAGCTCCGCCAGAAACGGGGGGTTTCACAGATAAAATAGGAGGTAGGGGGACTGGAGATGACGTTGCATTCTGTCCCGGAAATATATGCACTTCGTACTTTGACAATGCATGGGTAGGTGCCCTTTGTGGGTATAACATAGGAAGGAAAGTAAGAGACCGCGGGGGAAGATTGAAGACAGTTAAGAATGCCTCGGGGACCTTCTGCGGCAGACTCAGCATTTTGGATTCCGGCTAATTGAGGGGTGAAACGAAATAAATAGTGTAAGATAAAATGTCGTTACTTACGACGATTAAACTTGTAAATCTAAACACGCGGGTCGTTCAGACATTATAATTATTTTGAGAGCTTATTGAAATACGCTTTGAAGATATTTTATTTCAGACTTATATAATATAAAGTCTCTGATATCAAAATAAGCGTCTTTCCGATTAATAAATGATCGTCTCGATAATTCTTAGAAGCATACTTTGCATACTAAGTAGAAAAATTAACTAGCACATTTTAGTGAATTTTAGGATAAAATCTCACCTTAAAGCAACAAGGAACAATTAATAACAAAATTGTGCGATAAAAGCTAATCACTCATTTCTCGAGGCTCCGAGCTTTCCTTTTGATTCTTGAAAGCTACCGTACACGTGTTTCTACTAGGCGGAAAGCTTCTTTCATCTTTCATCCGAGGGAGATAATATGCCATTACTTTCTGGAAGATTCCACTCCTTTTAAAGACGCAGGGGCTGTTACTCGCGCAGAATTCCACTCATTTCAGACATGTCGATATACCGCTTGTCGCAAGGATCACGCACCATTCAAGGTCTTCGAGGAAAACGAATAACGAACGAACGTTTCTTCGAACGCTCAATTCTCAATACCCTTATTGTGACGCGGAATCAAAGGAAATAGGGAATGAATACTATAACAAATAGTTGAGACCTTCCAGTTTAAGCCAGTACAAACAAAGCTTCGCGTGTGTTGGCACGTGAGACGTCTGAATCCATCAATTATTTGCCACATTGTTGGGAGCTTCGTAATCTGGGTGAAAGCAATTAGCAAAATAATTATTACAAACGGTTTGAGCTTTAATTAAATAGAAAATATAAACCCTCTCATGTATTTGGCAGTTGATTGCCGGGCATTATATTAAATAATAATTGCCCGCTTAGAGACGTTGTTTCACACTGAATAATAACAAAATAATTAATGAGTTTGTTTACACGATGGCACAAGGTTGCCCAGAACCACTGAAACTATGACAATATTTTTTTGGAAAGATTTATAAAGGGGGGGGGGGGGTGAAAGTGAAATGGAAGTTTTGAAAGTACGTGCCTATCCATAACTATTTAATCACTGAACAGAGCTAAAGCACCGTTCGTTCCTAAATGGCAATCTCTCATCAGGGCAATAACACGAGTATCTAACAATATGTTCAGTTATAGCAATTAAATGTGTGCAGTCCATTTAATTTAAATACATAAATAAAGGACCTCTGTGTTCAGTGCCAAGGAGTTTACGGTTTTTCCACGAAGGTGGTCAATCCAATGTAGTATACCGTATATTGGTGTTATTTTAAACATTTTTCACTGTCGACCATTTGGTAATAAAATATATATTAATAATAATTAAACATTACACACCAACTCTAAAAAATATTTTAACATTTTAAAAATTAAGATACACAAATGAAAAACATATTAAGAAGTTTGTTTCCAATTTTGCCTACTTGTCTCAGGGCTATTTGTAAAAAAAATATTTCTTGAATTACATTTGAACTTACTCACTGCAAGGTCTTATTGTTCAGCACTCAAAAATGACACTAAATATTATTTTCTAGCATTATACTACAAGCAATCCGAGGTTTCCAGTGAATACAATTTTACAACTGTAATCCTTTAAGTTCTATGAAAAACATTAAAATGACAGTAAAAAGTGCAGTTTTGAAACCAAAAAAAGGCATTTTCGAACGTTTTACCTAAAATTATAGTATGCTTTTTACAAAGAATTTAAAAATATTACTGTTTGATAATTGAATTCACTGGAAACCTCAGATATTTTTCTAATTACCCATGTAGAATTAACAGATGAATCATTTGGAGTATTGATTGTAGTAGAAAGCCAAAAAGTGTCTATTTTTGGGTGCTGACCCTCAAGTAAAACACTAAAAGCGATATTTACAACAAATACGTGATTGCGTAAATAATGAGGTTAATTTTGAAATGTATTGAAATAAACCTCATTTTCTTATTTTTATAAAATACATATTAATGAACAATAAAACTTAACATTACGTGGCATTGACAAGTTTTAAAACAAACATGGGGTGAATTAAGCTAATTGAGGTGAAGTGGATCTCAGAGTTCGCGCTGTATTGGGAGAGTAATTGATTTCGATATAAATTAAATAATTTTATTATCAGGCGTATGTATGGGCGATTTTATTATCAGGTGTATGTTAAGATATGAAGCAAGCAAAGGTATGTAATTCTGAATAAGAACTAGGGTGAATTTTGATGGTAAAGACGGGAGCTTAATTTTAATGAAAACATAATGATTTTTTAAAAAATTTTTAATACCGCACAAGAGTCTCAACTGCTCCCAACTCGTCTAGAGCCAGTGAGACTATGGCATCCCCAATTGGGGTATTTTATGAGGCTGAAGGTAGTGAGAAGGAGATGGGGAAGAGGAAGGTTGGGTTAGGTTAGGTTACGGTAAGGAATGTTGAACTTTTTATTTTTTACAATAAATACCGCACAAGAGTCCCAACTGCTCCCGACCAGTCTAGAGCCAGTGAGACTACGGCATCCCCAATTTGGGGTGTGTTTTGAGGCTAAGGGTAGTAGGGAGAGAAATGAGATGGGGAAGAGGAAGGTTGGGAAGTACGTCGCCATTCAAATCTGGTCACCAAATACATCTAAAGCCATTCCAAGCAACGTTTCGATTCTGAATGATGGTCTTTCACCAAGGCAATAATTGGAGTATCTACCACTCTGGAACGTGTCGCTAATAAACCTTACATTATTTTATATGAATTAAATGTGTTATGATGACACACATGAATTAAATAAAAGTTATTGGCGCACGCCGGGTTTGAACCCGCGACCTTTGGATTCGTGGTCGAGCGTCTGACCACTCGACCATGAAGGCCGTCGAAATTAGTATTATATATATATTTTTTTAAATACTATTAAGGTGGTTTTGAAGATTTTTACATCTCAAAAGCGGTGCAGTTTTTATTTGTATTACCCACGGAAGAGCATTGAAAGAAATACACCATAGATTTCCGTTTGTAAACTCACATCATAGTACTCTATGATCCCAATACGGAACATCCATTAACTTTGGGTAACAACATTTCCAGTAGTGGATTCTATTACTTCAAGATTGCGGAATCAATTGAATAAACTTCAATCCGAATGCTTTATTCCCTTCCACCAATACATATAAGCCTCCTAAGAAACAATGTCGTCCTATTACAAATGGAAATGGCAACAAACTTTAGTAAGGGCATTCCCCGTGGATCTCAAACTGGTCCAAATAAGTTTCAAGTGTTTAAAGGTCGTTTCCTAAATTATTTAGGAATTGCTCAGGTATTAAACGTGAATGTTTCAGTAAATGGAGGAATATTCTGAGGAGTTAAACTTAGAATGCTAGTAAATCAAATAATTTGAGATTCGAAGTTAAATGTTGAAGCATTGGGTAAATTTATCCTCTGCTAACCCATAAACCCCATAATCTGGTACACAGTAAAAGGTTGTGTTAAAATCAATGAAAATACCCATCTCCGTGAGAACATTCTGAAATATATTAAAGCAAGTGAAATGTATTAAGAGTCAGCACTCAAAAATACAAACTGTTTGGTTTTCTAGTACAAAAAAACAACCAATTATTTATATTTTAATTATATACGGGTAGTTATAAAAATGTTTAAGGTGCCTAGTGAATACAATTCTTAAACAGTAATCTTTAAAATTCTTTATGGAATGCATATTGGAATTTTAGTTAAAACGTTCAAAAATGCCTTTGCTGGCTTCTAAACTGTACCTTTTATTGACATTTTAAGTATTTTTTCATAGAATTTTAAAAATTACAGTAAAACAATTGTATTCCTCCGAATTGTTTTTTAACTGCCCGTATAAAATTTGCCGACAAATCATTTGTAGTATTGCTTGTATTAGAATGCTACAAAGTAACGTTAAGTGTCATTCTTGAGTACTGACCCTTAACCGTCAAATTCAAAAGATAAGGTTCCATACAAATTATTCTTTGTTATAGATGATATGAAAAAATCTGAGAGGCAGAGAATGGATTCTAAGAAACTGGAGTCTTGTGTCCAAAGTAAATAATGCAAAAAATAAGTCTTAAGTTTCCAAAGACTGTCTTTCGAAACGTGTAAACACAATTGCTGAACAAGCTGAAAAAAAAGTCTACTATTTTATTTATTTATTGATCTTATGTTTGATCACATCATTCTGTACCTTAGAGCAATAATATACAAGAGGTATAGCTGTAGATCGATCTGTAGTGAGTTTTTACTAGCTTTTACCTTGAAGTAACTGACTCGGTTGGAAAAGGGCGTGGCTAAGACTGGGGCTACGGTGTTTGTATATCCATTCACAGCACATGTCGACATAATGTTTTTGTTTATTCGTATAGCCACTTTTCACAGTATTTTTTATCAATAAAAATATAGCATATAAGCAAATAAACCGTTTAGTTGTGTCAAGTTTAGTGTCATAATAAAAAAATGTGGGCGGAGTCCCGCGGTGGCCCAGTAGCTTAAGATCATTGCGTCATTTAAATTTTTGTCTCTTTTCTCTTATGGTGATGTAAAAACCCGAGAAAGTGTTTTTTCTGCAAGTTTGTGTAGGTTGGGTAAAAATAATTAGCTATCCCTCCATATATTGTTACTTCAAGTTCTGTACTCTGATTCAGTGGCGGCTCGTGATTTTTTAATGTGCTAGAGTGGTAAGATTGAAAAAAAACGTCATCATTGATGTTGTGGTAGCCGAAAACATTTTTTATTTTTTTCTAAATTTCAACTTTTTGTATGAAGATTTTTCAGAAATCCGTGCGGTGCACCACCAAAACTGAAAAATCCTGAAATTCTTCATACAAAAAATAAAATTTTGAAAAAAAAATAAAAATCATTTTCGGCTACAACAACACTAACAATGTCGTATTTTTCAATCTTAGCACAATAGCACACTACGGCCTCACGAGCCGCCACTGCTCTGATTTATAAGAACAACCTTCCTATCAATCAACTAATGTTATCTTTTCTTAATGTCGTAAAGTTCATATAAATATGATGAAATTGAACAAACATTTAACATTTCTTCATCAGAAAAGCGTAGGAAAGACTTTGATTTAATTTGCATTTTCAAAATTATTCATTGTATTATTGACTCACCTTCTGTGTTGCAATTCACCCAGTTCAATATTTCTTGCCGTAGACGTAAACAACGAATTGCTGTTCCTCAATCATCACTTCACTAATTATGGGTATCAAATTATCCAAATATTATTATCATTCTCCACTGTCCGGAATGACGAAAAATTTTGCTACCAGTATAAATGTGGCCAAAAATAACGGCCTCCATGGTTGAGTGGTAAGACGCTCGACTACGAATCCAAAGGTCGCGGATTCAAGCCCGGCGTACGTCACCTTCCTCTTCCCAATCTCTTTCCTCTCCCCACTACATTCAGCCTCACAACATACCCTATTTGGGGATGCCATAGTCTCACTGGCTCTAGACAGTTGGAAGCAGTTGAGACTCTTGTGCGATATTCATATTAAAAGATTTAAGACATTATTTACGACTCTACCAAACCCATGACTTGACCTTGGCTTTGACTTGAATGTTCTTTGTAATGTATATTTTTATTCTATTTTTTGTCATTGCTTCGTTATAATATTATTTATGTGCTGTTCTTTCTCTGTTGCTCTTTTCTCATTTCGTGTTATGTTTTTTTTTTTGTAATTGGACAATAGTCCGTTAGTATATAAATAAACAATTAATGTTGTATGACCTGGTGTCGAGTTCCCGATTATTTTGTAGGTAAAATTATGAATTTTCATTTCTTTGCCCGTACCTCTATATCTCATATGGTAAATACAGTTCATTTTTCTTTCAAACCCCTTTGATGTCTTGTCAATTTGTCACCAGTATCTTCTTTTTATGTAATTACTGCTTGTTGACTTATACATTATTTCTGTGTACAATGTTATTGAATAGCACGTAAACAATATTCTGCGAACCTAAACATATAACCTTCTCTGGGAAGGTTTCAGCCTTAGCTTAGAATTCAGAACTATAGGGCATAGATTGCAAATCTCAGTAAGTTTCACGACGAGGGTGACCGAATTGCAGGAGCCAAATGCAAATTCCCGGCAAACAGCTTCATTAAGTGCCGGTAGACGGAAATGAAGGAACTAGAGACCAGCCCTCGCTACGGTGCCCGTGCAGATACTAATGGAGTGGTCGAAACAGTAATTGCTTCCGTTGGCTTTCATCGACAAATACTACTGCATACGCCATGCATCAAGGTGTGTATCCATGTCTTTCAAAACACT
Source organism: Drusus annulatus (assembly GCA_022651775.1). Taxonomy (NCBI): domain Eukaryota; kingdom Metazoa; phylum Arthropoda; class Insecta; order Trichoptera; family Limnephilidae; genus Drusus; species Drusus annulatus. Next base: position 414,035 of record JAGWCC010000140.1, read on the forward strand.
GAATTTGAAGATGAAAACTTATTATTTTTTGAAGGACCAAGAATTATCAGCAATTAAAATTACACATTCCAAATTTTCAGGTAAAGTAAAAATGAGACATTTGGGATGCTGATTTGAAAAATGGCATCAGATATTTTTCTGGACTAGGAAAAGATCAAAATTATGAGGCACCAAAATGTTGGCCAGTGTTATCATTCAACAAAAAATTCGAAAGATGTTTTTGTATCGTAAATTTTCAATTTACGTAAGGAGAAGGACTTGAATAAAATTAAAATATCCTAATATAATAATATTTAATCAATTTTTTAATTAATTTATCTCTTGAATAGTCTTTGATAAAATTTAAAAAGATAGTTTAATAATTGAATGCAAAAAACTTGTTATTCTCACAGAAAACCAAAAAGTGTGAATTTTCATAGTTCAGTTTACTTAATACATACCAGCAGATGAGTGGCAACCAGGAGCGGCTCGTGACTTTTTAGTGTACAAGCGTGCTGAGATTGAAAAATACGACGTTATCGATGTTGTTGTAGCCGAGGGTCACTGACCCACCAAAACTGAAAAAATCTTCATATAAAAATAAAACTAAAATCGTTTTCGGCTACGACAAGATCAATCGTGACGTTTTTTTTTAATCATAGTAGTCTAGCACACCAAAAAGTCACAAGCTGCCACTGGTAGCAACACATGTGATAATATTTAAATCGCAATTTTAATGTTTACACCACAATTTAAAGCAGACGTCTTTATGGATATGATGAAAGTGTAAAAATAATAACCGACCACGCAATTTCATACGCAATTTATACAGAATCCTTCATTAAAATTCTCATACATACTATTATTCCAACTTTCAAGTGTTTGCTCCACTTGACAGTATCACGTCTTTCTGGGACGATCCGACTTGTTTCTCCATCTACTGGCGCATAACATAACCATCTCCTCCCTCGAAACTCCTTTTTTTGTCTGTCCGCTGTACGTGTCGAACTTATGGGTGGAGACCAATTTTAGATTTAAGTTGAACGTAGATAGTTATCATTAACAGTGATAAAGTTTTCATGCAAATTAAACTTTCGTCTTTACCATTAAAATTCACTCTAGATCTTAAACAGAATAACAGACCATTGCTTGCTTAATATACACCTGAGAGAGACTATTCTGCAGAACGCTTCGAAACTATTCCCCGAAAGTATCAGAACTATTTTACGTATAATTATTCCAGGAGTATTCCATTAATTTAAACACGCTGTATCTGTAGCAAGGATTCGCCAGGCACCGGTATCCTTAAACGGACATAACTTGAATATAGCAGGCCTATTCCACAGAAGTAGCCTGTTATTCGTCTAGATAATTAGAGAGCCTTAACCTGGAGATTAGGGGAGGATTTAGGTTCAGAGTGCCGGGTGCATTGAGGTGATTCTAATGTGGATTGTAGTGGTGAGATAATTGGAAGTAGTTTCTACCGCAATCCTGAGGTTAGGGGTGTTGCACACAACTAGATTTCTGATATGTTAATCCATACAACTGTTTCACTTAATTGAGGATGAAAATAGAACTGTATTCTTTACAATAATTGTTATGATCAATCAATTCTGCCGATATTGTATCGTAAAAACGAAACACTGCCGTAACATAGAACATTTTCGTGACAAACACTTTTTTCTATACATTTCGATGGACGTTGAATGCACAGTGATGTTGCCGGCGCAATTTAAAAAGTAATTTTCCCATGATGTAAGTAATTTTTAAATGATTTTATTATGGTTTACGGAATATTTAAAGTAAACTGAAAAAATATATTTATTTTCATGGCGCCGTTTCAGAGATGGTGCAATTGATTTTTTATTTTACATAGTTTGACCGTATGGTAGATCCGGCGCTGTGTTTCAGGAGGCAAAAAAGCTCTACGAATATTTCGAAATTTTACAGCACAAACAAAAATGTTTTTTCCGAAGAAACAGACAACCGAATGTCATCGTGCATTTAACTACACGTAACACTGTACTCATGGTGATGCGCAAAAATCTTTCTCATCTCCGATCTCGGGTCCTTAAGCAGTTAATGATTTTTAACTCTCTCTTCTGATTTCCGAATAACTTTCAAATAACAATAAATTCCAAGCTAAAAAACTTTCATTTTAACCATCAAGTTGTTTTGTCAATTAAGAAGAATAATAATAGACAATAATTAATTGGCTATTTTGAATTTGCTTATTTTCAGAGGCTTTAAAAATAGCACCACAAAGGCACTTGACAAAGCTAGAAAATGATTTAAAGTATGAGTAGTTAAAATTATCTTAAAAATTCTAAGCTGTTCAAATTTGAACGTGTACGTGTACGTTTACGTGTAATTTGACCGTATTAAGCGTAATGAATAGGGTTAAGAAAGGCACGCTTAGATGGTTTGGGCATGTAGAGCGAATTAACGAAGAAAGGAGTGTGAAAAAGAATAATGGTGCGAAAGTGAATAGAAGAATAAGTCGGGGACGCCCGAGGAAAGAAATGGCACGATCAAGCGAATCAAATACTTGAGTCGGTGACTATGTGAAAAGTCAGAATAAAAGAAGAGTATGTATGAGACGATGTATGAATGTAAATGAAACAAGGAGTGCGCGCCCAGATAGTTGTGGGGCGGTCCGTCCTCTCTGGATACCCCTGCGGCGAAACGGCGTGATGGTTAGTTAGTTATACTGTTAGGTAAAAGACGTTATTCCACATTGTTTTGAAAGAAAATTTAGAACTCAGTGATACAACATATGATACAACATATGATACAACCTATGATACAACATATGATACAACATATGATACAACATATGATACAACATATGATACAACATATGATGCAACATATGATACAACATATGATACAACCCCTGCGACGAAACGGCGTACAACATATGGATACAACATATGATACAACATATGATACAACATATGATACAACATATGATACAACATATGATACAACATATGATACAACATATGATACAACATATGATACAATATATGATACAACATATGATACAACATATGATACAACATATGATACAATATGATACAACATATGATACAACATATGATGTACAACATATGATACAACATATGATACAACATATGATACAACATATGATACAACATATGATACAACATATGATACAACATATGATACAACATATGATACAACATATGATACAACATATGATACAACATATGATACAACATATGATACAACATATGATCACAACATACCCCTATTCGAGGATGCCATAGTCTCACTGGTTCTAGACGGTTGGGAACAGTTTAAACTCTTGTGCGGTATTCACTATGGGGAAACGGCGTGATGGTTAATTAAATAGTTAGTTATCATACTCTGCAGCATTAATATTCATTTAGACAAATCATGGAAGATTAAAAAACATGGTCATTTTTCTCAATGATTAAAGTGCTTTCTGAATAATATATAAACGCCAACACAAAATTACCTATGGGTAAATGTTTCCTACTGGTGTAATGTGTGTTATCCATAACACTGCTTGATTAATATTTCAAATCACCAAACATTTGACGTGTACTGAAAAGATTTCAGTTTTCAGACTGCTGGAATAAAATGATCCGACGCCTACTGAATGTGAATACATAGCTCGTCTACGGTTCAGGCACCAGACAGAGAAGGGGATGAAAAGGGGGGTGTAAAAAGGGCAACGAACTAATAGACGGTATTATCCAAAGGCATAAATAGTTGAGGTCTGGAGCCATTCAGCCGTTTACTAAACGAAAAACATTATGAGCGCGTCGCTTAGGAAACATTTAAAAAACGACAAAGGGATGTAATTTTAGTTCATTTAATATTATTATTTTTAGACAAACCCGGGTTACAATTAACCTGACAATATTTGAAAAATTCCTACTACTATCATAAAAAGCATAAAAATGTTGCTTGTGCAATTATTCGACGGCCTCCATGGTCGAGTGTGCGTGCGTGCGCCAATATTTTTTATTTAATTAATATGTGTCATAACACATTTAATTCATATAAAAATAATATATAGTATATTTGCGGCACGTTCCAGAGTGGTAGAAACTCTAGGTATCGCCCTGGTGAAAGACCACCATTCAGAATCGAAACGTTACTTGAAATGGCTTTAGCCGTGTTTGATGACCAGATCTGAATAGCCAGGTACTTCCCAACCTTCCTCTTCCTAATCTCCTTCCCCTCCCCACTACCTCCAGCCTCACAACATACCCTGTTTGGGGATTCCATAGTCGCACTGGCTCTAGACGGTTGGAAGCAGTTGAGACTCTTATGCGGTATTCATATAAAAAAATTAAAAAATGAGAATTTCCAGAGGAATTGAACCCACGACGCCAGAGCGGGAATCTGACGAGTTTGTCCACTCAGCTACTAACCGGTCAAAGAATATTTTTGATTATTTATCGCACAACTACACCGCCATAAGCAAAAGAATCGGATGTTTTGAGTTAAGCCCTACGTTTGGTATTGTACCTTTCAAAGAGCACCAAGCAAAAATATAAGATCTCAAACTAGAATGATTTCTGCACAAAATTTAAGTATTTTTTTAAACAATTCTACTGAATTCTACGAAACTGCCACAGCAAATAGTTATTCAAAGTTCTACACATTAGATAACGTGGTAATAAACACTTTTAAATTGTAAAAAAGTGTATGAAAACTTGACTAGTGTAAATATCCATACAATATAAATTGTCGCCGGAAAGGCAAAAGGGCTGAAGCGCCATTTTGGGAAGTTTTTACCAGAGCACGTTTAAGTTTTTTACAATAAATTTAATAAGTCTTCAGTACCTGGTTGTATTTTGAAGTTAACCTGAAGCGAAAAAAAGTCCAAAACTTGTGTCGCTTGAGTCAAGTCTTCTCCCAAATGGTAAATATATTTTAGATGGCTGAAAGGCCACAAAAGTCTTATGTTTTACCAAAGTGTCGCTTAATTCCTTTTACCTTTCCAGCGACGATATAGTGATGATGCAAAACTGTTATTTCAAAAGTCCATTATCTCAAATAGACATACACTTCGGGTCGTAGAATTAATGTCATGTTAAAATTTTAATTTAATAAAATTATAAAATGTTACCTCCACGTAATAACTTTTTTCTAATAGTTATTTGATTTCACCTTTCTCTTCTTTTCCTTTTTATTTATTTTTCCTTTTTATTACTTTTTATTACTGTGCACAACCTAAATAATATCTATAAAATGCAACCTCCGTGTAATAACTTTGTACTAATTTTCATTTAATTTCATCTTTCATTTCTTTTCTTCTTTCTCCTTCATCTTTATTAATATTTACATTTAATATATTATAAAATTTATGTACACTACGTCTGTCTTGACACAGGAATATCATAATGTAACAGACATGGACCAAACCCATGTATTTTATTTTTTATATTTAAGCAAGGATAAATAAAAATAAAAAAATTTAAAAAATTACAAACAGACATCGATTCAAAATTTAACAATGCTGCCTTGCTAACGATAGCATTGCGGTGTGAAAGTGAAACCACCAACATGTAAACAAACTCACAAAAGTTTATTCGGCGTGGTAGTTTAAATAATGAATTTCGTTTAAAACAATGATTGATGGCAACACAGAGGTAGTTCTTACAAGTTTTCAGCAGTTGGTGTTAACCTGAGCTCTGTAACCGTAACCAAACATAGATTAAGTACCCGCCCCGATAGAATTCCTGCTGCGCGTAGCTAGTAGCTACACACAGCTGAACTTCGGTGTTGTTATTCTACACCCGGAGAGCCATAAATCCAATGCCCAGTTTGCCAGAAGGAAACTATGTTCTAACAGTTTAATCAGCGGAGAAACTTAAACAATACCCTGTTGCATTTCCAAATACTAGAACTAGTGAGAGGGGGACAACGGAAGTTCAGAATTATTGTATTATTTTATTTATTTATAATTAATGCTTTGGAAACATGAGTGTGGCAATGTAACCATTTTCAAACTTTTAGTCATTTCTATCTCTGTATCGTGTGAATGAGAATATTTGTTAATCCTATCTACTCGTATATTATACTCCTCTGAATTGTTGTAATCTTACCCTCACATCAAAATCCGTGAGGATTTTATTACATACCCCTCCATACAATTAATATAAGAAAAAATTATTGTATACAGTGCCTAAAGTACATATTTTCGCGAAGTAAACTATTTGCAAAAAATGAAAATCGTTACAGCAACAGAATAAATAATGTACTGGAGGTACCTCTCTGCAAAACTAGACTTGCGCAGAGACATGCATACTTCATTGCCCCAAAAATGTATAATTCACTTTCATTACATTTTAAGTGTTCAAATTCAACTTCCTTAAATACATACAAAAATGTAATAAAAAACTGGATAAAAGCAAAAGATACCAGCCTCTTCATACTATAAGTGCTAAATTCTAAAAAAATTAACTAACTTATCTGTTGTGATTTTGTATTTGAAAAAAAAAAAAAAATAAAGTTGGTTAAAACAAAAATACCAACCTCTTAATACCATAACTGCTATATTTTTTTTTTAAATTCTTAACTAACTTATCTGCTGTGATTTAAAAAAAAAAAAAAAAAAATTAAAATGTTTTGCTTAATTTGAAATGTAACTCTTTATTAATTGTAATTATATACTGTTTATCTATTTATATTATTGCTATAGAGAACCTACTATTGATTTATATTAGTATACCCACGCACTGGCTTTTGCCTATGTGGGATTTTTTGTTATATCTACATTGTTCTTCCTTATTTTCTTTTCTTTATTGTTTATAATATGTTTCTTTCTTTTTAATTAATGTTTTTACTTTTGTAATCTTTTTTCTTTCTAATTTAAAAAAAAATGTATGTGACAAAAAATCAAATAAAAAAAAAAAAAAAAAAAAAAGTCGAAGTTCGACTTCATTAGTTCCACTCCGGAAAGCGCGAAGAGGGTATTCGTCAAACATGTGCTTGACATTTATTAAATTAATTTATATCACTAATTTTAATAATAATGTCTAAGTTCATTAGTAAAGAATCAGTATATCTGCTTTCACACTAGCTTTCCTGCCTGGTTTCGCCCATTATAACACTATTTTGCTTATCGAATAGTAATTTTGAGACGGTATTAAACAACGACCGTTTAGTAGCTAAGTGGAAAAACGCGCCGGATTCCCACCCGTCGTGGATTCAATTCCTGAGAGATAAGTCCTCCATCATTGCACAAGCATCTTCTTGCACTTACTACTATGGTAAAAGGAGTTTTTTATAAAGTCAGGTTATTCGTAACCCAGGTAAAGTTACATAAAAAAATGGGACTTCATTATTAAATTATTATAGTGAATACCGCAAAAGAGTTCCAACTGCTCCCAACCTTCTGGACCCAGTAGGACTACGGGATCCTCAATGTCGTGTATGTTGTGAGGCTGAAGGTAGTAGGGAGGGAGCGGAGATGGGAAAGAGGAAGGTTGAGAAGTACCTGGCTATTTAAATCTGGTCACCAAACACGGATACTGCCATTTCAAGCAACGTTTCGATTCTGAATGGTAATATTTCACCAGGATCTACCACTCTGGAACGTGCCGCGAAGATACTATTTTATATAAAATAAATGATTATGAAAAGTGTAATTGATGATTAAACAAACTATAGTAAGAAAAATCAAAATAATAATTTTAACTCCGGTATGAATTTTATACAAAATTAATCCTAGGAATGGATTTTATACTGAAATTACCATCATATGTTAAACATAAATCATTGTCTAAATCCAAAGTATTGTGTGATTTTTAAATTGTTAATACGAGTATATTTGAATCGATTTAAAAGGAGACAAAATGGTCACGAAATACAAACAGTTTTTCATTGAATGCAATCAATGGATGCATCAAAACAATTGTTTGAAAATTAAAGGCTGGTTCGTCGTTTTAAAATGTTTACGTGTTTTTGTGACACCGAGAGCTTTTCTGTCTGTACTGTGTGAAAGTGCGGGGAAATATATCAACATGGCTTAGGCGACGTTGGGGCGGTAAACAAGGGAGAACATGGTCACGAAATACAATCAGTAAATCATTGATTAAAATCAGTACTTACGTGACTGGATAATACGTAATAATGTCGATATTATGGGCTGGTGGTCGATTTCAACCTTGTATGTATATTGTTGGAAGAACTCTATATATTTCAATGGTGAAATTTCACCCTGAACAAATATAGAATAAGCAATTTATTTTATGAAATAATAACTTTGTATAAGACCACAGATTTTATTTTAATTTTTATACCGACCAGTTTCGTTTAGTCTAAGCATTATCAGGGTACAAAATTATACTAAAAAAAATACAAAGTGTGCGGTTACATACATACAGAGGGAAAAAAACAATATAAAATTAAATAAGAGAACAGTGAGAAAACAATAGATTAACATTTTAACTATAACAAAGGAACACAGAGAAAGAGACAGATAATATGAAATGAAAGAGGCAAAACGTACGTAAAATTAATTATTATTTCATTTTAATTAAAAAGGTCAAACCACAAAGTCATTGCTTTCTACAAAGAAAAAAGTATTTTATATTTTAACAGTGAAATCTATATTTAAAAAACCGTAACTCTTGTCCTACGTTCGAATTTATAATTAAAAAAATTATGTTTCGTGCTGAAAATAAGTTTGGATAAGACCACAGATAATTTATTTTTTAAGACCGACTGGTTTCGCTTAGCCTGAGCATCATCAGGGTACAAAAAATTGTAAACTTTAAATTTCAGTTTGATTTTGTACCCTGATGATGCTTAGGCTAAGCGAAACCGGTCGATCATAAAAATTTAAATAATATCTGTGGTCTTTTACAAAGTATTTTTTTCATTTCTTTAAATATGTCAAACCACAAAGTGATTGCTTTCTACGAAAATAGGAAAAAACGTGTTTTTCAATTAATACACTTTCCACAATCTGATAGTATTAATACGCTAAGCCGTCTTCTGTACATGATTCGTTAGATCGCCGAGTGGAGCACTAATGTATGCAAACACAATACTGGTAATTTTCGTTCATACGTAAAAAAGTTTGAAATTTAATTTCGGTGACGCTGCTTCACGATGTACTCACTCTGTCCCTTTTGACGTGTGCATCAAGACTAAACTAGTATTTTTTATTTGCCTGAATAGTTTGGGTTTTTCCACCTGTCAATGACTACCATGTGATTAAAATGCTTATGTGCGAAGTGTTAATAAAAAGGTAAGAAAAATAGTTTTGATTCGTCGCGTACGTAATCGAGTGTATTTCACTGGCGCCATCCACGCTCTGGCAATAAAACGTACTTGGCGATGTGTACTCAAAGGGCTTTAAGATTTAGATAATTTAATGAAAACGAACAGGACTCGTAAAATTCCAGGAAGGACACGTCTTCTCGAGAGTATTAGGAGCACAAAGGCAGGACTTCATTACGCTTCTCCCGATAAAAGTCGTCGATCCCTTCAATAAAACATCGCAGTGCGAGGGACAAGTCGAGAGAAGGACTTTTTACAACAAACAGTAATAAATGTACGTCCGAGCCGATATCCAGGGGGTCATCTTCAAGAAGGGTGACTACTGACTCCTGCTGTTACAGAAATACATTTTATGATGAAAGCCTTCTCTGGAGAGATCCTGAGCCAAGTGTTAGGGTTAGCACATACATTGAATTAAATATGCGAAACGAGTTTGATTTATCTTCCACTCTACTTTTGCCATATTTTTAAACTATTAACTTGTTGACTCAAGCCATGATCTTGAAATTTTTGGTACCAGTCTCAATGATTTTCGACATTCTTTACGACTCTACCAAAACCTTGACTTGACTTTGGCTTTAACTTAAACGTTCTTTCTAATATATATATTTGTCATTGCTTCGTTAAAATATTACTACTGTACTGTTTTATCTCTGTTACTGGTTTTTTTCCATTTTGTGTAATGTATTTTTTTTAATTGACGCTTAGATGGTTTGGGCATGTAGAGCGAATGAACGAAGAAAGGAGTGTGAAAAGAATATATGATGCGAAAGTGAATGGAAGAAGAAGTCGAGGACGCCCGAGAAAGACATGGCACGATCAAGTAAATCAAATACTTGAATCGGGTCGTGTGAAGAGTCAGAATAACAGAAGAGTATGTATGAGACGATGTATGAATGTAAATGAAGCAAGAAGTGTGTGCCAAGACAGAGTTGTCTGGCGGTCTGTCCTCTCTGCCTACCCCTGCGGGGAAACGGCGTGATGGTTAGTTAGTTTTTTTTTATTATTTTTTTTTAAATTGGACAATAGTTAGTCAGTATATAAATAAATAAAGCAGAAATTCTGTTTTTTTGTTCCGCTAAATAGTCTTGAATGGTGAGATCTGGCGGCGTAACAATTGCACTGCTTGTTAATAGGTTAACGCGATATTTACTATTTTCAGCTCCACACACCACGAGCTATAGAGTTTTTGAATACCAACTAAGTGGTCAAAATATAAACCCAGAGCGGTAGACACTAGTATCGCCCTGGTAGAAATACCACCATTCAGGATTGAAACGTTGCTTAAATGGCTTTAGCCATGTTTGGTGACCAGATCTGAATAGCCAAGTGCTTCCCAATCTTCCTCTACCCCATCTCTTTCATATCCCCACTACATTCAGCCTCACAACATACCCCAATTAGGGATGCCAGTCTCACTGGCGGTTGGGAGCAGATGGGACTCTTGTGCGGTATTCACTATAAAAAAAATATCAAAAGGCATTACGCCATATTGTTAGTTCCATATAATCAACTGTAAGTATGATATGCAAATAAAATGTTTTCGAAAAAAGGTAGAACATCATTTAACACATGAAAGTTACATGTCTATGAAAAACGTTACTTAATTTTGGAAGTGTTAAAAGGGGTAACATAATTTCGCCCGAACTTAAATAAAAGATATAATTAAACCAAACCCCTCTTCAGTAGGTAAAATGTCGGAATGACTGTGTGGCGCAGAGATAATAAAACAAACCGTGCTTTCCAGCCACTGTATGGTCACCCTTAATAAAGTGTGAGGTGAACATCTCAGCGGGTGACAAAGGGGGGAGAGGGTGGCGAGGAGCGGCGGAGGGGTTGGCTTTATTGGCCCGGGGGGTTGACTTGGTGCCATAATGCGAGATGCGTGTAGCAACCACCATCCCACCCCACACCAGGGGATGCTGTGATTACTATAGGCGTGCGCTGCAGTCTACTCCTTATTTCGTGTTTGAAATATCATCTTGCGAGGCTTGTTTGTCGATGTGGATGAAAGTCGAGAAGAAATTTAAAATCGAAAAAAAATAAGTATTACGAGATTTAAGGTTTTTTAGGGCATAAAATTTAATCGAAATACAAATCACGAATTGAAATAGAAAACGTTTATATTGATGTTTCTGAGATAATTTATGGAAAATACACACTTGGATGTAGCGTCGTGATGATGACTTTTTTTTAAATGTGACGCCTCACAATAACACCTATATCGCAACACAGATGGACAACGTTGTGAGGCGGGTGAAGGAAGGGGATATAAGAAAGGATTATTTAATGGGGGCCTTGAAGATATCTAGGCTGGGAGATAGTTGAGCTGAGTCAACGGTGTGTTGGCCGCTATTGTGAAACAGGATGAAATTACGACATTGTAAAACCTCTCAAATTACAAATTCAAATCGGAGTGCCGCGAGTAAGAAGAGAGACGCCGCGATCCCCGCAGCAGACATAGATGAGCGAATTAGCTCGGTTTTTCCGCTGGTACCCACCGCGCCTGTGGGACTGGACTCAAGGACTCCGAGCACGCAGTTTCAACGCGTTTTCCAGTATCGGTGATAAATAAATAAAATTGTACAATAGTTTGTCTTTACGAGATCCTAACGTTATCCACTAAGTTAATCAAGCCTTTTCTGAGCCTAAAATCACTATTCTCAAATATAACCCAGAAAACATTGGCGAGAGTGTATGAATTATTATTAAAATTCCTAAAACCCTGTCCAGAATCGGCCCCTTTTACAAATCCCAATTATAACAAAGAAAAATAAGGTCCTCTCTAAATCAACATAAACGAAATTTCAAACACGACAAACCTGTTCTATCCGCTAGAGCTACCGGGAAGGCAATTAAAAGGTTAAGTGGATCTGTAAGAACCACGAGTTTTCTCTGATATTATATATTGCGAACGTTTTAAAAGTTAGGCGGGATTTCGTGCCGTAACACTAGCGAAAACAAGACGGAAGCAAACGCACTAAAACAAACGGTGATAAATAAACAATTTAGTATAATGGTTTGTCTCTACCATTATTCACTTCTAATGTAATCCACTGCATATAAGTTAATTAACCTTTTTCTGGGCGTAAATTCACTATTCCCAAAGATAACCTAGAGAGCATTTGCGAGAGTATATTCTTTTAGAAATTCCTGAACCCTGTCCAGTATGGGCCCCTTTTGGTAACTCCCATCTTTAACAAAGAAGAAGAAGGTCCTCTTAAAATATAAATAAACGAATTTCGAACACGACAAACCCCTATATCCGCTAGAGCTACCGGGAGGGCAATTAAAAGGTAAGTGGATCTGTAAGAACCAAGAGTTTTCTTTGTTATTATCTTTGGCGCATGTTTAAAGTTGGCGGGATATTGTTGAAGGTTTTAGAGAATAATAATAATTTGTAATTTGTATGAATAGATCCTTCCGTGGCAACGTGGAATGGAATACATCAGTATTCCGATAGCCAACACATAATACGACAAATAACTGAAAATCCTTAAATCTACGAAAACCTTTTGTTTTATACACGTGGGTTGAATAAAAGTCCACAAATGAGAGTGGCGCCAGTAAATTGGAAAATGATGTTATGCGAAATCGTATCAGAAACGCATTTCGCATAACACAATGCGCTTTTACAAGACTTTGTTTTTATGGTGTTTTACTATGGGTGGTTTGTAGGTAGTTTTGGGGTGGTTTCAGGGTGGTTTTGGGTAGGTTTTGGGCGGTGGGTGTAATGCGAGATGTTTGTTTCTCCCTCGGCTGCCCTCACAGCCCATCGCTTTTAGGGGATGAGTCGTAGATTATACCAGTTGTGTAAGAGAAACTTTGGAGCAAAGGAGTTTTTGTTATGCATATGGAAAACAGGATTTGATTAGGGTATCCGTGAAAAGATAATTTAAATAAGGGAAGGAAACAAGTTTAACTCACTGACGGTTCGGTAGGATATCAAAATAAATGGAAACGTATTTAAAAAAAAATGTTAAATGGGTTTCTTCTATGGAAACTATTTTACATTAAGAAATAGGCATTATCTGGCAAATTATAAAATGCGAAAACATAATACATTCACAAAATAGTTTAACATGATTCCATTTACTCAAAAATAATTCTCAAAATTCCTTCTAAAATCATGAAAAATCCGAATCTTTTGAGGTTTATATATTGTAATTAAAAACAAAATAAAAATTAAATTCCTCTGAAGTGTATTATACTTTTTGATTTTTTAAAATCATTTAGTTTGGTTGGGTATTGAGCCTTAAATACAAAACAAAATTTTGTATAAAACAGGACAGGTATTTTTATTATTAAATTAATGTTCACTATGGTGTACATATTTGGTGTATTGTTCGCCCACTATGCTGGAAATATGCCTAGGCTATGTGAGGCAATCATCGGAATACTACCGAAAATATATCCTATTATTTTCTTATATTTTCAACTATACTGTCACACTTATAAAAATTATTCCGCATTCATACAATGACAATTATTATTTCAATTGTATGTATAATATTTACATACTTATTAAACGGAATTTTATTCTTAGGCTGTCGAAACTGATTTAAATGCTTACCATACCAGGTATATATTTATTCTTCTAGTATTTCATACAACAATATTGAAACTACATTCCATTAAATTGTTCATACTGAAGAAGAAAATTAAATACGTTGTATTTTTTACAATAAAAACCTTGAAAGTGATGTACACGTGTCCCTCAGATAATAACGAGGGAAGGGTCTTACAACTATAGCCTCGAATACCAAAGGACACAATACAGTATTATTCACGATATTTCGCTGGCATCGTAAAACGTCCACTCCGTATTGCCAACCTGAAATTGGAAAGAGGGGGCTGGAGGATTAGCGAGGGGTACAGAAGGTTGTTATTTATATTGCACCGTGATAGTCGGATAATTGCAAAGATAAACACACGGGAAGAGCAACCCCTGTTTTGTCAGCGAACAACGAATCACCCCCCGTATCAAAAATAGACTTGGGTACATCAATAATTTTCGGCGGGGAGTGAGAATTCTGACTTTTGATACTGAATCAATTATAAAAAAATAATTGGCATGCTTTTGTGAAATGTCACGTATCTTCCATTCTGGAACGTGCCGCAAACATACTTTTTATTATTTATAGAAATTAAATGTGAATATTTAATTATACAAATTTTATTTGACTATGCCGGGTTTGGACCCGTGATCTTTGGATTTGTAGTAGAGCGTCTAGCAGGCTGTTTAATTCAAAGCTAGCAAAAAATGATTCGGCTACATTCGTTCAAGCAAGCCGCATACAATATTTGCCTCTGAAGCCAAAACTATTGAAAGTTGGTTGAATAAAGATCACAAGACGTCACCACTAGAACAGTGGGAGGCAGCTAGCAAACCTCGGCCACAGGGGAGGAGCGATCGCTCAAGGAAGAAGGCTGTAAGGCTGCAGGGGTAGAGAGGATCGAAGGAACGAAGACGCGAGACTCGACATGCGCCACGCGCCACGAGCCACGCGCCTCGCCCCACGCGCCACGCACTATGCTGTAACAAATTGCTCGTGGACAGGTGACAGCTACGTATGAATTAACCAACTGGAAAAATACATTCGCAATACGTAAGATATCAATCTTTGAAACGTATTCCCTGACGATATTTTATACTATATTATGAGAAAACAAATTAACACGAGTAAACCTGTTAGGTGCTACTGAACTCGCAGCGACCTTTGTCCTATACTAGCTTTACCACTCCGTTTCGCACGACATTCGGTTTGAAAAATATGAAATAGATTTTATGCCGTTTTGTTTTATCTTTTAGAGTTGAATGAATTTTGCCAAGTTTCATAACTAGCGGTGACCGGTTAGAAGCTGAGTGGAAAAACTTGTCGCATTCCCACCTGGGCGTTGTGGGTTCAATTCCTCGTCTAGCCTCCATCATTGCACAAGCAACATTTTCCGCTTATTATGATGGTAGTCAGAGTTTTTGAAATATTGTCAGGCTACTCATAACCCGGGAATGTTTTCCTTTCTTTAAAAAAAGTGCTAGACTAAAAAGTTTCAAAATTAGAAATAATGAATAGAAAGAGATGTATCAAGGGTTTCATTTGGGTTTATGGGTGTGGACCGGTTATATTTGTGACAAACATGAACAAAACAATGGTGTTATGAAGAGAATTTGTTGTATTTTTCGGCCCCAGTATTTGTCTTAACTTTGACCATGTTAACATCATCATCTAATCTCTCGAGTAACATGTTTGCCAGTTCGACTACTGGGATTACGGAGTCCCTGTTTTGGGGAATGCCTGAAGTTGAAGGAAATGGGGAAGGAAAGGAGATGGAAAGTGAGTGATTAGTCAGATTAAGAGAGCCATCTATTCAGATCTATATTTTTTAAAGTGAATACAGCACAAGAGTCCCAACTGCTCCCTAACGTTTGAAAACAGCGGCAAGGAGATGGGGAAGAGGAAGGTGGGGAAGTACCTGGTTATTCGAATCAATTTCAAACAACGTTTCAATTCTGAATGGTGGTCTTTCACCAGGGCGGTACTTGGAGTATCTACCACTCTGGAACGTGCCGCAAATATACGTTACATTATTTTATATGAATTAAATTTGTTGACACATATTCATTAAATAGAATTTATTTGCGCACGCCGGGATTCGAACCCGCGACCTCTGCTTCGTAGTCGAGCTTCTTAACTACTCGACCACGGAGGCCGCCGTAACACAACTTAGCCAAAGGTGTTCTTTCACCAGCGCGAAACTGAGAGTAACTTCCACTGCGTGAGAGGGTCGGACGCCATATCTGGGTGTTGTTTTAAGTTAAGTAATGAGTTGAATTCAGAATTCGCGTTCGATTTTAATCAATTAATTGCCTTCATGACGGTAATTTCGCAAGCCCGAAATGTTAATCCCAGTGTTCAACGTTCAACGCCGGCGGTTTATTCAAGCCCCGAGTGTGACGTAAGCCCCAGAGTCCTAAACCAACAATATCTCAGTGAGTCGGGCCTGTTGGAAGAGGGACGCGAGAAGGTGAACGGATGGTACTAGTTTTCAAATTCACAATGGAAGCTGTTTTAGATAGTGTCTATAACTTTCGAAAGTCGAACCCCGATGTTGGGGAATGTTTTCTGGGGGAATATAGATACGGAGAAGTAGTAAAATATAACCTAACCTAACACAAGCTGCTCTCTATATTCGGTGTTCTAGGAGGGCTGTTTCTAGCTACCAGCTAGTCAACGTTCCAAGGCGAGTTTAATATGTTCATTGCTGATACCGCACGTTGACAGTCATGTGACCGGTATGCGCACAACGTGCCACGCGCGTTGTTTCACTTCTTCGCTTTGAACCGATCTTAAAACAGACGCATCCATGTGGTTTTGAATCGTTCCACAGGGCACAGGAAAACCCGTCACTGTTCGTCAGTTTGAATTGATCCGTCATTCATATTTAAATAAAATTAGTTGGCAATGAACGTATTGAGAGGAGGGTGTACGTAGGGAGTTATTAATGTAGATCTAAAAGAGGTCAGAATTGAAAATAGGGAGAAAGGATGAATTCCGGTACCTATGTAGTTGTACATGCGTGCCATTTTATATACGAATGAATTCGAAAAATGTCTTGTTCTCATGCTGCAGAGTGCAGGCATCAACTGTGAACGAAAATTCCGCTTTTGTCCACCGAGTATCTTGCTGGTGACTGCACTAGCTTGCAGGGGGTGAATGCTGCCAGTTTCAACCACCAAGCTTCAATAAAATACGTGTAAACTAGACATTCCCATGTTTCGCCATTGCATTATAGATGGCAAACAATCTGTTGACAACGCATCGTCAATCACAGATACCAATCGCTTTCCTTTGCACGGAATGTTTTAACCAAAGTAAATTTTGACCTAAAATGTCTTTAAAATCGATACCGGGTGTGAGGAGGCAATTACGCCCAAATGAGCGACAGTTTCTGTCGAAGTAATTTCAAACTTCAATAACTCGGCTTAAAATAAGAAGGGTGAAAGTTTGTTCGTCCGACATCGAGGCAGCTGGATGTCGCGAACTGCTCACGTGCAAAGGGGACCCACGAATTTCTTATTTCCGGATTTGACACGTGTCTTTAAACGGGATCATATCTCAGAGACCAATTATCTGATGCGAGTAATCCAAGTGAATTTTTTTTGATGAGTGTATATTTTACAACTTTATTTAATCTCCAAGTGTGTATCTCGTTAAAGTATGAAATTTCATGAGTTTTTTTAAATGCCGCGATATGTGAGGGCAAAATACAACGAGAATTACAAAACATTCGGGCACGAATTGCGGTAGAGCACAAAATTTCAAAGACAATTAACAACATTAAAAAAACGCCGGGCCCAGACCCAAAACCAACGAAAAGTACTGCCGCGAATATAGGTAACGTAAGCGCGCTCTGACAACTTTGGCGATTCTGATGAGAGCTTGGGTCGAGTATGGAAGTAGATTTTATTTCAAGAAAATAACTGCGACAGTGTCTGAATCTGCCTAACATGTATTTTTTTTACCAGGGATATGCTGAGAATACAAATAATTTCAACTGTGGAAAAGAAGAAAAAATCGGGTACCTATTTATTTATGCGTTTCATTTGAGCGAGCTTCTTGGAATGATGGCCCGTGGCTACAGGCCGGTGGGAGGCTGCGCTAACGGCTCCAGTTGGGATGAAAAGCAATTTAGATATCTTCGGACGGCCATAAATTACGCAGGCAATTATTTTCCCGCGCATTTCCATACGCCGGCCGCAGTTTCGCGCCAAAAACTCCCGAACCCAGTGTTTTCCTTTAATAATCAAAATGTAGACGATGAAAATACATTATCCTACCCATAGTATGTATCAATATAGTTGAAGTTAAATATAAATGTCACACTGTGGCATTAGTAAGACAACTTAAAATATTGTTTTTGCTAGTTTATTTCACGTTTTTGTTAAGTTTTATTGTAGAAATTAAATACATCAAAGGTTCTATAGACACTTGATACGTCCCATACGCGTGTCGCAAATATCAACCTCGGGTTCACAGTTATAAGATTCGGAATCTTTTTGTTAATATTTGATAGATACCTTCTTTGAGATTTTATTAATTATATTCTGTTAATTTACTAAAATCGTACATATATTTAATATTTTTAATAAAATAAAAACAAATCTTAATCTAAAGTACAAAGATATTCAAATACATTGTTTGTTTTTTTTTAAAGTAATATTCTGAAATAAGTATCTATTTGTAAAATATATTACAAACCCGAAATATAATGCACACCCAATGAATTATCACCAGCTCATCCAGATGATATGATTAAAATGGTTCCACGTGCACTACAGCCATTGCTTACACACAAACTTGTAGCAGCGATGAAAAGGTAAAAACATACTATTTTCTGCTCAACGGTGAGAAGTCTAAGACGATGATAGTAAATAGCACAGAATACCAAAGGTATTCACACGTACAGCTGATAGGTTCGTTGTCACTCCCCTTTTTCTACAGACGATGCATCTAACGACGGCATTTCACGGCCTCCGTGGTCGAGTGGTAAGATGTTCGACTACGAATCTAGAGGTCGCGGTTTCAAGCCCACCGTGCGCAAATACATATTAAATATTTAATCGTTTATATAAAATAATATATAGCGTATATTTGCGGCACGTTCCAAAGTGCTAGATACGTCTTGGTGAAAGACCACCATTCAGAATCGAATCGTTGCTTTAAATGACTTTAGCCGTGTTTGGTAACCAGATCTGAATAGCCAGGTACTTCCCAAACTTGCTCTTCCTCATGTCCTTCCCTGCCTCACTACCTTCAGCCTCAGAACATACCCCAGCTGGGGATGCCATTGGGATTTCCCATTCTACCGCTGGACAATATGTTCTGTACCAAATGAGTATAGTATTAAGGCTATTTGGAATGGCTGCAGCATGTTTATTATCCGGTAGGTAAATTTAAAAAAAACACACAAAAGCATCTAACGCATCCCATTGAACCCGTCTCCCAGAAGGTAATAAAACTACCCGAATGTATTTTTGAATGTTATTGTAAAGCCGCCTCTGTCAGCAATAAAACAAAACTTAAGTCACAGATGCTCACTATGAGTCTCAATAAACGTCCATTCCGGACACTGATAGTAAATATGCCATAAATTTATTTAAAATTGTACCAGTCTGAAGATGCCCGTCATAAGGTGAAATTGGTCAGGTCTTAAATAAAAAATAGTGGAATAATATTTAAAAAAAAATGGTATTATTAAAATCCGGTAGGTGTGTTTGTTTGGGCCTGGAAGCTGTTGGGACTCTTGTGCGGTATTGAACAATATATATATATATAACTAACTAACTAACCATCACGCCTTTTCCCCGAAGGGGTAGGCAGATAGGACGGACCGCCATATAACTGTCTTGGCACACGCTTCTTGCTTCATCCACATTAATACATCGTCTCATAAATACTCTTCTGTTATTCTGACTCTTCACACGACCCAATTCAAGTGTTAGATTTACTTGATCGTGCCATGTCTTCCTCAGGCGTCCTTGACTTCTTTTTCCATTCAATTTCGCATCATATATCCTTTTCACACTCCTTTCTTCGTCCATTCGCTCTACATGCCCAAACCATCTACGCGTTCGTTTCTTGATCCTATTCATTATGCTCACATCAGCCTTGCATTTTTTCTAGATGTCACATTTTGAATACGGTCATGCATGGTCTTACCGCACATACGTCTCAGGGATCTCATTTCGACAGCATTCAGTAATATATAGTTAAAAAAAGAGAACTTAAAACGTTAACCTAAAAAGGTAAGGAGGTTCCGACTGAGCTCTCAGTGGCTGGATCGCATTATTTAATGACCAGGTCATGTTCTCGGAAATTCTTCGGCCTTATTTTAGCGCGCTGTCACGCGTCAAGTCCGTTATTGCGCGCGGAAAGGAGAAGCGTAATTAAAAACGGCCTGACGAAACAATGCCCGCAGAGCAGAGGGCCTTGGCGGACATTCGTCCGCTCAGTCTGCTGGCTGTTGGCTGGCTGTTGGCTGGCGAGACAGTTAATGTTGCGGCCGATTTATGGCAAAGGTTATTAAAACGAGAAATATGAATTTATTCCAATTCTGTAGAATTGAGGGGTTTTTCTGTTGTGGTGCATCTCGAAACTGGGTTATTTTTTGTAAAACTGTAAAAGGAATAAATTATCATTTTTTTATTATTTATTTTCTTAACCGTCTAGTGAGACCTTGGAGTAAAGAGTATCTATGGAGAGAGAGTTAATTTGTTTTACCCAACCTAAACAAATTTGCGATAAATTACTTTCTCCGGGTTTTTACGTCGTATACCGTGAGAGAGAAAAAGACAACAAAATTTTGCCAAAATTTCACACCGCTTCAAAGTATTGTAACCATGTTCTTTGACTCGTGTGTCTCCCGGGACTCCGCCCACACGCTTTTATGTGCAACTAAACTGAACATAACTCAATGGTTTTTTAGGTTATATGGTATATTTATTTTTATAAAAATACTGTGAAAAAGTGGTTATACGAATAAACAAAAACATTGTATCGACATGTGCTATGAATGGATGTATAAATACCGTAACCCTAGTCTTAGCCACGCCCAAGGTCCAACCGAGTCAGCAAAACCTAGTAAAAACTGACTACAGATCGATCTACAGCGTTACCTCTTGTATATTATTGCTCTAAAAGACTATGGCATCCCCAAGATGGGGTATGTTTTGATCATATGTTGTACCGTATGTTGTATCACTGAGCACTAAATTTTCTTTCAAAACAATGTGGAATAACGCCTTTCACCTAACAGTCTAACTAACTAACTAACCATCACACCGTTTCCCCGCAGGAGTAGGCAGAGAGGATGTACCTCCTTACAATTCTGTCTTAGCACACACTCCTTGCTTCAATCACATTCATTCATCGTGTCATACAAACTCTTCCGTTATTCTGACATAACCCCACTTAAGTATTTGATTCACTTGATTGTGCCATGTTTTCATCGAGCGTCCCCGACTTCTTTTTCCATTCAGTTTCGCGTCATATATTCTTTTTACATTCCCCTCTTCGTTTATTCGCTCTTCATGCTCAAACCATCTAAGCATTCATTTCTTTATCCTAATCATTACGCTTATATCAGCATTGCATTATTTTCGGATATTCTCATTTTTAAGTCGATATCTATTTATAATAATAATGATGAAAAAATTTATTAGAAGGTATGCAGGAGTAGTGCAATGCAATACCTCTTATAATTGATAGTGATAAATAGTCGCAATTGTAATAAAAATACAAGTTGTAATACCCACAATATATATATTTTTGAAATAAAACATAAATTCGTAAGAAAAAAAAAATAGTGAATGTCATTTTAATCAAACATATTATTTATTTATATGCAAAGTTGTACCCCGGTTAGTGCGAATTCGACATACGCGACATTCGTCAGTCAAACCTATCGCGTAACTTCGTGGTATTACAGTTATGATAAAAAAAAAAAAACATCAAAATACTCAATTGGGTAGGTAGGTACATACTTCAAGAAAGAATGTTGTCTGTTTAAGAGACAATACTGACCACTAATGCAAAAAGAATCAATAACTACACACCTACAAAGATGAAAATTGTCTAAGTACATAAAGCAAGTCCAAAGTTAAAATGATTCCACATAGGACCGAACTTAAGTCAATAGTTAGCATACGTATTATTCGTATCTTCCGCTAGTTAGTCTCTTCGTCAAATTCCAGCCAAGAAGCCCGCCGTAATTATACGCGAGCGCTCAGCTGTTAAATTTGAAATCGTTAGTATTTACGACATCCAGACAGAAATGGGACACGCTAAAGTCTGCGGAGTTTATACATTGAGATAGGAGGTACGTCACAGCATCCCACTACAAGGAGCCCAGCAGGCGAGAGAGAACAGAGATGATTCATCTCAGGAGACTAATTAAATCATCATGCACCACTTCATCCCTTCTGGCCCTGGTATCCTCTAACATTAAATCGGCTACTGAAGCAAATTATTTTTTACAAAAAAAGTTTAGACCCTAGAGTTTTTGGGTTTTTCGGCCAATCTCCATTAAAAAAATTCATTATCGAGGAATCGATTGGAAAGTAAAAGTTTTGTAGGTTCTTGGCACGATTTGAACTGCTAAGTTGGAGGAAAATTGAAAGTTTAACGAATCTTATTGTACAAATTTCGGTAGGGTTTCAGTTGTAAAAAAAAATCTCATGAAGAAATCAAATAAGCGATTAACGAAATTCGAATGCTGGCAACATCGGCTATTTTTCGTTTGGTTTCATCGGTTCAATGAATAGAGGGAATGATTGAATTAAATCGCTTATGCTTTGTTACACGGGAATATTGGATGACGTTGGTCTTTTCATTGGCTGGAGAGAGAACAATGGAATTCATTGACCAAATTTTGCGACTTATTAAAAAATGTGCGACTGATTTATAAAATATGAACCGGTAATAAATTATAATTTCCGTTCTATAAATGACTGATTTCGAACTGTACCAATTATGGTGATTTAATTTAAAGGCCGAGTATAATATAAGGTTATTTTTTTTAAAAGAAAGACAAAAATTCCCGGGTTACGAATAACGTGACAATATTTGAAAAACTTCTACTGCCATCATAAGAAGCGGAATTTGTTGGTTGTGCAATGATGGAGGACTTAGCCAGCAGAGGAATTGAGTGCACGACGCCTGCCTGACGGTTTGTTTACTCAGCTACCGCCGACCGATCAGTATTGACCGTAGTTTTGACTTTTTGGACATGTCTTGAAATTTTAAATTTTAAAAAAGTTTGCATACAGAAAATGCAGTGAAAGTATATTCGTATTATTATATTAGGTGAGTTTATTTAGTGTAAAGCGTACTTGAGATGAACTATCACAATACTGCGTTATATAAAAAGTAATATATTTAGTAGTATTGTCTTGAAATTTTACCAGTCTAAATGATTTTTGTCATTCTTTACGACTCTGCCAAAACTTCGACTTGACCTTGGCTTTGATTTGAATGTTCTTTCTTACGTTTATTTTGTCCTATTTTTGTCATTGCTTCATTATAATACTATGTATGTGCTGTTCTTTCTCTCCTTTTTCCCATTTCCCATTTCGTATTATGTATTTTTTTTATAATTGGACAATAGTCCGTTAGTTTATAAATAAATAAATTCTATGTTATTATTATTATAAAAATAAACATGTCCGAAATACCCAATTGTGTCCGAAAAAATAAGAAAGGTTTCGTGGAAAAGCTGATGTCTAGCAACTTAAGGTGGATAAACAACCACGTGTATGCATGCAGTGCATTTGGTGAAAAGGGAAGGTGTAATCTACTATTAATTGCTTGCGGTGCCTCTAATAACATAATACCATTTACAACAAATCATAACTTTTACAACTTAGTCTTAAGGTCTTAAATAAAATTATTTTCAGCAATTTGATAATGGTGGTCTGAATACTGCTAATATTACAAAGGTGGTTTTAAATAGTTTGGTTTAGAGGTTATTCCAAGACATTGCTATTCAAAATAACCTCAAACCATCGGAATTCTTCAGGCGTGAAATAGAAAAACTGTCAGAATGTTAGGATTTTAATCATCAATAAAGCAAAAAAAAAATTAAAAAATATATAAAAACGTTATGAATTTATGCACCAGCCAAATAATATATATAAACTAAAAATTGACAGTTTTACTAAGTGCTTAAAGTCGATAGATGTGGAGCGACGAAGAGCAGAGATGCGGTAATGACGGGTAACCGGTATTTTGATATCGGTAATAGGTATTGGCGGATGGAGCGCAAACTGTCAGTTATAACAGGATTAATTAACGCTCGTTCATTTAAGGGTCGCTATACGCGCGTACCAAGGAGGGTATCATGTGATGTTTGGAAAAGAAGAAATCAACATAACAAGCCACGTCAGCTGTCCATAAAAACACCACAGATATACGAGCTTTGAAAAAGTACTCATTTAAAACTACTTATGTAGGTTGCAGATTAAAAAAATGAAGCAGATGGAAATTTATGGCCTAAATAGTTGGCTTTAGAAAGTTAATAAATTAATGCATAGCTTATTTATACATCGCCATTTACTAAAAATTCCACAACAAAAATTATTATTTAGAAAACTATAAAATAACAAAAAATCGTAGATAAATAATCTCAAAAATAATTCAGTGAACAATATTTTTAAATTCACAATCAATCAGAACAGCAAAAACTCTTCGACGGTGAGCTATGGAGTCATAAAATTTAAATTCGATTTTGTAGATAACGCCCTTATTTTCATTTTGCAACGTCATTCCACCAAATGCCACAGAGTTCCGAGATGTATAACTGGCAAACAATGAGACGCATTGTTCGATCCATATATTTTTTTTAAATCTCAAAAAACTAAGGGTAGTAACTTCTGATTATCTCATAAAAGGGTGTAGATTAGGTACGTTTTCTGTAATGTTTTGTTTTGAAACGTGTTTCTATGAAAGCAGTCTCTTTCAAAATGAAAGAAAAAAAAACAATTTACGGTTTTTCTACGTGTTTTTCTTTTATATTAGAACAATAATTGGTCCATTATAGGTTTATGGGCACCTAACGGCATTACAACATGACTATTGTAACATCTAGGTTTTACGAAAAAAGAATCTATGAAGCTTTTATTTCTGAAGTAAGCTCATTATATCAGAAACGATTACTAGGAGATATTTTACTTCGCAGAAAGAATTCGCAAATATAATTTCAAGTTTTGGCAAAACAAATTGAAATGTATTTTATTTATTGTTATACTGAAAGATTTTGCTGAAAGGGAAATTGCTGATATCCATGAAAATAAACAGATTGATTACCCCCGACAGAAGCTGGGTTCGTTTCATAGGAATCGAGACACGTTTGATCTTAAGGGTTTCACAAATAATGGAAAAGCATTTTTTAATACTATTTTCAAAAACCTTATACGATTTTCTGATGAGCTCTGTAGGTGTTTTTTTTTTCGCAAAACGTCAGAATTTTTTAAATAATTAGATAAAAATAGTGGGGTTCTAGAAAATGAGCACAGTAAATATACGTGTATTCTTTCGCGAAAGCTTAAAATACTATATAATATTAACAAAGACACGTTAGGTACAGCGGTAATATGATGTTAATTTACTACATTTTTGGAAAAACATGAATATATTCAAGGTTTTTTTTTCCAACCAGAATCACGCGATATAAGTGTTATGATGTTTTCAGTTCATAAATATAACTTTTTATACTGTTATAATTGCATACACTGAAAGAAATGTTAAAACCAGGATCAACTGAACTTTTGTTCTGCTATATTTTTTTCAACTCAATGTAAAATGTCTTTCTCAACTAAATTTCTTAGAAAAACTAAAAACATTTCTAAATATAAAGAACCTTGCGTTTTAAAATGAAATTTAGAAGCACAAATGACAAACAATCACCAAAAAAATTATATTGTTCATTACAATTCGCCATTTTTATTCAAATTCCTTTTTTTTAAGCTGGTGGCACAGGGTAATGGCTTATTCATATTTTTAGAATAATGAAAGGGAAAGTTAATTGGTCAATCACAAAAGAAACGGGTTTCTTAATTAACAGCTGCCAAAAAATAATTACAAAAGTTAACAAATAACGAAATACTCAAGAAATATAAATAAAAATACAATGACACTTTTTACTTCGTACATTTGTATTCAGATGGGTAAAAAAATATTTATTTAAATGAATTTATAAATGGCTCGATTCAGAATTTTCGCTATATGTAGAGGATCAGACAATATGCGTAATTCGTCAATTCAGTTATTTACAGCTTCAATGAATTCAACAGTAATCTGTCCACTCAAGTTCCTCTTTTGTTAGGCCCGTCAGAAAAACAGATCCTTCGAAAGTAAAGGGTATTCGTCAGTTAAAACAGTGAGGATATCTTGGACTAGACATTTGAAACGTTGTGTGGCATGCCTCAAGGATCAGATTTTGGGTCTCGCAGAATCTGAAGGGTTAATGTAGGTTAATCTCGCATCACCCACATTTCAGGATATACCTTAATACCTTAACCCACCCCTTCTTTTAACCTTCCAACACACCCCTAGCTGAGGGTAAAAACTTGCTCTGCAAGGGTGAGGTAACAGTATACGTAATGTAGGAAGTTATTAATCTGAATATTAATGATGGAAAATTTATGGATATGTTTACGAAATGAAACTTCGGTATGAATTCGTAATGAAGGTGATTTTAATATGTTAAGGATAACACATTTAACCAACACGTTCCTTAAACCTTTTTGTTTGCTGTCGTCGTAAAAAAAAACCCTTTTCTAACAAAATTACGTTACCTGAATATTTTTACGACGAAAATAAAACTCCGTTGATAATATGTAGACAAATTATAAAAACACACAATGTCAAAAATATCATCGTCTAATAATTGTTACTATGAAATCAATAGTACAACCTGTGACAGCAAACAGTTGTGAGACTACCTCCAATTTGTCTCACGTCATAGAAAAGTAATTAATATGACTTCCAACGGTACTAATGACAAAACTTCTAATGAATCACCAATAGTATGCAAGTCGGGTTCCGAGACCGCTTCTATCTACACACCCAACCTGTCTCAGAGATTCAACCCCACACCCTTACGAAGGCACCTGGAAAGCAACCCTCCGTCGTGAACATTCCCCCGTAACTGCCACAACCCTAGTCTAATGAGGAATCAATATCGTCAGAATGTAAGCACTAAAATTGAAAATAAACTGACTTACAAGGAAATTACGCCAAGGCAAAGATATTGCCTAACTTAAGAAAAGTTGAAAAAACTTAAAACAGAGAGTGGTAGAATGTAGCGTTTTGTAAGTGTAAAAGTAAAATTCCGACGGATATAAAATATGGTTTTAAAAAAGTTTTAAAAAAAGGTTGGTTATATAAATCAATTTTACTACGTTAAGAAAGTGTTTAATCCGGGTTTCAACCAAATTTACATTTGTACAAAACTTTACATTTTGAATTCCGCTCTTACATTTGAACCGAAACATTGGTTGAACTTTGAAGTAAGAATATACAAGTATATGGACAGGGAGCTAAATATTTTTACCCAACCTATACAAATTTATGATAAACCACTTTCTCCGGGTTTTTACATCGTAAACCGTGAGAAAGAAAGAGGCAAGACAAGTCGTCACATAATACCGCACCACTTTTAGGTATGTAAGCATGTCTTCCGTCCCCCGCGTCTCTGGCGACTTCGCCTACTACGTTTTGTTATGCGACATAACTCAACGGTTTTTTAGGTTATATCCTATATTTTTATTGATAACAATACTGTGAAAGAGTGGTTATACAAATAAACAAAACATTATTTATTTACTCCGACATATGCTATGAATAGATGTAAAAAGGTGTGTCTATGAAAACCCTAGCCACGCCCGAGTCAGGAAAAAATCAACAATCCTGATTACACTCTTTCGAAAAGCTATCCCTCTTGTATACAACAATTGGCCCAAACCCGAGGAGCAATTTGCCAACGTTTAAAAGCCATGGGAAAGATCCAAAAGTATGGGAAATGGGTACCACACCAAATGAACGAGAGACAAATCGAAAATACAACATGACAACGCACCGACTCATACAGCTAAAGTAGTGAAGAACACTCTTAAAGCATTGAATTGGGAAATATTATCGCACCCGCCGTACTCTCCAGACCTTGCCCCGTCCGACTATCACCTTTTCGCATCGATGGGACACTCACTCGCAGAGCAGCGCTTCGCCAATTTTGAAAAAGTCGAAAAATGGCTCGTCGAATGGTTTTTTGGAATGGTATCCATGATTTGCCTCAAAGATGGGCAAAATGTATAGAATCCGATGGTCAATACTTTGAATAAAATTTTTTTGAGATTCCCTTGAGAATTAAGCGTTTTCTTTATTGAAAAAACCGGCAAACTTCAACTAACACCCCTGGTAGTTTTGCACTGAGGTTTGAAAATTTTAAGCTATTTAAAATAGTTATAAGTATAAATGATAAAACTTTGTTCAAAATACGAAGTTTTCGTTAAAAATAAATTTGGCTCTAAAGTTGCTTGAGGTGAGAGGACATTTAAAAATTGTATGATCTCTGTGGCAAAGTAAGATAAATATTTAAAAAAATACTATCAGTATGTAGCCTTACTTAAAATGGTTGGTGTGTCTATAAACTAGTTCTGCATAGCAAGGTCCTCCCCAACTTTCTTCTCTTCAACTGACAAAATCGGTACTCAGATGGACAAAATGTCCTAAAAATTAAATCAGGTATTTGAGGCACCTGGCTCATTCTTGTACGATACAAAACGTAAAAGGTTGTAAAGGATTTTAAACAAATAGAAAACAAAGAGTAATATGTCTTGTCCGTCTAATCCCTTGTCTTGCCATCTGCTCTGGACGGCTCCGATAAAGCGAGGTCTTTATAAACTAAAACTCCGGGCGAAAAAATCTAATGTTCCATTCTTCAGACCGACGGACGAATGCTACAAAAAATTTGAAATGGGTATCGAAGAAAAAAAATGTTTGCAAGCTGACCAGACAAGAAAATGCCTGTAAGCCAATTCTTAACTCGAGCTTTGAAAAAGGGATGATATTTTTTTTTACTTCATTCTTAGAGATCGAAATATATTATCTCAAAAATGATAGAAGAATAGACTAGATTACCCTTTCGCTTTTAAGGGGTACCTACTGGGAATGAGGTCTCCTTGGTTATTGCATTTCTAATTTATTTTCACTACTTTTGTGCTATTTTATTGCTTATCTGCACTGAAGGTTTTCTTAAGCGGTTTTTGCTGGTTTCATTCGACCGACGCGTCGAATGCGTCGACCTCGCAACGTCGACGCTTTCAGATGAACGCATAACATTTCGGGTATATTTTGGTCTGAAAGAGCCCCCAAAATACCTGTAAAAACACTCACTAAAAACGGGCGGTCGGTTTGATAGATTCCCCTTTCTGGACAAACGGATTGCAACATTTGGAGCACAGACGTTAGGTGGGAAGCTGTGCTTGTTCTATGGGTATTTCAATGGAACTTACGTAATTGATACCTTCGGTGTCGGCGTACAGCCGAGAAACTCGTCAAACATTTGTACACGGTTGACATTTGACACATTTCATTAAAAAAAAAAATTCTTTATATTAAATCAGACGACAAAAAAATATTATTTTAAATATCTTACAAAAATCATTAATCTTAAGTGATGAAAGCACTCGGTTTCCGGGAGTAGAGTTTCGTGGGGTGGGGTTTGGATTCCAGACGTAGTGTAAGACGTGGATTATATACCTAAAACGTCTATGTTACCAGCATGTTAGATTAAAGGGAATTTTTGAATGATGTAGTAATTATTTAGCTACGCGACTGTGAAATTTTGGGAGTGCGGGAGACGTGCTTGCGGTCTCAGCACGTGAAATAACGTATGGGGGATTAATCTGTAAAGCCTTCGATAGAGAAAGCCATACGTCTTCTGAATCCACGTTGACTTAGTAAACATTCGGCGGACTACTTTCAAGTTAAAACATTTGGAAAACAATGACGTACAAACCTTTTAGTGCTTTGCGAGTCTTTCCCTTGATATAAAGTGACAGATTACTTAGGTAAGCATTATAAGGCAGAACCAATTTTTTAAATTGTCCGCTACAATTATTATTAAACAAGTTAAAAGGAACGCACTCGGGATCTGTTCTCTACGAATTTGTTTTTGGATTAAAGGTTAAATCCCAAATGAATTGAATGATTTTTTTTTTAAATTAAAATGTTTGGTAAGTACCCTTTTGGGTTATTTTATTAATATTTGTTTTAAATAAATAAAAAAATAGGTCTTCGAATCGATATTTTATGATTTTAGAGGCAACTTTTGCAATTATTTGTGACTAAATTAAAATTACAAAAAATGGTCTAGCTACTTTTGAAAAATAAAACATTGTTAAAAAATTGATTTTTGGTTCGAAATTTTATATTAAAAACGACGAATTTACGTTAGGACACAAATTTGAGATTTTTTTTACAAATTTTG
This sequence comes from Drusus annulatus, assembly GCA_022651775.1. Lineage (NCBI taxonomy): Eukaryota > Metazoa > Arthropoda > Insecta > Trichoptera > Limnephilidae > Drusus > Drusus annulatus. The sequence continues at coordinate 444,356 of JAGWCC010000140.1, forward strand.
ACACAACATAACGCTTTTTAGAACTGTTCTATGTTTTACTTCATTATACTATATTGTATATATTTTTTTAAATTTTAATTTTACTTCATTATACATTATATATATATTTCCAAAGCAGCTAGAGTAAAATTTATTTTATTTTCACTCGGGTCACAAATAATTTCCAAAGTTGCCACAAAAATCATTGTAAGAATCTAAATCTTTTAAGACTTTTTTTTAATTACAATTTGAATTAAAAAAAATAATTCAAAAGCGTACCAAATATTTACAATCCCTTTTATTTTGAAAAAATAGGTTTCGAGTGCGTTGCTCTTTACGACCATAACACAAAATTTCTAGCCTGTTCTAACAGGTGAGTTATTTTCATGTCTTTGATGGTCCGTAAAATAGCAGCATAGTTCTGGACAACAGATATGTTCACGTTACACGTTGGGAAGGACAGAACTAGTAAAACGTTGTACAAATTCGAGCCAGGCCTTGCAGACCAAGAGTGCGATTCATGTACAATGTGCTGGTTGACACGGATGGGCTAGGAGAGAAGAATGGAACGTTGAATGGGAATGGCATCATCAAGGAAAAAGCTCTGCAAAAGCTGTATACTCATCAGAAGTAAAGTTAAAAAAAAAAGTGTTTATGTATTGATTACACAAGAGTATACCGCCAACGTTCTAATTGTGATATCTTAAAGCTGTGTTTTGGGGTTGGCACACGGGGTCGATATATTTTTCCTTATGCGATATAGACCAAATTTACAAGCATAATAAGGAATTTAATTTAAATTAAGGAATATTCTACCAAGTTACCTTAATAAAATCCAGTTAATTATGAAGGGCGGTTAATTAAAATACAAGAAATTAATCCCGCATGCGAAGTTTAAGATTAAATATAATCTTCAATAACAGTGGTATTAAAATAATTACAATGGCCGTGGGTAAGATAATCCCGATCGACACGTGTCTGTACACGCTACTGTATTCGGGTTGTAATAATTACGTAGTAAGCAGTACATACCGCATACAAACCTCTCTTTTTAACCGCATATTACGCTCTACAAGTAAAGTACTTTGGTACTAAAGAGCAATAACAAACAGCTATGGGTGAAAATACAATTCGTTTTTCGTATTGGGTATGTATACATTAATACTGTGCTGTACAGGTACAGTCAAGGGGGTTTAGAATTATTTCATAGTGGCTTCGTTTTTTTTAAAGTCTTGACGTGAGAACCGATAGAGGGACTTATCTGGTCCTTCGGGAAAGTGGTCTATGCCCTCTGCTGCCCAATTATATTATGCGGTAGCAGTTATATCAATATTATAATAACAATGAAACGCCAACAGAATAAATATGCTAAGTGTGTGGCAACGTTTAGTCTAGTATTTATTTATAAGTTAAATAATGAAATGTGACTTGTTCATACATTTAAAAAAAATCCTATAAGTAGTGGTGTTCTTGGGTACCCTACGAGAAGTTGGAACGATTTTAGACTTAAACAAATTTATCGGGTACCAAAAATAATATTTATTTTAAAAGGTTTTTTAAATGTTCAATGAACTCCTTTTTTTTAATTTCAAGGTACCTAAGAGCATTGCGATTTTTGCAGGATTGTGTCTTAAGGTTATGAAGTCCAAAATTTTGTACGGTAATATATTGTTATAATAGGTTTAGAAAATATAAAATACTAGATATAAAATGTCAAATTTTATAACTAAAAATGTTATTCACATCTTTAAAGTACTTGCTTGGGTTGCGGTGTGATTCACACTTTTGTCAAATTTTTGCATTTTTTTCTTCATATTTTAATGGTCTCCGTTAAACGTCATTTCTAGGCCCGTTTCAGCTTTTAAACAAATGATTGACATCAGCTGACAAGCGTAACAACACGGCCGTTATGATTTTCAACCGATCACAATCGGAAACGGACCGAGAATCAGCGTTTAACGCAGACCGTTCAAATATAAAAAATAAATTAATTTGCGCTAATCATTGAACTGTGACGATGTCAAATGTGACAAAAGTTCACACCAACCTTAGTTTGTAGAACCGCAGACTAATTGGTTCATGGCAATTTATTCGAAATAACCAAGATTTGATGTGGGGAATAACGTGAAATAATTTTCCGCATAGAGTGGAACAAAATGAGGCAGGGACGGGAAAACAAAGGAAAAGAAATAATTTAAGGTGGGGTGGAAACCTAAGCAGTTAGCTGATAGGAACAGAAATTATCTTTATTTCATTTTAAAGGTTTTCTTACCACTTGAGCAAAAAAAAAACCCATATCCGGAAAGAGGGTTAAAATTAACGTTGAGATAAGCAGGTTTTGTTTTGTTTTTGTATTGTTATTAAGATGTATGCAAATATTTTTTTCACACATCTAGTAAGAAAAAATTTTTTGACATTTCACAATTATAGAACAAAGCATATAATCATAGGTTTTTTTTTAAATATCCAGCAAAAATCCTCCGAAAAGGGTTGGATGATATTCTGTATGGTGATTTGTGTGGGGAATAAAATATATCGCCGCCGGAAGGGCAAAAGGGCTGAAGCGCCTTTTTGGGAAGTTTACACGAGAACACTTAAAACTTTTTTTTTTCAATAAAATTCATAAGTCTTTAGTACATGGTTGAATTTTGAAGCAAAAGAATTAACTCAGGTAACGTAATGCTTTCACTGAGTTACCTGAAGCGACACAAAGCTAAAAAAGGTCTCAAACTTGTGTCGCTTGAGTCAAGACTTCTCCCAAATGGTAAATATATTTTAGATGGCTGAAGGGCCACAAAAGTCTTCAGAATCAAACAAGAGTCAGAGCTTTCGCAGAAAAAATAATTGATCAAAACTGCGTATTAGCGCATATTTGACCAAAGTATCAATTAAGCTCTTTTTCCTTTCCAGTGACGATATACTTTTTGCATAGAAATGACCGAAAGAATGTACAATGGTGGGTAGATCATTTAGTAAATCCATCCAATCCGTTTTAGTACCCAATAACGTCGAAAATAAATTTATTTGCTAACATATTGTTCAATATCACCAGCATGAGAATATTCTGCGGAAAAACCATAAATATGTTTTCGCCAAATCCAGTTACTCTGTGTGACCACGAAAAACTTTTAGCAATAAAATGTTTTCATAAAACAAACATTCCGCAGCAAATTAACTATGTTTATGTTGTATTTACAACCTTGTGAACTATACAAAATCAACCAGAAGGCAACAAATATTTGATTAAAAAAATGCTTTTATATCATATCTGATATTGCTTACTTTTTCAATACCACCAGCCTAAGTATTTGCAGCCTTAGTTCGAGGGAGAAATATGGCCTTACTGTTTTTTGCTCATAAACTCCTGAACGGTGTATTATTACTTGAAATTGGATTTTATGTCCCTGATAATTTCACGCGAGGCCGCCAACACAGGTTTCTGTTTCTTCCCAGGTGTAGAACTAATTTACCAATGTTGATGCTTCTGAGAAGACTAACTAGGTTAATTAACTGCCTCGCAGGAAATTTGGATATTTTTCACACGAGCAACAACAAGTTTAAGCAAGAACTAACTGTTCAGTTTTAACTTTATTATGTAATTTTATAATTGTATAATTATGATTACAATTTTTGAGTTTTTTTATCGCTGTTGCAATGCAAAAAAATAATAAAAAATATTTGACCAACTAACTAACCATCACGCCGTTTCTCCGCAGGGGTAGGCAGAGAGAACAGACCGCCATATAACTCTGCCTTGGCACACACTCCTTGCTTCATTTACATTCATACATCGTCTCATACATACTCTTCTGTTATTCTGACTCTTCACATGACCCGATTCAAGTATTTGATTTACTTGATCGTGCCATGTCTTTCTCGGGCGTCATCGACTTCTTCTTCCATTCACCTTCGCATCATATATTCTTTTCACACTCCTTTCTTCGGTCATTCGCTCTACATGCCCAAACCATATAAGCGTCCGTTTCTTGATCCTAAAATATTAAAATAAAATATTTACCTAATACAATTAAACGTAATCTCTTTACGCATGTACGTTTACGTTCAACTTAGGTACCGCACATTTGTACGTACCTACTACATCTTTCGTCTGTTAAGGCTACCTTTTCAGGAGTCCGATACGTAGTAAGTCCGTGGAAGGATGAAGGAAGGATATTGCGCTCCAGGATTAATCTGGACCTCTTATCCCCAGGCTCCATCTCAACGGTTAATGGGCACTTAAGCCCCTTCCAAAAGCTCGGGATTGTTATCGGTATGATTCGGAGGAACTACGCGATATGATAATGAGTTAAGGCGGAGACATTCACTATCGCGGGTGATACTTAAAAGAGCAATTATTTTTGTCATTTGAGTTAAGTAAATTGAATTTTGGCAGACATTGATAGGTACTACTTCTCAGAACAAATAGTTTCGATTCAAACAAATTAACTTATTATTCACAGTTACATTTTAAAGGTTCATCCTTTGAAATACCAGATATCCGCAAGGTACAACTACCGTCGTAACTTGCTGACTGTAATTTCGTAAGTTTTTTCTCCTTTATGTCACTAAACAAAGTTTGGTTACGAAATGTAAAGATTTTTTGTTGTTTTATTGTATTTTCGTGTGGCTGGATACATTTGCTTTCAGATAAAAATAATATTGCATGAGGTTTTCCTGTAAATACAAACAGTAATGTCACTTTGAAAAAGTTTTTTTCTTTTCGTAAGCAAACTTCAAATATTACTCAGCTTGTATCGAACTTAACGCAATGCAAAACGTATAAGTGTTTTTTTTTTCTGGAATAGCAACTTATATTGTTAGAATTTATTTTTTTCTCCCTCGTGACACTAAAAAGAGTTTGTTTTTTTTTCGTTTTATTGTATTTTTGTTTTTTTTCCAAATAAAAAAAATTACATGAAATTTTCCTGTAAATACAAACAGTAATTCAGTATTCAGTAATTTATTATTTTAAAAACATTACAAAATTTTTTATTTTAAGGCGTTTTTAAATAGAGCGAGTAAGTGTATTAATACACAATATTCATAAATATAAAACAATTAATTCTAAAATATAAATTGCAATGAATGCAAAAGTAAAAGACAGTAAAAAATAAAACAGTAAAAAATTAGGCAATTTAAACATAATTTTTCATCCAAATGATGTATAAAAAAAAAAAAATAAAACCAAGGAATAATTATACAAATAGCAGGAATGCTTGTCGTTTGAACGAAGCTTCATTTATGCAAAATATATCGACATCCGAAGCGATTCGATTCAACAACATGATTGCCCTCCCCACCGGCATGACCATTGGCAAGTTGGTCCTGCAGGCCGGGAGATAAAACAACCTATGCTGCCGATGGCGAAGATAACCATCTGGAACATAGAAATGAATGCTCTCCATGATAGCTGAGTTTTCAGACCATCCACGAATCAATCTGAAGAAATGTGTTGCAATGTACACATCCCTTCTGACCTCTAGATGGTAAGTTCCGAGCATGCCCAAGAGAAAGTCGGTAGGATAGAGCCACGGGTAGTAACCGTACTCCCTCAAGTAAAGAAATCTCAGAAATTTCTTCTGAACCTTCTCCAACATGAGGGAGTACTTGACCTTGTGTGGACTCCAAACGATCGACCCCTCAGAGTAACAATATAAAGAGACCGTACTAATTTGTGACAAATCGTTGACAAACTCGCAAAATATAGCTCTCTCTTTATGCTCGGTTCTATACGCATATGAGAAAAAGAGACAAACAATTGTTGAAACCAATACACGATTTGGGGCGGGTTAAATACCATGTCCGCTATATTTGAACTGCACGAACTTCATTCACGTTTGGAGTGTCAGGCGAACGGACTGTCAAAAGTGCGTAAATAGTTAAAAACTTGAGTTATTTTTTGTCCGATATCTAGCAAAACATCATGGCCATATGTGCTATACTTGGTTGCTTCAATCGAAGTACAAAAGGACCAAAAACAAACAGTTTTCACACGTATGTACCATAAAAATCGTCTTTTTTAGTTAGATCTCAAATATTTAACATTCTAACCTACAAAACAACTAGTAACTTACACCAATATGTAATTAATCTTCATTACAAGGGGAATCCCCATATTGTACGGCTTCTGAAATTATCGGTCTCTTTCTTTTCTCATGATACTAACGCTAAATTGTTGGCAAACAGATAAAGACAGAATAGTGTTTATCTCTTAGTTATATTTATAATTTCGGTTGCGTCCCAAGATTCAGGGCTATGCCAAAATTGGAATATTATTATTTATTTAATTATTTTTAGATTTCCAAAGGATGAAAAAAGACGAGAAAAATCTAATTTCTTTTCTTTGATTTAACAAATATGTTAATATGAATTCATACGTTTCATCTGGATTTTTATACCCTTAGCTTCTAGTTAATTGTTTTTTTTAAATCTATTGATGTGCACATGCACTATTGTACCCATTTCTGAACCTGTTCTCTGATGATTTATGATAACGATATGCATCTAGATAGTTTTAATTTTGTATACATATTATATATTATTTTCTCCTTGTTAGTTAGAATTATTAGCTTAATTAATTAAGTATGAAGCGCACTTGACGTGAAATATCACAAAACTGTGCTATATAAGTTCACTGTTATTATTATCTGCATTCGAAATTTCCTTACAAAATAACGCGGGACGGAAAACATCCCTACAATACTTAAAAGCGGTGTCATTTTTTGTGAATTTTTTTTGTGTCTCTTTCTCTCTCATGGTGTACGACGTAAAACGCAGAGAAAGTGATTTATCGCAAATTTATATAGGTAAAAAAAATTGATCTCTCTCCATATATTCTTACTCCAAGGTTAAGAAAATGATTTAACATCTGTTATCACCGTACATTTTTTTTTATTTTACTTTTGTTTGTAAACTATTTTGTTGATGGAGACTGAAGTTCATTTTATAATATGTATTATAAAATGTTCTGTACTAATAATTTAATTCGTTTATATTTTTATCTATAAATAAGATTTTAATAATCTTATTGATTAATGTATATTTGAATAAACAAAAAAATATACAACATTCATTCTTTTTTAATGATTTACAACTACCTACTCACAACAAAATACCTAATTTACTTAATTTGTGACAACCCTGTTAGTGATTTTACTCCGAGTTTAGGCCACACCCTTTGGTCATTGCTTGGTCAAAAAGTGCGGACAAAATTTCGCAAAGTTAGGTCTCTAGATATTGTTACTCTAAGATCGACCCACTCTCAAAATAATGACACTTTCTGTCGTTTTTTTTCTCTTTCAGCCGCACTGACGTAAGTAAACTTTAAATGTTAATTACCCGGCTTGTATTGAGCTTAAAGCAATGAAAAATATCTCTACGTATTGATTAGTTTGTTAACAAGCGATAAGAACTCCTGAAAAGATAATGATGAATACCCGGTGGCTATAGGCACCGCCAGCACGCTAGAGGTGCAAGAACTATTTTTTTAAACGCGATTTTCATATCTCATCTTATCTGATCTTATTATTTGATTGGAACTGGCAGATGAAAAATGAAAGTAGACTGAATGCTGTAGAAATGAGATCCCTGAGACGTATGTGGGGTAAAACCATATATGACCGTATTAAAAATGTGGATATCCGGAAAGAATGTAAGGCTGATGTAAGCGTAATGAAAAAAAAGAATGGGACGCTTAAATGGTTTGGGCGTGTAGAGCGAATGAACGAAGAAAGGAGTGTAAACAAGAATATATGATGCGAAAGTGAATGGAAAAAGAAGTCGAGGACGCCCGAGGAAGACATGGCACGATCAAGTAAATTAAATACTTGAATCGGCTCATGCGAAGATTCAAAATAACAGAAGAGTATGTATGAGACGATGTATGAATGTGAATGAAGCAAGGAGTGTGTGCCAAGACAGAGTTATATGGTGGTCCGTCCTCTCTGCCTACCCCTGCGAGGAAACGGCGTGATGGTCAGTAAGTTTAGTTTAGCTTGAAAAAAACATCGAGATTGAAAATGGTGTGTGGGTGGTAAGGGAAATCGCTTCCCATTCCTAAGAGGTAAGAAATAATAATTTATGTGAATTGTTTGATAACATTCCGGTGCGCGTGCAGAGCTCCTTTTCATCAATATTTGTCATTTCCAGAACATGAAATTTGCGTTAGAGATGATTCATTTTCAAATAAACGCTTTATAAGAAAAAATAAGATTGATTATTAACGATTTTAAAACATTCACAGTTAAATTTAAAAAATACACTGAAATCTAAAAACTTTAATAAAGATCAATTAATAACTAAATAAATAACCCCTACCTTATAGCAATTTTAATAATTACAAAACAGTTTATGAATATTGAATGAACACTACTAAAGCTTCTACTTCCAAAAGCTAGTCACAAGATATCATTATAATAAAAATAAATTAATAACGAAACTAGATGATAATATTTCGACAAATAAAACATTCGATATTAATACTTTCCTGGAAGTTTTGCAAATAATGACGGTTTGAAGGGATGGGAAAGAAGAGGATTTAGAACGAATGGATGAAAAAACCAACAGCAATTTTGATTATTTCTCTCGAACTTTCTCCGACATTCTATAATTGAAATACCATTTCAAAACATTTAGAAAGCTTATCAATATATCTAAATAATATCAAGATGAAACAGAAAAATAAAAAGACAGTGGTTACAACCGACTGTGATTATTTCACAACTGGCTGTTTCATGTTTGTGTTTTAGATTGTTAATATCATTTAATTTTTTTTTAAACATAAGCATTTATTCTTTAAAGTTATTTTAAATTTAAATACATCGTTTAAATGCATTGTTGACCAAAGCGGGACATCAAATCTAAAAGAATCAATACAAAAACAGCATTTATCAAAGGCACCAACGCAAGAAAGTGCAATTTCCAAGACGCCACACAAGTTCCATAAAAACTGCATTTAATTTAAAAACAGTTCATGACAAACACCGCAGAATTATGTTGTAAAAGAAACAGACAGCGTCCCAAAGTTATATATAGCTATATGACTGAAAAACTCATGTGATGATTTAATAATTATTGTAGAAAAAAAAAGCTCTTGTACTGTTTAGAGAAAAGCTTCAAGATAATCACCGGAAAGTTCGGTAAGGACTCACACAATGCATTTCCTATTTGCTTTCAGAAGCTCCAAGCCCGCATTGGGAGCGGATAGTTACAAATTCAGTAGGAAAGAGGAAACTAGATCCCTCAAGCAAGCTAAAGGTATGCGGGCGTCTCTACGTTTTTATTTGTAGTAGCTGATATCGATTCACTGCAAGGGTGAAGTTCGCTGAATTACGTTTCAACTTTAGGTAAAGAGAAAATGAGTAAATTAACGTGGCGTAGCGACACAAACTACGGTACTGAATGAGAAGCTCCACATTAGAAAAGCACTCCGCTTTGACCCTTTTAAAGTTAGTAGGAATATCCTAGATGGGGCTTGGACGCAGAATTGTCTCAGCAGTTTCAAGTGAAGAAACTAGAAAAGGAGCGACTGAACCTGAATAGACTAAGGCCGTCAGGAAGCTCCTCGTAAAAGCAAAGTTCTTCACCCCAGCTTGCTATAAACGGCTAGGGTTTATTATAAGTATGTCGAAACTGTTCGATAGCTCTGAAGCAATTCAATGGCGTAAGCAATGTATAATATTAGCAATTTATTCGATGAAGTATTCAAAATAACTTGTCAAATAAGGATTTAAAAGAGTATATTATGCTTTCTACCACTCTCATTTGTTAAAGTGAGAGTGGCATAAAGCCGGCCGAGTAACGTTTTACAACAAACTCCCACCTAGTAACAAATAAATTAAATCAATTATTTTTTATCAGAAAAATGGCTGACGAGTGTTTTAACAACATCATCGTAGAAGTTACTAACAAAAATCCTACCTAAACCTTGAAGATGAAATGTAGAAGTCGCTGAAAAGCCTTTATCCAAAACCTAGTTCGCCTCAACATGGGATTTCCTAGTGAGGAGGACTAATTAAAAAATTCTACAATATTTATATTTACATCAAAGATAATTATCATCCTCTTAAAATGTCAAAATTATATGATACTTAGTTAATTTTAAGTTAGAAGAAGTAAGGGAGTCGTGTATATGACAAAAAATGCCGTCGCGTGAAAGTCCCTTCCTAGATGATATTATTATTGTAAAATAACTGAAAAAAACCTTATTATGTAAATAAAATACACTTAAGTAAACAAGAACTCGTCCTTATATAAAAATGGTGAGAAAATTATGATGGAGGAAAATTTCGATAAGGGTTGAAACATTGCAACAATCAAACTCTGAGAGCTTTTAAGAACACATACATAGGTCACGAATACTTGCAGTGTTTGCCTATGCAAACCTCTCTTGTCAAAAGCTCAGTCAGTCTTCTGCGGTGTTTTTTTGGCATTTCAAGAGTAAAATGTGTGAAATTCTTATGTTTTTAGTGAATCGTGAACGGAATAAGCAGACGTAAAGAGGTGTGTTGTCTACGAGGCAGGTAACGATATGGGCCAGCGAGGGGGGGGAGGGCTGAATGAGATGACGCGGGGTCATGTGATCGCGGGGAGTTCCATCTCACGGAATAAGTTCCTCGAGTCTAACTAATGGTCTCCTTCCGTTTCCTTGATCTGGCGCAAAGTGGTTGGATTTTCAACCGCAGCCAGATTTAATCCAAATAATTGTCTCTTGTCTTTTTCACTGTAGCTTCCTCCTGTCTGTATTTTTTTGTGTTTTGTTGTCAGAGCGATAGGATCCTTGTCAGAGCTCGGGGGTTAAAACTCCTTAAATAAAATATTAAATGGATTTGATCAATTTTTCACATAAACCGTATAACTAAAATAAGTGGAAGCTACCTTCAGTCGATAACTCGTTGGTGAAAACCCACCGACAATGGACTGTTATAATGGTAACGCGATACATTAATACATTAAGTAATAAAATCTGAATATGCTAGTACTTCCTAATCTTTCTCTACCTCCTCTCTTACTCCTATTTCCTAGCGTGTCATTTTTTAATTATTGAGGGTTAGAAGTACCCTCGGCGCTAGGCAGAGGGGCTCCTGCATGGTTTTCACATAAAAAAATAACACTGGTTTGCATCGTCAGAATATCTGGAAAGTATATTTTAATAATTCTAAACGGAATAGAATTAACGTTAATGCTTGCTATGAGTGTTTATACAAAACTCTTTAAAAAATCAACCAAATAATTTGCGGTTTTTACTGATTCTCCTTGTGGCACGATATTGTACACGTGTCCGTTCTGACCTTAGCACCAAACATGTGTAGCATTTTGTCAATGTCATAATGGACGTATATAAATTCAATTCAACTTCTTTCCGTATAAATCGGGTCGTCTTCACCACAGAAATTAAAATATCGAATTTACTTACGGAAAGAAACGTCCCCAGAGGGTAAAGAACTTATAATCAAAGTCTAGGAAGGAAAAGTACAATCCACCGGGAAAAGTTTTTCTTCGAATTCCGAAAAACTATTCAAACTCTCAACAACAGCCGATTTTTCACACACAATATCTTGCGCGGCATTTCTAAATGCAAAAGATCTTGCGAGAAAACTCGGATACTCAATCTTCGCCAAGCACTAAGTAACTGAAACACGCTGCCTATGAAATATTGACATTATTTTTTAACCATTTAACAGTTATTTTATCGTCAATTCGTTGGATTTATGTGATTAAAAATGAATGATTTAACAAATAGATTTTAATTAAAAAACGTTTTGGCACGATGAAATATTGAATAACGTAACAACTTAGAATCACATCAAACGTCAATTGTTTAAGAATAATATTACATTTGAAAAATATTTTACGGCCTTTACTTGCATTCCTCGTCGACCAGCTGAGATTCACAAATAACATTAGAATGTACAAACATTGACGTTTTAACAAGAATGTTTTGTTATTATCACGCAAAAGTTTTACACGTTCACCTCCAATATTAGATATTTGGAAACGCAAAACATGCTTCTTATTAATACAACTCTTGGTTGGAATAAGATAAATGAGAGAAGAGCTTAATTAGATAATGTTTACACATACAATTTTCAATAACCGAATGCCCAAACATTTTGCAAATGAAATTGTTTTCAATAAAAGTGTACATAATGATTTGACCAGAAACTTAAATAGAATAAGTACCACATATGAAAAAACCGAGTCACAGAACTACCTAATGTACTGTCTGAAAAGGTATAGTGAGATGTCTGAAAGTGTAAAAAGTGAAGGAAGATTGAGTGTATTTAAAAATAAGCGATCTGAAATCGAAAGTACTGGAACGGGTTCTTTAAAAAAAACATGGGGGGGAATCTTTAATTCATAGGGGGGATGGCCAGCGATCTGAAATCGAAAATAACTGGAACTGAGGAACCGGTTGCTTGCCAAAAAAATATATGTAGTGGGGGGGGGGGGAACCGGAAAATAACTAAAACTATAATTGAAGTGTGCACCTACATGTGCTGCCGCTAAATGGAGTACTTTTTTGTAGTCTATAAAGTCGAACTACAATTATTGAAGTGTGAACTGCCGCATAATGAAGTACTTCTTTGTAGTCTGCAGTCTTTTCAGTTCTTTGTTACTTCAATTTAAGTATTCGCACAAAATGAAGCAGTTCACACAGAGCGGTTACAACAATGGCATAACTCACCCTACTTTTATTTAATAGTTTAAATAATTAAACCGATCGTAAAATATACAAATTAGTGAATGTTAATGTTGAAAAACCAGGCCAAATTCGCATAAGTCTTCTTTCTCGTTTCGGGGAGGAGATGGCGAAGTGGCCCCAGATTCGCGAGAGGAGAGAACACATTTTACTTGTCGAAATCTAAATTTAATTTAAGAGAATGTCTGCCCGAGGGATGGAGGGATGGAGGGGTTGGATTAATAAGGACAGAATATGGGTGGTAAAAAGAGAACAGCAATTTTGTGAAAAAATCATTTTACATTAGACAGCCATAATGCGCAAAATTTAACACCCTGAGTGCTACTAACTCGACACCGTGTCCTTGGGCGCATCGAAGGAAAGAGCCCGCTCCAGATATTCTAAGAGACCGAAGCTTTTGCCAGCGAGGAACAAGAAACTTGAATAATAGCTTCGCGAATTGAATAATTATAGTTTTGGTGCGGTTTTAGGAGACACTCGGCTGCGGAACAAGAGCTTTCTACGTATCGATTATAGGTTTTGTGAAACACTCGGCTGCGAAACAAGAGCTTTCTACGTATCAATTATAGGTTTTGTGAAACACTCGGCTGCAGAACAAGAACTTTCTTCGTATCGATTACCGGTTTTGTGGTAACTTACGGAAAATTTTACGTATTATTTGATGTTCCCTGTTGATGAACTCCATCAACGGAGGACTGAACGCTGTTGGCGCAAATAAAAAAAAAACATCCAAAGGAGCGAAGCTAGCAGTCCACAATGGAGTGCTTATACCAACCTCGATGTATGGCAGTGAGGCATGGAACTGGCAGAGGAAGAATTCGAGTTGACTGAATGCTGTAGAAATGAGATCCTTGAGGTGTATGTGCAGTAAAACCATGTATAACGACGTCCAATGCAAGGCTGATGTTACCGTAATGAATAGTTTTATCTAACCTATACAAATTTACGATAAATCACTTACTCCGGGTTTTTATGTCGCAAACCGTGAGAGAGAAAGAGATAAAAAGGTTTTCACATAATATCGCACCACTTTTGGGTATAAAATAAAAATGGCAACATAACTAAACGGTTTTTAGGTGATTCCTATATTTTTGTTGATAACAATACTGTGAAAAAGTGGTTATACAAATAAACAAAACATTATTTTGACATGTGCTATGAATGGATGTAAAAATGTATGTCCACGAAAACCCTAGCCAAGCCCGAGTCAGGAAAAAATCAACAATCCTGACAACACTGTTTCGCAAAGCTATCTCTCCTGGTATATTATTGCTCTGAGAATACGAAACTACTGACACCACTGAAGAAACCGCTAGAAGTGTGTTATGCACGTGTGCGCCTGAAGTGAGGTCAATGTTATCTTACTATTACAATTTATTATTTATTTATTTAACAAATAATGAAATTCGTTATCTTGCATTAAGTCTAAAAATCAATTAGTCTTTTGTATATTAGTGACAACTAATTAATTATTTTTGTGGGCTAATCTAAACACGCTTTTTACTATTTAGTTTTGTCCTAAAGGTTTACAAAGAGATTTCTTTACATGAGGGAGTACAGCCACTATCCGGGGCTCTACCCGACGAACTTTCTCCTGGGCACGCTCGGACTTCACTCCTTACAGCTCAGGAGAGAGGGGTATGCCGCCACTCACTTCTTCAGACTACTGCGGGGCTATATTGTAAGCCCTGCTATTTTGGAGCGCGTAAGTCCTGTTCCTGATGACTATCTAAAACAGCGTCTTCATAGATTATTTTATCTTCCTGCCTGTAGAACCAACCTGCCAATGGTTATATCGATGATATCGACTTGTTTCATGTCAGTGAGGAGAGATTCAGAAGTGAAATCCTATTCATTCTTGAAAGAGTTTCTCCTCATTGACCTGATCATCACCACTGCCTATTTTTTATTTTTTTTTATTTGGCTATCTATATGGTACTTTAATTTGTGTTAATTTTGTAAAAAATAAATTTTATTTCTTATATGTATTCAATTTAAAAGTTTGTCATGTATAAGGAATGGTAAAAAGAAATTATTATTATTATTAAAATAGGCTTCAACACCCAAGAGAAACAAATACATAGCAGCCTCATCCCGAAGTATTCAATATCCGCTGTCACTGATGATTCATTGCGCCGTAATGTGACATGTTCGCGAGTGACTCGAGGGGAGGCGGCCCGACGATTGCTAGTAACCAGCGGCAGGCAATAACGAATGGGCAAACTTGTTGAAACTCTGCGAGGCGCGTCGGCAACAATACTGAACACCGAACAGTGAACACCTACGCACATAAATAATAAAGTTTGGAAAGGAACCGAACTACGTTGTACCTACGGTGAAGTTACGTACGTCTAAAGCCCCGCTCTCAAGGGCGAGGGTCGGGACTAACGTGACTTGTAGGTCCTTCAAGGGCTCAACCCTATTGATGCCGGGGGAATAACTACTTCTCGGGGTGAACCAGGTATCAATGTTTTCGTAATAAGATTAGGTGTAAAATTCCCGGTGCTGTAATCATATATGTTAGCTAAAGAGCAGAAAGATGGTTTGTGGTATATGTGAAGCAGACAAAACACTAGAAGAATAAAATTTATACAAAAGCATAATTTTTATAACTCGCAAAGTCGCTATATTTTTAATTAAACATTAAGAAAACAGATTTCGAAAATGGTATTGAAACTTGGGCGAAGCCGGGTAGTAACTACTTGTAAAGTAAATCAATTTTAGTAACAGCTACCCATTATTGTAAAATTGAATTTAATAAAATTTAAAGAAACGAAAAAATAACTTGGTATAAGACCACGAATATTATTTTAATTTTTATGACAGGCCGGTTCCGCTTAGCTTAAGCGTCATCAGGGTACAAAATTAAACTAAAAAAATACAAAGTGTGCGGTTATAGGTACATACATACATACATAGGGATATAGGTACATACATACGTACATAGGGAAAACAAATTATAAAATAAAAAAAATAAAAAAAAAACAAAACATTGATAAAACAATAGAATAACATTTAAATTATAACAAAGGAAAAGAGAGAAAGAGACGTGTAATATGAAAGTCTTATGTCTTTTACAAAGTTATTTTTTAATTTCTTTAAACATGTCAAACCACAAAAAGATTTCCCCATTACAATTAGATGAAAGAAATGTGGATGTAGTTCGAAACGTAAAATACTTTGGACAAATATATTTATCGTACACAAGCTCCCCGGAGGATTAAGGATATGGAGAGACATATCCACGAGCGATATCCGTTAGGGCAAGTATGCTGTCAAGGAGTTCTCATATTTGCAGCGCGTCAAAAGAATTTGGCACATCCCTCTACACTTCTGAATTGTGGGTCGACTGCACAGCATTCTCGGGGGCATAAGCTGGAGGTTACTTACAAAAACACTTTGCCAACTCTTGTAACCAAAGTACTGCAGCGTTATGGAAATGTTCTTGGAGGGACGAGCGCACTCTTTCAGAGCAATTCGCCGCCCCGCGCGGAGGCCAATCCAGCAACCCCATCTTATATCACGTAACAGAGTTCAACTTGTTTCATACCACTTCATATCTCGTTGAAGTAATTAATTTTATATTTTAACTTCAAAGCCTTGTGCTTTTAATTTGATATTAATTATTGAAATAATATCAATAATTTTCAACGAAAATATGAAACATAAAAAGACAGAAAATAAAAATAATAATGCGACCTATCGCACGACATCTTGTATACCATTACAAAGATAGCAGCTATATAATATTGTTAATTTTCAAGGAACTATGAGATCGATTAAAATGTCTTTTCTTATAATGCCGGTTTCGGTAGCTCAATTGGCAGGGACGGTACTCCCAAATAGAGGAGAGGTTCACGACCATATTATTTTTATTTTATCTTATTATAATTATAAACAAAAGTTATTGATTTTGATTATTGAAATAATATCAATAATTTTCAACGTAAATATAAAACAGAAAAGCCAGAAAGTAAAAGAATAAAAGTCACGACCGAGACTTGTACTCAGAACGTCTACTCTACGTTGAAGATTACTGATATTATTTTAATAATCAATATCAAAAATATAATAAGCATAAAAGCTTTAAAGTTAATTTCAATTTAATAATAAAAATTATTGAGTCACTATTCATATATAAATATGTTTTTTTTTTTTTTTTAAGGATTTAATTTGTACAATTAGATTGTTTTCTCTTAATTCTGGCGACGGTATTATAAAAAATAATTTAATAAAAGCTTTATTTGCACGTATGCTCATAAAAAAAATCTTATGTGTCTACATCAAATGTTTGCGGAGTGAAGAGAAAATTTTAGACTCCGTAGAGACAATATTTGTGAGTCGAGGTGGAATAGCTTCAGAGAAGATGCCAACCATACCGGCGCTACAGCCTGAAATCCGCGCCATTTTGTGGGGGTGGGAGGCACGTTAAAGGGGTGGCATGACGTCAGCGCAAGGGTTATTCCAGAAGGCTCGCGAGGAGGCGAGAAAGAAAGGAAACCATCAGGTATTTTTTCTATTTATATTGTTTTAAGGGTTTCATCAGGTCTAACGATGTCGTGTCGCATCATGATTTTTGATGGCACTAGAAACGTATTACAATTTATTTTTTTATAAAAATGTGTATTATATTCGAAAGAGAAAAAAAAACAAATTAAATTGTATGAAAGTACGGTAAGGTGAGAATAATTCTGTAAAATATCATCTCAAGAGCACCTAACAAGGCAAAAAAATAACTTTACACTAAAGCTGAAATTACCGTAAAAATACAAAAAAAAATTCTATTTAGATGTTAATATAAGATGATCGAAGTACATACGAGTAGATAAAAGTCGCCCAATTACAATTGAGGCGAACAACACATCCTTAGATTGATGTGTATTGGTGCAAATATATATGCATACACTTCAGGCAGTGATGTTATTGCGAAGCGTCAGTGAGAAACAGTATTTTGTCTTGCTTACGCCTACTTATTATTTTTATTCGAATATTTGAATTTTTTTACAATATGTTCTGTTTATTACATTAAAAAAAAAAAATTTTCTAGATGATTTTTTTTTTCTGAAGTCGAATAACAAATTTTGAACGTGCTATATGCAAACAATGCATCTGTGTGAGTACTGTGTTCGCATCAACTCGCGGTGCTTGTACCGATACCTATACCTACCTACCTTTTTTACTTGTTCCAATGTTAAGAAACGAATTACATTTGAAAACATACCAAAGGCATACCCTGAAAATGTTTATTGGTAATATCCATTATTCGCAATTAATTTGTGGAGAACGACTTCATTTCACGTAGGTTAGAGTAAAGCCTGCGCCCTCGGTGGACGTATACGTAGGTCGCCCGTTGAAAAGCCTCTAAAATTAATATATTTACCGGAAGCGAGGGAATAAGAAGAAAGAAAATGTGAAATTCATAAAAGATGCGGAAAAAGTCGCTTACATTTTACACAATTCTGAACGCAAAAAAGTCGAAAATTATATTTTAAGGCAGAATATTCTCGAAAAATAATTAATTGGGAGGAAAAAGTCGATTACCAAAAATAACCTCATATTTAACATTTCATGTGAAGTATCGTTGAAGTATTTTTTCTTAGTCCAAATGCAAAATAGTTTATTTAGATTTTTACTCGTTGCTTATATTGTTTCGTTACATAGTGATATTATTTTCATATCCTGTTCATTTTTAAGAATGTGTAAGAATAAAATATTTATAAAATAACACGTTGAATACGGAATTTGATATAGCGAAATGGTTAGATAGGTAGAAACTTGGGTGAAAAAACATCAAGGTAACCTAACAAACTATCACTTTTTTAACATAGATATTTCTTCCAAATGTTAGAGAGGGTGGTGCAATCCCATAAGTTTCATATTATAAATACAAACATAATAAACAAAATAAATAAAAACATGATAATATAGTAATCAATAATAAAAATAAAGAAATAAAATTAAAATTGAGCTTCGTT
Source organism: Drusus annulatus (assembly GCA_022651775.1). Taxonomy (NCBI): domain Eukaryota; kingdom Metazoa; phylum Arthropoda; class Insecta; order Trichoptera; family Limnephilidae; genus Drusus; species Drusus annulatus. The sequence goes on from JAGWCC010000140.1 coordinate 463,010, forward strand.
TCAAGATATCACAATAGTGTTTTCACTCGTGCCTATTATTATTCTGTAGTTAGCGATACGTCTTCTTAGAAGGGCTCTGAACCCGGGAACTCTCCCTTCTGCGAATATTTCTGAGGCACTGCAGTACCATGACAGCCCGAAAAGCATCCGGTACTTGGAAATTTAACAATTTAATGACAAAACAAATTGTGTTTCTATGCTTCAAAGAAAAATAAATTTAATGAAAGCAATTGTAAATAATTTTCCGCGTATTAAAAATCTTCACGTAGAACGTTTAAGTAAAATTTTACAGCTTTTAATCTTTCATTTGAAATTTTATTTCTTCTTATTCTATAAGTCTCGGTGGCATACAAAAGATCCCCGGGTTATGAATCACAAGCCAAAAATCTTAAAAGTTGTATGATTAAGTGGGAAAACTTCAAAATGACTAATGAAGAGAACCGCCGCAGAAACATCATCTTTGGTTCATCCTAGACAAAATAAGAAAATTTCGTCTTGTACTCGATTTTATATCCACCAGTCACAAGATCATTTTTATTTTTATTGTCTATCACACGATGATTCATCCGCAATGCAGACAACATAAAGTTTCCAATTACTAAGCTTTTACCGAAGCAGAAAATATCTCTAGAAAGTCATTCGGAGAGCTTTTTTATGGCTTTGTGATTCACAGGCAATTTACGGATTTCTTTTCTCGCGTGAGTCACACCTCTCCTGAATTAGTTATAAGAATAGGTACGAACACTGAACATTGATGTGATAAAGATATATTGAAGCCCCGATAGCTTTGTCCACACTCCGTGCGGCGTGCTACGCATGAGCTCGACAAGCACGAACAAGTATCAACCAATAGTTGAACATTGATGGAACAGCCCGGATGTATACCATTAGTCACAATTGATTTTATTTTGCCCTTTTGACAGCTTAAATTTGTATTAGTTAGTTGGGAACTGCCTGGAATACTTGCCGCTGAGTCTGGACAAAGCTATTGATTGCAAGGAAACTCCCGTTGTTCACGCGGATAAGAATACGTAATTTTAGACGGGGTTGTAGAACGCAGTTATTAGTTTAACAAATATTGCAAGCATGGGGCAGTGCGAAACATAAATGTTATTTGCTACCTGGAAGAACCGTAAACTATATTAAAGAATTTCATTACTAAAATGAATTGAATGTACAATCTACAATTTTAACGATTGCGGTAATTGATTATTAAATTGATCGTTTATTAATAAATATCTTCAGATCACGGAAAGGCTTATTCGAAGGCGCTACACATTGATTTAAGTTTTCTGATACTATTTGACGGCCTCCATGGTCGAGAGGTTAGGACGCTCGACTGCGAATTCAAAGGTCGCGGGTTCAAATTTAATTAATATAAAATAATATATAGTATACATACAGCACGTTTTAAAGTGGTAGATATTCTTAGTATCGCTGGTGAAAAATCACTATTCAGAATTGAAAGGTAGCTTGAAATGGCTTAAGACGTATTTGGTGACCAGATCTGAATAACCGGGTAATTATTAACCTTCCTCTCCTTACTAACTTCAGCCTCACAACATACCCCAATTGGGGATGACATAGTTCCACTGGCCCCAGACGGTTGGGAGCAGTTGGATCTTTTGTCTCTCATATGTAAAGGTCAATGCGTTTACTAAAATGCTAACGTAAACCGTGTTGAATTATTAAAATTCAAAAAAATTATAAACATACCGAATACATCAGTCCAGAACGTAAAAACCGTCGCTGATTGGTCGACATTCAAAAGAGGGCTTACCTGAAAAGGAAAAAAGAACAATATTATTAAGATGAATCAGTCAAAAACGTTTTCAATAAAGCAAACTGGAAAAAATAATTAAATAATTACATTTGTTTTTTAAATAGTTCTTTTCGTTTTATAGCCAAATATTCTAGATAATGTTATCGTATTGCAACTGTACCACTTCGCATATTATAGGGTTCCTTAGCCAGCATTTCGCTATAATCTATTTAAATCGTTCATCCATCATATGGCTAAAATATAAGTTCCTACTTTTCATAGTCAAAATGTCGTATTGTTCTTTCTGTGTGCACTTTAGATCTTCTTCGTTGGTAATTCTTTCCACTCGGGAGCACTTTACGGAAACAATATCCTCATTTAATGCATTCAGCTTTTTGTCGTAGATTTTATAGGCCCGCGTCGTATTAGAAAATATGTCGTAGATATCCAGTAACACGCGTGAAAATGTATGTAAATAGTATAGTAGTAGTGTTAGCTTTATATGGAAGTTGCTTCCGAGAGAAAATAGGTAGAAACTTACAAATGGCGTGGCGACTGGCGACACCCCGAAATAACATTTAAATATCAACGAATTGATTCGGAAAAAAACAATCATTATCATTCTTCGCCTTTATCACCGGCAATTTGGACAAACGGCGGAATAAAATGCAAATTAAACTTCTTCCCAATGCGTAGCCTCAATCAATCAACCCCGTCCGGCCATAAAATATTCAGGGATCGTCTAAGCGATTTCTCATACAGCCTCCCGGGCGGGAGCCGTGGGCAGTGGGGTGGCCAGTGGGTCGGGCAGTGGGGTGGCCAGCGGGGTGGGCGCCGATAAGTTTACTAAGCACGTAATTGGGGCTCAAACGGAAGTCGATAATTTCTTTGCTTTTTGTTTTGTGTACGAGGAGGCCGCACTTGGAAAGTTGTTTCAGTAAAAAACTGTTGCAAAAAGACAATTATTGGTAATATAAATTGTTTGAGCGAATGATTAGAACGTTGGTAGTTGGCAGTTAATGCGGATAGGAAAATTGGGTTATAAATGTTTGTTAAGCTAGCTTCTGAAAGCGTATTTTTGTTGGCAGCAACCTTTTCATGGCTTTGCGAAGGGTTGGTCTAATAATAATGAAATAATTATACAAAATAATATTCTGAATACATTTATACTACAAAATTCCTTCTTCACTTGGATTGTCGATGATGGGAAAAACAGTTTAATTAGTTTTACGGTATTTAAAATTAGAGGAAAATTTAAAAACTAATGTAACCAAAAATATTAACGAGCCCTGCATAATACACTAAATAAAAACTGAGATCGTGGAACTTAGGAATGAATTAACGGTTAGTAGCTAAGTGGAAAAACGCGTCGGATTTCCACCCGGGCGTCGTGAGTTCAATTCCTCTGCTCCCCCCTCTTGTCCCCCATCTTGCACAAGCAACAAATTGCGCTTATTATGATGGCAGTAGGAGTTTTTCAAATGTTGTCAGGTTATTCGTAACCCGGAAATGTTATATATATATTAAAAGAAAATCTATATATATATTTGAAACAAGATAAAGGTACTAACTCTAATAATCTCCAAACTAAAACTTACACCATGCAAACGAGACTTTCTTAATATTATTTGGCATTACTCTAACACCTGTTTCGCATTATATTCGGACCACATACCAGGGATGTCATTTGTGCTGCATTCAATCTAGTTTCGCTCGTCTTCTGCCAGTTCCACACCTCACTCCCATACATCAGGAATGGTATCAAAACTCAACGTTGTTGACTGCTAGGCTTTGCTTTCTTTAACAGATTTCCATTAATTAAATTACCCGCATTACACCTACCATAAATGTACGCAATCGTAACAACTGTTTCATATTCTTTGAATAATTCATATTACAATTAAGCGTAAAGCTTTAGTAAGATCATTTTAATCTTATTTTTATATTAATTCTAAACTTTTCAAAAGAGTTTAGTTAATACATTTTTAAACGTCATGACACAATCTATGTTTGTAAATGTGTTCGGATAGATATTTGTTTACGTTTATAAAAATATATACCAATATCGATAAATTGAAAATGTTTAAAAGAATATTAATAATTATCAAGAAGTATAAGGTTGATAAAAATGAAGATCATTGAATTGGTTGAGGTTTAATAAAGTTGGTAGTGCGTGATTTTCGGATAGGGTAAAGGTATCGAGTTTGAGTCTCCGTCATAGCCCATTATTTTTATTGTGTGTCTTTTTCATAATCTTTGAGCATTATTAATATTATATTTTCGTAGAAACAAACCATTTTGTGGTTTGAGATATTTAATGTCTCTTTCTCTCTGTTCAGATAATATTAAATGAAAGAGGCAATGGTGTACCTTTCTCTCCGTTCCTTTATCAAAATTTAAATGTTATTCTTTTGTTTTCTTACTTATTTTATTTTATTTTGTGTTCTTCCTCTGTATGTACGCGTATATATAACCACACAGCTTTTATTTTTTGTTTAGTTTAATTTTGTACCCTGATCATGCTTAGGCTAAGCGAAACCGGTCGGTAATAAAAATCAAAATAAAATCTGTGGTCTTATACAAAGTTATTATTTAATTTTTATTATTAATATTCTTTCGATAATTAGAATTATAAGGATGATGAAGAAAAAGAGAGCGGGGAATTTTAATGTTATTCTTTTGTTTTCTTACTGTTCTCTTATTTAATTTTATATTGTGTTCTCTTTCTGTATGTACGAGTATATTATATAACCACACACTATTTATTTTTTGTTTAGTTTAATATTGTAGCCTGATCATGCCTAGGCTAAACAAAAACATAAAAATCAAAATAAAATCTGTGGTCATTTACAAAGTTATTGTTTCATTTTCATTATTTCAATAATTATAATTATGAGGATGATGAAGAAAAAGGAGAGCGGTGAAAGCTCTAAAATCGTAGATTGACTAACCACAAAACTTTGATTTAACGCACGCTCGGGGGATTTATAAAACGCTGCCGTTTCTAAAACAACCTATTTCAAACAAACTATCCGGGTAAGCTTTCACAGAAGCCTTACAGAAGCATCCCTCCAGGAACCGCCCTTGCCCGGAGGTCGTCCTAATGACCTGCGTCATTAAGTGATAGGAAAGCTATAAATCTGGATAGGGGCGAGATTAACCTAAACTTAATATCATATTCCACACATGTCATCACCTCGCCGCACGCGGGAGGGGAAATCGATCCTGTCGAGCATTAGCGGTATTGAGACTAAACGGTATTTGAGGAGGTCGTACGAACGGATTAGGTACAAATAACTTTACCAAAAGAAGACATATTCACATGATTTAAACTATTAATACATGTTTAAAACAGCTATTATAATAATTTTTACAAGCATAAAAGGGTGTATCACGCTTTTATAGAAGAAAAAAAGTTTAAAGATTAACTTCAAAACTTTATGCATACGAAAAAATCTATATTTCAAATCATTTACAAATAAAGCAACGAATCAGGAATAATTATTGTTTTTATTTTAAATTTTCGACCGGACAAATCACTTTTTACTGTTGTTTTATTGTTCGTTTTACATTTCATCATATTTTAAAAGTAGTTAGAGCTTTAAAAAAAAAATAACGATAAACTGACATATAAAATTGGCATATTGTGTAGCCTTTTTCAGCGCATTAAATATGTGCCATACAGTTTGATCAAAAAGGATCATTCAATTTAAGTATTTTAGCCATAAATCCAAAAATTTTAATAATACCAATTATTTGCTTTAGTCCACTCTATTTTATTATGACCGAGCCGGTTTCACCTTATACTGACTGGTCTGACCAGTGGCATCTTCAGACCACTCAGATCGGATGACCGTTAGAAGGTGAAACCGGTCTAGTCTTAAAAAAATGACAAATAAAGTTTAAAAAAATGGTATTATTAATTTAAATGGAGTTCCACCACGAATTAACAGTTTCAAAATTAAAAATAAATAAATCCAAGCATAATTTTGCACGAAACACGCGTGCGTTCCAAAATGGTACTCAAAAGAAAAAAAAAATCGTTACTGGTGCGAGTTGAGTACAAGTTGTTCCTTGCTGAAGTCTATAAAGTAAGTTTAAAATGATAGCGAACCTCCGATGGAAGGATGTGGCATCAGAAGCAGAGTAAGAATAATCTAATAAAATACGACGCACCACTCTAAACCGGGTATGAAATGATTTGTTTTTATATATTTATTTGCCTAATAAAATGGAGAAACAATACGTGTATAAAAACGTACCAATAAAATATGGAAAAACTCCCAAAATCCAATGAGATAAATAAACGAAATCTCAGCAAAAACATGAAACCCTCCAGGACCAAGAAATTAATGTTCATTTTAATAAAATGATTGCTTTCATCAAAGCCTTAAAAATCGCTGAAGAAAATTACAAGAAAGCCCTTACATAAAAATATATAAATTCAATTCACGTTTAAAATTAATAAATTGAATATTTATGGGTCCTAATGAGTTACGTGTTTTTATTTTGAAATTAATTTGGCAAATGGTAAATCGGCCGTTTACTCGACGAAATTAATGGAATTAAAAGTCCACAAAATGTATCAACAAGTTAGTTGGGAAGTACTCCAAGCAGAACAGAGGGCTATGAATGTTTAATTTTGAAAAAAAGTTTATGTTCAATTAAAATATTTTAATTGATTTATACCAATTGTTTTCTTTTTATGATTTTGATTCATTGTTCACCTATGTAACTATATCACTACGGACCAGTTCCAATGTGAAGTTACGCGTTAAATAATGTATTATTCACAAAAACATAGGTATTAAAAGGAAAGCACTTATATCACATAAACATTACTTATTATGTCTCTCTTTCCAATTTTGGAATTATGTTAATGTAAATACCACAATAAACTGTCCGGAACCAGTGGAATTAAAACACCCTCATAATGGGGGAATGTTGTCAGAAGTGAGAAAGAGTACGGAAATAGGAAAGATAAAGGATTGCAAATATTCGAACTTTTAGATTAAATTACTAAATATAGTTTAAAACATTTAAAGGGACGTTTAGATTATCAATGTCAAATATTCACCAAACAAATGTTTTATCTTCCATTTCAAACTTACGTCTAATAGCAATAAACGTATAAAGATAAGATATAAGATTCAAAATTATATTTTTTAGCCAATTTGCCCTGATTATGGACACTGCAAGACTGTCCGAAACGTTGGCTGAAGGAGAAGAAAGCGCAAAACGGCATAATAACCCAAAAAATCATCACGATAATGTCATATAAAGATGTATCCTGAAAAGAGATTTTTGTAAGTACGTCATATTGTCATCAAACGCAAACAATTCCACTGATAAAACACCCGCTGAAGAATCTTTTCATAAATTGCACCTTGAACATGATCATAATAATGCATTCACGGGAAATGGTCATTCAGTGGTCTCTGATTGTGCGCTTTTCTTTGTGCAACGTTCTGTGAAAAGGGCATTTCGAAATTTCTACCGACAAGTCTCCGCGAAGAATGTTCTATGGAAATTGAATTCCCAGAGATGATTCAAGTCACATTCGATTGTGTGGGAGGTGAATAATGTAGACATGGATTCTTGGAAAATGTTATTGTGTTGGCTAAAGTATGGTTTATTACATTTTTACAACCTCAGGCAATCTTTTTTTGTGATTTTGTTGGGTTGAAATTTTATACTATCAACGACAAATTTACGTGAAAAAACGAATTTTTCGTTTGTAATTTCAAATTTAGACCCAAAAAAGCGCTTTTATTCATTTTTTATTTATTTATTTGTATTTGATCATATTTCGGAGCTGGCTAGAACAAGATTATCATTAACTAAAAAAATGTATTTTGTGAGAACGTACGTATAAGTGTGAACTTTCCAAATTTAAAACTGTTGTTCTTAATGTGTTGAGATATTTATTATGTATTATTTATTCATAATGTTTTCAAACATGCACTAAAAATAACTTGACTGACCATGCGACAGCTCAGTGTAAAACTGTTTCCCCTGGTATCAGTTTTAATAAATAAGCGTTCAAAATTAACCTACGTACAAAAGAATATCCAAAAATGTACTTACCGGAATAAGATGTCAAAAATTGTTTTTGGTATAGAAGATACGTGAAGTTTTCTAGACGAGTACAAATCGGTACCGTCAATTAATTTTAAAAGCGCCAGATGTAGGTAAGTTGGGTGTTTTTGACAGAGTAACAGCATACGGCAAGAAGGCCTGTTTGACAATAATAACCCTTAAAGATAATTCAGTAATACGTGGCACGGAGCCATGATTTTGCTGCCAACGCCAACAACCCCGACGGTTGCAATTACTGAAGCAAGCTTTACTCCGTCAACATAATAAGAGACTTTAAGCGAAATCTCAGGTTCACATTCTAAATAAAGTCCTCGAGTTGTGAGCTTTTAATGTGTTTTTAAGAGAGGAGAGACAGAACTGACATGAGTGGCAGATGAATTAAGGAAATTTTCATTGTAAACTTCTCTTATTTTAAAAATGCCAAATGTAATATGTAGGTACTCAATAAGTTGCTGATCCTCGTGGAATATATGCTCGCGGTCTTTCTCTATGGTAATTTAGAGGAAATCTCCAATCTTAATTTTATCTTTAATTGTTTCCCATTAGGACCCAAAGATTAGAATTTGAATTATTAAAAATTGGAAAATTGTACTAGATATAAAAAAAAAGAAAATTCAAACTCAAAACAAATCTTGATCATATCGTGAGGAGCGAAAAATACAATTTTATGTTTTTAACTATAAAATAAATAACAAATAAAGAAAACAGGAATCCTGCATAAATCTGTGTACCTTTAATTATTTTAATTCCGTTTACATTTATTTATTTTCTACAGTCAGTTTGATATCTAATTTTCAGTTGGTCATAAATAATTTTGAAACCAAATCTAGAATGCGGAAGTGCATAATGCCAGCCAGCAGATAAAACATAAATTTATGGGATATCTAACCGTCAAATGGAAGCTCTGACGCCATGCATTTTGTAGAATTTCTAGGGCAGTGCAACTATTTTCAGCCCTATGCATAATTTCCACCATGAATTTTCAAATAAGCATTTATCTGTAGATCTTCTCGTTCCATACGCGCATTTAATTGGGTTATTAATTCAACTGGTCCGATTTGGCTAAGTGTATGTTTATTTGCCCCACAGCCGGGAGGACGCCATACGGGCATACGGGCATACTGGCTAATGGCAAACTAAAGCGAATGGGAGCCGCGGGCGGATTATTCCGTAAAATAGCCAGCCGCTGGCGGGTTATTCGGTAAAATAGCTTGGTCGCCGGGCGGTTTGGGTTTCGGCATACCAGCCCCGGCGGCCAGCTGACTCGCGGTATATATCTGGCCGATTCGGTCAATTAACACAAGGCTAATACACTCCGCGCGGAATTATTCGGTCCTTGGCGGGCGAGGACACGCGGCGCGGGCGGTCGGCGTGTTGTCGGTGCGGGTAACGGAAGTATTATTCGTGCGGGAACGGAAGTACTATTTGGTGCAGTGGTGAAGCTATCAGAGTGTTTACTTCAGACTTTATTTTCATGTACTGCTAATCGCTTTGTAAGCAACTGCTTTAAGCCTTTCCACCCTTATTTGTTATTGTGAAAACTCGGATGGAGATTTCCCGATAATGTGGTGGAAATTGTAGACCAAACGAAAAAGGATGAACTATTTGTGGTTCGCAGTGAATCGGCGAATTTTTTTAACGGTATTTAAGCAAGTACCGTGGATATGATGAATGAGACATGTGAGAAGGGCTGATTACTAAAAGCATAACGCTGATAGCTCCGTTGTAGCGTCTACATCTTTTTCATAAACTACGCATGTAGCTACAAGTTAGATATGGAATAACAGAGCTCTCGGTGGCAAGACCATAGTTATCTTTCCGATGAATCGTTAACGTGAGTTATATATTTTTTAAAGGTGAACGTAAACGCTGATTGTACAAAATTATATTTTTTTTAACTACGCTGAAATTCCAGTATCTGCTTATGTTACTATTTGTGGATCAATATCACCTTGAGGCGGGAATCCCGTCTTCTAAACACAACCTGTCAAGAGCTATATTTTTGAGTGAGCATTTTACACTCTGTGCACCGCGTTAGATGAATCTGTATAAAATTAAAGCGATTTTGAGTGCATTAAAAGATTGTCAGCTAAGTAATAATATCTTTCAAACGTATAACACGTATTTCAGCAAAAGTTAAACAAGTTGTATTGTTATTTCTAATTTTGAAACTGTTAATTCGTGGTGGAGCTCCATTTTAATGATTTTAATAATACTAAATTTTTAACTTTATTCCACTATTTTTTTTTATTTATGACCAGACCGGTTTCACCTTATGACGGGCATCTTCAGACTGGAACAATTTTAAGTAATTCCGGACACTAATAGTATATATGCCATAGATTTACTACATAAATTGTACCAGTCGGAAGATGCCCGTCATTGGTGAAATCGGTCAGGTCTTAAATAAAAAATAGTGGAATAAAGTTTAAAATTTGGTATTACTAAAATTTTGTATTGTGTTTTACGTATTAACAAGAGTAATTATATAATACGAGTATTACACCCAAGTTTTCTATTAATTAATTCTATTAGACTTTTTTGACAAACAAATACATCCAATAATTGTATTCGCTACAGTAGGATCAATTAAGGAAAAGTCAGGGGTAATAACAATTGAATTTTAATATCATGTAAATATTTTAAATTTATCCAATTAAACTTTCCATCCAGCGTCAAACCTCACCGGGAAAGCTTCAAACAACGTCACAACCTCAAAAGTAATGGCGTATTTCATAAAAGTGAAATGAGGCACCATTATGAACAGCCCTGGAAACCAAACACAAATGCAATCAGCGTCCAGGGGCGGCGGAGGCAGTGCTTCATTTTATCAAATTTCCCGAGGCACAGGGTAACTAGATTTATTGTAACTTTTGTGCACCGGAAGAGGAAACTTTATCTTCGTCTCCTGGCAACACTGCTGACCGGATGGAGGTTGAATGTTTATATCTAGTTACCCCACGCTTCCGGTGAAGTCAGATTGATAAATTGCCCGTTATGTATTTATGTTTTGATGAAATTAATGTGCTATTGAAAGATAAAACTTCGTTATACCACGAATGAAGGCTTCGGCTTAAATTTATGAATAATACAGCCGTTGTGAAGAGATCGCGATTCTGACAGCACAGGGGTTTTATTTTGTATAGTTTCAGAAGAAATATCCTGATGTTGCTTAAAAATATGTAGCAATCATTGGGCTAATTATATTGTGTACCTTTTTGTCTCTCTTTGTGTATCCTGATTTTGTTTGTATTATTTTTCATTGATTGAGTTTTTGTAATTTTATATTTGATGTATCCCTTGTATTTGTAATTTTTTTTTAACAATTATTGTACACTAACTGAGTTTTTTTGAATGAATACAAATAAACATGGTCTTTATTTCCTGTTAGATGAAAACATGACTTGATATCCATGCTTTTTTCGATGTGTATATTTATAAGTGTAATATGCGAAGACAACAAAAGGTCTTAACGGGTTGTTCAGATTTGGTCATTAGACATAACTAACGCATTTTCAACGTGTTAGTTTAACAGTTAACCAGGCAATACTCAAAGTAGATTTCACTAGGGATATTTTATTTTATTTTAAGAAACAGTTAAAGAATAATTAAATGATTAGTCAATAGTGTGGTAAATCGATAAAAAGGTTAGAGTTTTTTTTTGATAATGGCAAACATTTCCTGGTTACGAATAACCGGAAAATATTTGAAATACTCCTACTACCATCATAGTAATCGGAAAATATTGGAACTGCAGAGGAATTGAACCCACGACGCCCGGGTGGGAATTCGATGCGTTTGTCCACTCAGCTACCGACCGGCCGTTAAGAAAAACTCCTACTGCCATCATAATAAGCGGAAGATGTTGCTTGTGCAATGATGGAGGACTTAGTAAATGCAATGATCAAATAACAGATAATTAATTATTTCAATGATAAAATTACAAATATCAAATTATTTTAATGATCAAATTATAGATAGTTAATTATTGCAATAATCGAATCATATATGATAAATGATAAGAATGATAAAATTATTCATAATTAATCGTTAGAATGAATAAATTACAAATAGTAAATTATTGCAATGATCCAATTATATATAACTAATTATTGCAATGAATGAACGCGAAATACTGTCGTAGCCGCAATGCCGCGAAAGATTAACTATCACAAATGTTAAAGTATTAAAAGTGGTTAAATATGTGTACGAAAGGAAGAAAGGTATGAGTCAATAAAATCGAGTTTTGAGTTAAGTATAAAAATTAGAGGAGTCAGAAAATAAAATAATGTTCTACTATTTTTTGAAAAAGGACACGTGATATATAACATAATTGCATTAATTAAAAAAACTAAATTCCTCAATTTTGTGTTAGCTCTCTTAAACATCTGCATGTATTGAGGCATCCCTCTCTACCTTGCACACACAGAAATATCCTATAGATTATGAGATAAAACATATGTAAATAATAATAAATTGTTTGTTTCAGCCTCAGAGCAATAATATACAAGAGAGAGCGCTGCTGTAGTCAGTTTTGATGAGTTTTGCCGGACTCGGCTAGACCTGGGCGTGGCTAGGACTAGGGGTAGGGTATTTATACATCTATTCACAGCACATGTCGACGTAATGTTTTTATTTATTCGTATAACCACTTTTTCACAGTATTGTTTTAAACAAAAATATAGCATATAACCTAAAAAACCGTTGACTTATGTCCATTTTTGTTGCATATCAAAACGTGTGGGCGAAGTCAACGGAGACGCGGGACACGAAGAAGATCCTTACAATACTTTAAAGCGGTGTGATGATTTGGGAAATTTTGCTGTCTTTTTCTTTCTCATGGTGTACGACGTAAAAACCCGGAGAAAGTGATTTATCCCAAATTTGTATAGGTTGGGTAAAAAGAATTAGCTCTCTCTTCATATATTGTTACTCAAAGGTTTCAGCGGAACATTAAAGCTACTTCAATTACCAAGCTAAAAAAGTGGTGTTGCAACATTGCTACGCTCGCTAACAAATTACCTGAGCCATTATATGACTTGTTTCCTAAAAGCTTTCCTTTAAGTGACTCTGTCGTTGTTTACCACCAAAATTCGTTCATTGTTATCTACACGTGTATCCCATTAAAAATACCTTCGGCCAAATAATAAAGGAGATTCTCAGAATATTAATCATAATACTACGGTTACGCAATGTCCACGGGACATTATACAAAATGAATCAATTATGTGTGTACCTAGAGATTGCTAAGCTTTTCAAACAGCTTTTTTTTTTAAAGCGAGGGTGAATATTATATCGTCGCTGAAAAGGAAAAAGGGCTGAAGCGACACTTTGGTCAAAAATGAGTTGAATATGCAGTTTGGATTAGTTCTTTGTTCTGCATCGAAAGCTCTGAATCTCTTTTGATTCTGAAGACTTTTGTGGCCGTTTAGCCATCTAAAATATATTTATCATTTGGGAGAAGGCTTGACTCAAGCGACACAAGTTTGGGACTTTTTGTCGCTCTAGGTGAAAAATCTAACCAGGTACTGAAGACTTATGAAATTTATAGTAAAACAAAAAATTATCTCTAGTGCTCTGGTGTTAACTTCCCAAAATGGCGCTTCAGCCCTTTTGCCTTTCCGGTGACGATATATTAAAGGCAATGGCAAAGGCAAATGTAACATGACTTGCCAAGAAAAAGTATTCGTTGGTTTAATTTATTGAATTTCAAATTTAGAATAACGTCTGCTAAAATACATTATCCGTAGGTACTTCATTAGGTAAGTAGAAATTTGAAAAGATTATTTTTTAAATTCGATAATTTCAATTAACATCGGTTCCAAATTTGAAAAGTTCACACTCGTACGTTTATCCGTTCCACAAAGGAAATTATTATATGAGAAATAGCGCAGACCCGTGAAAAATCAGGGGATATTATATTTCTAGGGTTTGTAAAGCAACCCTCCTGTACCCTTCTTTTCAGATAGAATATTAAAATTTCAAAAAATAAATTCATGTTTATTAACATAAATCTAGGGTTTATTCACAGCAACAACTCTTTTAATATGTATTAACATAAATCTAGATTTTGTTTACAGCAGCAACTCTTTAATAAAAAAATAAGCATTTTATATTATGTATCAGTAGTTGTTAAAAAAATATATATTTTGAAAACAAATATTATATTTATTTTTTAATTGTCACGGGCAAGAATCGAACCCCGATAATCTGCTTGACAGGCAACTATGATGATTATTAAACCACCAACAAGAACAGCGGTATAAATTCATTTAATGTATTGAAAATAAAAATTGAGAATTTTTTTTCATTTTAGAATATTACGGGCTCACCACATTCGAAAAAAATAATGTTTATTATAGATTATTATGTAATAATATTGCGGCAACATTATTATGCTGGCGACAAAATATCCAACTGTGTACATAACATTTACAATGTTTAACCAACAATACAGGTTTATTCGCAAACCTTCATCAAACTAAACGTTATGTGTATGTACAACAACAGATAAATATTCTAGATAACAATAAGCTTCATTGTTCCACTCCCATGTGTTTAAATAAAGCTGTTGTGAAATATCTATCATTTTTCTCAAAAGCTTTTTACCGTTCCTATATAAAATAATAAGCTTTTAGTGTTGTGAGACCTTAATTTGTAAGATGGCTGAACTTGTGAAGGCTCACATGCTTAGAGCAATAATATACAAGAGAGAGCGCTGTAGAGAGAGCTCAGTCAGTTTTTACAAGGTTTGCCGGACTCGGCTAGACATGGGCGTGTCTAGGACTAGGGCTAGGGTATTTCTACATCCATTCATAGCACATGTCGACATAATGTTTTTGATTATTCGTATAACCGCTTTTTCACAGCATCGTTATAAAAAAATATAAAACATGTAACCTAATAAACCGTTGAGTTATCTCAATTTGTTTCTGGTATCGTAACGTGTGGGCGGAGTCAACGGAGACGCGGGACACGAAAAACAATACTTTAAAGCGGTGTGACAATTCGGGGAAATTTAGTTTGTCTCTTTCTTTCTCATGGTATACGACGTAAAAACCAGTAGAAAATGATTTATCTCAAATCTGTATAGGTTGGGTAAAAAGAATTAGCTCTCTCTCCATATAATCTTACTTCAAGCTCACATCGTATCCTTGTGTAGAAGGAGACATCGGGAGGTCGGCAGGAGAGTAAATTTGGAATAAGAATTTATATGGAGAGATAATTTTTTTTACACAACCTATACAAATTTGCGATAAATCACTTTCTCCGGGTTTTTATGACGTATGCCATGAGAGAAAGAGACAAGAAAGGTCGTAACATAATATTGCAGCACTTCTGAGTATGTAAGAATGTTCTCCGTCCGCGCTAACTTCACATCATCGAGTCGCATAACTTACGTCAACGGATTTTGAGGTTATTTCCTATATTTGTGTTGGTTAAAAAACTTGCAGTGGTTATAAAAATAAATGAAACATGATGGTGATATGTGCTATGCGTGAATGTTGAAATTAGACCAAACGAAGATTATAAAACATTTCTTTTCGGAGGTATTTCAACAGTTTTAAATATTTTTCACCGAACTTTAGAATTTTCTATTTTTTAATGATATGAAGACATAAAATCAACAAAAATCTTCCATTATTATTTCGGCAAACCTTCTGTTATTAGTGTTTGTGTGATATTTCGACTTTACAAAGCACTTTAATGATTGATATTGTTTTGTTTAATGTGTTCAAATATGTTTATCAAAAAAGTCCGATTCCATGTGGGCGGTAACTAATAGGCTATCCAACATCATTATATATATATATCTTTGTCTCTTTTAATCGAGTCAGTATAAAGTCCTGACTACTCTGTTTCGCAACGGTACCTCTCCATGCCCTCCAAGGGTGTAAACGTCTCTAAGAGGCGGGAGCTGTATGATGATTCTGACAACGGTTCTCCAGTTTGCCAAATTCTGTAGATATTTTTCTGCAGTTGCAGTATGTACGTCATGTCAAGAGTTGGAATAACAATGGTTGGTGGAATACATGAGAAAATAACGACTTGCCTAAAATGTTTTCCAATATTAAATATCGCTGAAAACATGTCTCCGTCGTTGGTGACTTTTCATTGAAAGCCAGCCAACAAAATAACTTCAAACCTAAAAACAAAAGTTTCTTTTAAAACGCTGGAAGGCACCTTTTATCTTAGTTGCATGAACTCGAAACAACATTTAGGGTAATTCAAACGGTTCTAGAAACATAAATACGAATTAATATTAAAACTCGGTTTAAAAGTTTTTCGACAACTCTCTAGCGTTATCCTGCAGCTTAGATAAATAATTAGCAACTCTTTAATAAAAAAATAAGCATTTTATATTATGTATCAGTAGGTGTTAAAAAAATATATATTTTGAAAACAAATATTATATTTATTTTTTAATTGTCACGGGCAAGAATCGAACCCCGATAATCTGCTTGACAGGCAACTATGATGACCATTAAACCACCAACAAGAACAGCGGTATAAATTCATTTAATGTATTGAAAATAAAAATTGAGAATTTTTTTTCATTTTAGAATATTACGGGCTCACACCACATTCGAAAAAAATAATGTTTATTATAGATAATTATGTAATAATACTGCGGCAACATTATTATGCTGGCGACAAAATATCCAACTGTGTACATAACATATACAATGTTTAACCAATAATACAGGTTTATTCGCAAACCTTCATCAAACTAAACGTAATGTGTATGTACAACAACAGATAAATATTCTAGATAACAATAAGCTTCATTGTTCCACTCCCATGTGTTTAAATAAAGCTGTTGTGAAATATCTATCATTTTTCTCAAAAGCTTTTTACCGTTCCTATATAAAATAATAAGCTTTTAGTGTTGTGAGACATTAATTGGTAAGATGGCTGAACTTGTGAAGGCTCACATCCTTAGAGCAATAATATACAAGAGAGAGCGCTGTAGAGAGAGCTCAGTCAGTTTTTACAAGGTTTGCCGGACTCGGCTAGACATGGGCGTGGCTAGGACTAGGGCTAGGGTATTTCTACATCCATTCATAGCACATGTCGACATAATGTTTTTGATTATTCGTATAACCACTTTTTCACAGCATCGTTATAAAAAAATATAAAACATGTAACCTAATAAACCGTTGAGTTATGTCAATTTATTTCTCGTATCACAACGTGTGGGCGGAGTCAACGGAGACGCGGGACACGAAGAACAATACTCTAAAGCGGTGTGACAATTCGGGGAAATTTAGTTTGTCTCTTTCTTTCTCATGGTATACGACGTAAAAACCCGGAGAAAATGATTTATCCCAAATCTGTATAGGTTGCGTAAAAAGAATTAGCTCTCTCTCCATATATTCTTACTTCAAACTCACATCGTATCCTTGTGTAGAAGGAAACATCAAGAGGTCGGCAGGAGAGTAAATTTGGAGTAAGAATTTATATGGAGAGATAATTTTTTTTACCCAACCTATACACATTTGCGATAAATCACTTTCTCCGGGTTTTTATGGCGTATGCCATGGGAGAAAGAGGCAAAAAAAGTCGTAACATAATATTGCAGCACTTCTGAGTACGTAAGAATGTTCTCCGTCCGCGCTAACTTCACATCATCGAGTCGCATAACTTACGTCAACGGATTTTGAGGTTATTTCCTATATTTGTGTTGGTTATAAAACTTGCAGTGGATATACAAATAAATCAAGCATGATGGTGCTATGCGTGAATGTTCAAATTAGACCAAACGAAGATTATAAAACTTTTTTTTCGGAGGTATTTCAACAGTTTTAAATATTTTTGACCAAACATTCGAATTTTCTAATTTTTAATGATATGAAGACATAAAATCAACAAAAAGCTTCCATTATTATTTAGCCAAACCTTCTGTTATTAGTGTTTGTGTGATATTTCGACTTTACAAAGCACTTTAATGATTGATTTTGTTTAATGTGTTCAAATATGTTTATCAAAAAAGTCCAATTCCATGTGGGCGGTAACTAATAGGCTATCCAACATCATTATATATATCTTTGTCTCTTTTTATCGAGTCAGTATAAAGTCCTGACTACACTGTTTCGCATAGGTTTTCTCCATGCCCTCCAAGGGTGTAAACGTCTCTAAGAGGCGGGAGCTGTATGATGATTCTGACAACGGTTCTCCAGTTTGCAGTTGCAGTATGTACGTCATGTCAAGAGTTGGAATAACAATGGTTGGTGAAATACATGAGAAAATAAGGACTTGTCTAAAATGTTTATCAATATTAAATATCGCTGAAAATGTGTCTCCGTCGTTAGTGACTTTTCATTGAAAGCCAGCCAACAAAATAACTTCCAACTTCAAACCTAAAAACAAAAGTTTCTTATAAAACGCTGGAAGGCACCTTTTATCTTAGTTGCATGAACTCAAAACAACATTTAGGGTAATTCAAACGGTTCTAGAAACATAAATACGAATTAATATTAGAACTCGGTTTAAAAGTTTTTCGACAACTCTCTAGCGTTATCCTGCAGCTTAGATAAATAATTGTAAAAATGTTTACATAGTTAAGTGTAATTAGGCAACCCTTGTGTTACGAGGGTGGGTTAAAGCGTGCGGAAGAGAAGTTCGTGTATTGGAATCAACCGAATCATGGGGAGTTGAGGACCTTTCACGGGATGATGAAGGGCTGTGGAGGCTTGACGGGCCGTGAACCACTCCATTTAATACGCCCAAAACATTCATACAAATAAATCAAAAAGGTAAAAGTTGCAGTTCAAAAGTTACTTGATGGACTAGGCGGTTCTGTTCGTTGCTTAAAAGCGTCTTTGTCTAAAACAATATTTAATTAATAATAATTTTAAAACTTATTACTTTGTGATGAAAACTAAACGTTTTTGTATTTTCTTGCGTCAATTTGACGCCATTTTGTGACACGCCGAATTTGATAGACTCAGTGAAAAAAGTATACCTTTTTGCACACACGACTCAATTTGATTTTATATATGGGTGAGAAACACAAAACCGTATCCACAAAAAATGCATTTTTGAGTTAAGTATGCAGAAATGTTTCCCACTATCGGTTATATCCGCAAAAAAAAGATGTATTTACGAAAAATCGATAGGTAATGAAATAATCTGAGGGTCATATTTAAAAAAAAATATATATATATATATATATACATATTTATATTAAATCAGATATGGATAAGTACTAAAAAATTCTTACTGCAATTGGAGGAGAACATGTCATTGTTTTATGTGTGAAACTTTTAATTCCATGCCTTTTCTGGTTTTGCTGAAACGGCATGAAATTAATCTGAAAAAAAGTTGTTTTCTGCTCTCCTGAACATTTGTCTTTTTATAGATACGTTTTTGTGTTTCTCACTTATCGATATATTTGACGGCCTCCACGGTCGAGTGGTAAGACGCTCGACTTCGAATCCAAAGGTCGCGGGTTCAAACCCGGCGAGCGCAAATAATTTTTATTTAATAAATATGTGTCAGAACACATTTAATGCATAGATAATAATATAAAGTATATTCCAGAGTGGTAGATACTCTAAGTATCGCCATGGTGAAATACCATTTAGAATCGAAACGTTGCTTAAAAATGGCTTTAGCCGTGTTTGGTGACCAGACCTGAATAGCCAGGTACTTCCTAACCTTCCTCTTTTTCATCCCCTTCCCTTCTCCACCACCCCTTCAGCTTCACAACATACACCAATTGAGGATGCCATAGTCTCACTGGCTCTAGATGGTTGGGAGCAGTTGGGAATCTTGTGCGATATTCACTATAAAAAATAAAATAAAAATGCAGGTATCAATGCACAATACAATTCGTTCTATTGAATAACCTCCATTTTGAATCCAAACTTTGATAGAGCTTTCCAACTTTCCACCTCCCTTCCACTATCTTTTTTTCTCGACGGTAGAGGACTTGTCTGAAGTCGCAAAAAACCAGACACTATTTGACAAGGTGAGTCAACGTCAAACAGCGTTATGTAGAATGTATATTTTGAAAGTGTAGAACTTTTATATCTAAAAACAAAGAAGAATACCGTATTTCCCGAATTAATTTATGACCACATAATAATTAAATCTACACAGAGGGTAATTTTCGGTACTGAGAAGTCTCGTTGTGTATTTTCAGTCAATGGATTTCAGCGAATACACAAACCAAATATGGATTTATTATTTGAATGGGAAGTTTATTCGCCGAATTATTTCAATTTCAAACGGAAATTTTCGGAATCGTTTGATGAATTTCTGAATCGACTAATTGAAAATGTTATGAAACGTGGCGAGTTTGTTGGAATTTACAACTTTTCAAAGGAAATATTTAATACGTTTAATCTAAAATATTGCGGACACCTGCCAAATATTTATTAGATAATTCATGTTTGACGGCCTCCGTGGTCGAGTGGTAAGACGCTCGACTACGAATCCAAAGGTCGCGCGTTCAAACCCGGCGTGCGCTAATAACTTCTTTTTTTTCAAAGTAAGACAAACATTCCCGGGTTACGAATAACCTGACAATATTTAAAAAAACTCCTACTGCCATCATAAGAAGCGGAATATGTTGCTTGTGCAATGATGGAAGCCTTAGCTAGCAGAGTAATTGAACGCACGACGCCCGGGTGGGAATCCGACGCGTTTTCCACTCAGCTACCGACCGGTCGTCTTGTTTTTATATGAATATGTGTCATAACACATTTGATTCATATAAAATAATATAAAGTGTATTTGCGGCACGTTCCAGAGTGGTAGATTTTCTAAGTATCGTCCTGGTGAAAGACCACCATTCAGAATCGAAACGCTACTTGAAATGGCTGTAGCCGTGTTTGGTGACCAGATTTGAATAGCCAGGCACTTCCCAACCTTCTTCTCTCCCATCTTCTTCCCATCTACACTACCTTCCGCCTCACAACATACCCTTATCGGGGATGCCATAGTGTCACTGGCTCTGGGCGGGTGGTGGGAGCAATTGAGACTCTTGTGCTGTATTCATTATGTATATATTTTTTAAATGCAGCACCGTTTTGGTAGAAAAACACTTCAAGCACAGTATACGGTTTTGTACTCGGAACAAGATGTAAATATGCTTTTTTACGCCGGGATTTGAACTCGTGGTGACTAAGACTAAAGCCTATGAGATTACCGCTCACTGACGGATGTTTCTTACTTGTTCAACATGACAATAAACAACACACATATGTTTCGTAGAGCCGCATACGAGTTATATATCTACACACTTCTCTTGTACGAACTAGGAACACACATCAGCATTATTATGCACGGTGTATACAGGTACAAAAGGTGTGACAGAGAAATGTGCATTTAATGAAAGCGCCATTCTGTTGGTATAACGTGGTACGTTAATTGAAAACAGTTTCACCAGACGACAAAATAACGGCAAGTTATGCTCTGGTTACCGCCACATACCCAGGTCCTATTCTTTATTCCAAATTTGAATTCAAAATGAACACACCAATAACCAGATATACCTACATAAATATACCTTTTTTATTTTTTAGGTTTTTAAATTTTATTTAAGCAATAATTATTATTATTTTAATTTAAAAAAAAAAAAAACAACTTTTAGTTAAAAGCTCTGCGATGTAATTATTTTTACGCGTGACAGCTGTTTCGCCTTCTGAGGGCATTATCAAACTGTGGAGAAGCCACATATAGACGGACTATTTATATCATGTTTAATGTTATTTTTATTTTTTTTTTAACTACCAATGTCCCCATTAGGTTTTTCTGATAAATTGTAATTATTGTTAATGTCTATTAACATAAGGAGTTTCCCAACCTAAGGGTATTCTATTGTTTGGATTTGTCAAATCTGTATGTGGCTTCTCCACAGTTTGATAATGCTCTCAGAAGGCGAAACAGCTGTCATGCGTAAAAATAATTACATCGCAGAGCTTTTAACTGAAAATTGTTTTTAAAAAAAATAATAAGAATTATAATTATTGTATAAAATTAATAAACCTTAAAATTAAAATGGAGTTCTACAAAATAAACTTTAAAACCATAAATTAACTTACCTTAATAGTAAAAAATATATCCATGTTTGTTGAATGATGTAATAATAAAACAAAAAAGATTAACTGCGTTTTTTTTTAACTTGAGTCATGGTCTTGAAATTTTTGGTAGCAGTCTAAATGATTTTTGTCATTCTTTACGACTCTACCAAAAATTTGACTAGACCATGGCTTGAATGTTCTCTCTTATGTTTATTTTGCCTTATTTTTGTCATCGCTTCATTTATTTTTATGTATATGATATTCCTTCTCTGTCGCTCTTTTTTTCCATTTCGTGTTTTATGGTATATGTATTTTTTTGTAATTGGACTTTAGTCCGTTAATTTATAAATAAATAATTTTTTCAGACTGTCTGACTAACGCCAGTTAAGTAAATCGAAAATCGTCAAAATTCGTGTCAAATATAAATTCTTCATAAAATTAGGAACCTTGAACCAATTTAGGTGAAAAACATAATCACTTTAAATTAAATAAAACGAATTTTAAAAATTTATTGAAAGTCTAAGTCGATTATACATATAAAATAGATGTTAACTCGTCTTAATACGACGTTTATTAACTTTTTATGAATTGATATCTAGCAACTCATCCAGTTGGTACCTGTCTAAATAATTTTTGTCATTCTTTACGACTCTACCAAAACCTTGTTCAGGCTTTGACTTGAATGTTCTTTTGAAATGTATATTTTTGTCATTGTTTCAAATGTTATGTAAGTACTGTTCTTTCTGTGTTGCTCTTTTTCCCGTTTCGTTTTTTTTGTATTTTTTAAATTAGCCAATGGTCCGTTATTATAAAAATACATGAATAAATAATAAATAAAATCTTACCAAATAGAAACAAAATATAAAGTAGCAAAAAATACTGCATTCAACAACGGGGATTAAAATATGGTGATATAAAAGTATTATAAATAAATACATATAATAATCTCGCATTTCAAATGAGAGCGACCCTTTACATCGGTGTAATAATAATAATACATCAGCTTCCATTTTCAAAGCTGCCGAAAAGAAAGCGTTAGACCCACTTCTGTTTTGTATGGTCCGACCGAGAGCCGGGCTATAATTTATTTTAATAATACTGCTTGCAAAGTAATTTCAGGATATTACATAAAAAGACGAAGCTAACCAACTCAAGACGACAATAATTAATTCAATTTGAAAATTCCTGCTCCTATAAACGAAGTGCGCGGCGCAAGGAATGTAGGCATTTTCATTATGTGCGTTGTCCATTCCGGCTGCCTTCCGTTTCTTGAAATATTATTATTACTCCTAAACGATGGTGAATGCGGGCAAAAAACGAACCTACAATTATTACCATCATGAGGCAAGAATGCGAAATGAAAAAACATATGCTCGAAAGAGGCTTGAGAGCTTTGTTAATGGGCAAAGAAAATTGTGCTCAGTGTTTTGAATAAACATATATTATTCGTCTTATTTGTGGGCAAATTTGAAAGAGGAAATTAGTGCTCGTCCATAAATATAAGCTATTTTTCAATTAATTTTTTTTTTTTTTTTTTAATAGTTTATTCCAGATCTCAGGGAGGGTGGTGCAATCCCATGAGTTCCATATAATACATAGAAAGATAAGGAAAAAAAAATACAAAGATAATAAATAAAAATAGAAAACATGATAACATGGTAATAAATAATAGCAATAAAGAAATAAAATTAAACTTCGTTTCAAGACATCAGGAAATGACTCCATTGTTTATAAACGGGGCCCTGCAAGAAGTCAAATAAATAAATTTATTCGCTTTGAGATACGAAAAAAATATTCTGACTATAAATTCTAAACAGCCTCAGCACCCAAAACGGCTCTAAACCTCACTTTGTAGTATTCTAATACAAGCAATACTGCAAATGATTTGTCTATACATTCTACATGGCTAGTTAGAAAAATGTCTCAGATTTCCAATGAATAAAATTGCGATCTTGATCAAGAAGTAACAATATTAAATTAAATTAAGAGATATTTTTAACATGTCTCTTGAAATCTTCAAGGTTTACGTTGAAGATATCAAGAGACATGTTATTTAATAGTACCATACCCCGTGTCATGCTGTGCTGAGCCAACACGTCTGTTCTGCCATGTGGAATGCACAGCAGATCGTGATGTCGCCCCTGGCAGTAGTTATTTGGCACAAACAACTTATAACATTCCAGGAGGTATGGATTGTCAATCAAATTATTCAATATTTTGTACGCTGTTACTGCAAGGGCCCCACTCCTTCTCGACTGGAGACTTTGATAAAGCGTATCGGAGAGCAAATCTTTATGATGCATAAATTTTGGATAGACGCCGTGGATTCTCATATACAAATATCTGAGAAACTTTGTTTGGATCTGTTCCAATAATTGTATATATTTATTTTGGTATGGGGCCCATACAGCAGAGGCGTACTCTAGTTTGGACCTTACAATGCAGTTGAACATAGAAGTCATCGCTGCAGGCTTGGTAAATTGTTTGCTAGACCTTATAACAAACCCTAACAGTCTGTAGCACGATGTGGATAACTGCAATATATGGTCTGAAAACGTAAGTTTGGGATCAAAGACTACTCCTAGGTCTTTGATCGACCTTATAGATGACAATAAATCATTCCCTATTTTATAATTAAATTTGATAGGGTTTTTTGAGCGCGTATATGTCATAGATACACTTTTTTTTGTGTTAAAATATAATTTATTTTCGTCAGCCCACGCAGTTATTGCATCTAAGTCTAGTTGTAATTTAATACAATCTTCGCCGGTGCAAATCCTCATGAGCAACTTCAGATCGTCGGCAAAAAGCAGGCAAGTGGCATGTTCAATGCATTCTTGTAGGTCATCGATTAATATCAAGAACAGAAGAGGCCCTAGATTTGATCCCTGTGGTATTCCGGAGAATGCAGTAAATTCTCTAGACTCATAACCGTCGATGCAAACATATTGTCGTCTGTTTCTTAAATAGGACACAAAAAAATATATGAGAGGTTCGTCAAACCCGATTTTGTGCATCTTCTTTATAAGTATATCGTGATCGACTCGGTCAAATGCCTTAGCAAAATCTGTGTAGATCACATCTGTTTGGTATTTCGCATCTAGTCCTCTTGCCACTCATTTAAATCCTACCAAAAACATACCAATATAATTCTCCAATGTCCAGAATGTCAAGACTTGTTAACTCAAGCCATGGTCTTGTAATTTTTTTGAACCAGTCTAAATGATTTTTGGCATTCTTTACGACTCTACCAAAACATTGACTAGACCATGGCTTGAATGTTCTCTCTTATATTTATTTTGTCCTATTTTTATCATCGCTTCATTTATTATTATGTAGGTGCTATTCCTTCTCTGTTATTCGTGTATTATGTCGTTTTTGTAATTGAACTTTAATCCGTTCATTTATAAATAAATAAATACCAAAATATCTGTGAAAGGCGCAGTTTCAAAACCAGCGAAGATACCAGTATGCATTTTATATAGAATTCAAAAGATTACAGTAAAATAATGTTATTCACTGGAATCATTAGACATTTTCCCAACTGCCCGTGCAGATCTTACAGACAAATCATTTGTAGTTTTGCTTGTATTAGAAAGCCAAAAAATGTGTAATTTTGGGCGCTGACCCTTATTATGTTTGTTTTGAATCACTTTTTTCATAGTGAATACCGCACAAAAGTCCCAACTGTATGGAGTCAGTGGAATGAAATGCATCGGGGTATGTTGTGAGGTTGAAGGTAGAGGGAGAGAAAGGAGATGGCTAAGAGTAAGGTCGGTAAATACCTGGTTATTCAGATTTGGTTACAAAACACGGCTTAAGCCATTTCAAGCAACTGTTCAATTATGAATGGTGGTCTTCCACCAGGGCGATACTTAAGATTAAACTAACTAACGATCACGCCATTCCCCCGCAGGGGTAGACACAGAGGACGGACCGCCATACAACTCCGTCTTGGCACACAATTCTTGCTTATTCATATTCATACATCGTCTTATACATACTCTTCTGTTATTCTGACTCTTGACATGGCCCGACTCAAGTACTTGATTCACTTGATCGCGACATGTCTTCAGTCGGGCGTCACCGACTTGTTCTTCTTTTCACTTTCACGTAATTTATTATTTATTTCTCTATTACTCTTCTCTTCGTTCATTCGCTCTACATGTCCAGAGTAGTTGAGAGTATCTACCACTCTTAATGATCGATTGGTTTCGGAAGTACCCTTCCGTCATCAGGATAATAATGCATTCAAATAAAGTGGTTCAAAGCAAATGTTTGAGTATATATTATTTATTACGGCAATCCTCAAAGTTAATGCTTTTTTACGAATACATGAATCACACCAATTAGGTACATATATTGTTTTCAACCAAACCCATTCTTGCGTCAAGTGCTTTAACTCTAGTTAGATTATAAAGGACACATTATTTCATTGGAGAGAAGGGTCATTCGAAATAACACGGGGCATGGCGAGCGAAAAAAAGGCTCTAATATATTTTGACAACCTTTTATTAAATCCTCCGCTCTATGTACTTCTCAAATCAGAGGTTGGATAACAACATGCTCTGAGCATAAAAATCTGTGGTCTTATACAAAGTTATTTTTTCATTTTCATTTATAATTATATTTTTATGTCAATAAAAATACTTTATTTTACATTTCTTAGTATTTAACTATTTCTGCAAGTTTATTTTATATTTTATTTCCAAATCATAACGCATTGTTCGAATAAATTAATGATTACAGCTGATAATGTTTTCAAAGGAACTCTGGTTCTTAATACAAATTTCGTACCAATTAGCAAAATAGTTTCGGAAAATCAGATACGGTTTTAAACCGTTGTAGTGTTTCCAGCTGATTTTGTACCTTCTCAAATAATGTAAATTTTCAGGCAGAGATCGGGGAGGCAAGAAAATTGAGTATTCCTTTTCGTAATTTGAAATAACATTGTCCTGGTAATATCTCTCTACAACGTGTATTTTTTAATGATTTCGCAAACATGCAAGCTTCCCGCAGGCACATTTATATATTATAATAGTGTATTCGTTATGAGATTGTTACAAGGTTACATTAAATTTTTAGTTGATCATGAGTTTATATTGTATTTACATTACAATTTAGCTTGGTGAATACTAATTTATTATGTGTTTACGGTTGGAATTTTCCACCTTAGGTTGGTAGGGTACTTTTTGTAACTCACTTACCAATTGTTTGGTAATTACTATCATTAAGATATACAGTGGCGTGCACAGAGTTTTTGATCATGGTAGGCAGTAGGAAAAATAGCGGGTTAATTGATAATAGAGATAGGTATCACCGAATATCACTGATTGTTAAAGGAGTTGTTCTGTAAAAGCACTGCCGTAGACACTAAAAAAGATACTAATACAAACGAGCCACTTGAAAGCGCAACAGCTTACAGCATACATATTTTGTGTAGTCTAGTAAACATAGAATATTCTACTCTGACGTTGGTGGTGTTTGAGCATATGTAGTTACTGATTTTGACACGTTATAGTAGCGAGGTCGGTGTGGCGCTCGCGGCGATGCGATTAGCTTAATTTTGCGTGTATTTTTTAAAATGTAGATTTATTTCTTGCAATAATTTCATACTATTTAATACAATATTATACATATTTGTATGCGAGTACGGCAGAGTAGGCAGTGCTTATGTGCCTTTATGGAGTGCACACCTCTGATATATATAACCTAACAAATAAACTTAAGTGCTTAAACAAATATTTAAGCATGAGACAAAATTGTTACCAGTACCTTTTAACCCAATTAATTTTCAAAAAATCACACAATCGATGTTTCAAATTGAGGTAAATAATAATATGTAGAGTTTTGATGTCAAAATTGGTAAAAATAAAAACTTTATTTTTGGTAAAATTGTACGTATTATAAGTAATTAGATAAATTCCCATTAGAAACTCTTATTAGGTAGGTACCGATTAAATCCCTTTCCAGAAAAAGTAATGGTTGTTACTATAAATTTAAGGGTTTCAAGTTTTTTTAAATATCCTTTACTTGTATCTAAGGACTACTTTTTTTAACAAAGCTAATGACCACAGAACTTTCAAAGTGCTTTCTAAAGTCTAAAACATGCTGGTTAAAGTCTCGAGTTCTCAAATGAATAAAACCCTCAAAAGAATAACTCACGTTGGGATCTTGCTTGAGGGAACTCATTGACAAAGTTAAATTCTTAATACTGGCTTAGTCGAATTCAGTAATTACGTAACGAAAGGGACTTAGCAGTTATTAGAAGTGATAATTAATACTGTCCCTGTGGGACTATGCTTGTATAAATGATAAGTACAAACTGGATGGATATAGAAACTACAATGAAACTTGAAACCAAAAATATTATTGCATCAATGGCTGAATGTGAACTTTCTCTATAGAAATAAGAAGGCCCAGGTGTTTGAACTCCTGTAACATTTGACGTCGTCACAAATCGGTAATCGGCGCCATTTTGCATTTTGAAACATTTGCCACTTCAAATAACGGTCCCCGATAACTGCTGATTCTCAGCCTTTGGTCAAAATTTGACGGCTCATCGAAATTTGATCAAAACCTTGGCACGGTCTGAAAATCAACGGTTAACGGTGGCCGTTATTTCAAGTAGCAAATGTTTAAAAATTCAAAATGGCGTTGATTGTCGATTTATGACAACGCCAAACGTTAGGGGGTTTCAAACAACTAGACCATACTTAGCACGCCAGTATGTTTTCAAAGGCGATGTATTCCTCCGTGGCCTCAACAAAATAACAATACGTAAAGATTTATTTCAAATTTTTCATTAACAGCATACTAGTATTACCTACTGACCTACTGAATATGGAACCAACAATTTTATAATTTTCCGTGAGCTTTTATACTGTTCCAATAGATTCTATATTCCAGAGAGTAGAAAGCTTAGCTCTAAGAAAAGGTACCCTCTGTGACGGAAGTGACAGATCTTCTTCACTCCATTTGTAGTTGCTGTAAAGCCGAATGAGATAAGACATAAGATCTCAATTTCCAAAGACAGGCTTAAGCCTTATTCGCTATTAGGAAAAGGCCAGACGTACGCTACATACTCGTAGAATGGTGTTTGTAAACCCAGCTATTCCATTTATTAGAACTATCCTGAGTGGAAACCAGATAACCTGATAAAGAACCAATTCAAGCGGAATAAGATCTTGATGTGTATGAAAATAGACCGAATTCATAAGAGATAAACAGCCTTTATACTTGCCATAGAAAGTCTTCAAATGAAAAGGATAAAGATGATCAAATTATTTGATTAAATACGAAAGTGAAGATGAATTGTAAAAACTAATTTCCATAATAGCCCATCATAACACATCCATTTTTCGACAACATTGATTTTGCCGGTGGAAATTTCCAAAACTGCCTGGAGAAAAGGCCCGGACACTTACAGACAAGATGGCCGTCGATCTTGTTTAGTTCTAGACAGGCGGCATAAGTACTCGGTACTTAAATTCGGACTGAAAAGAGAACACATAAAGAAGTAACTACGACAAATAACACTGACAAGGAATTTCCATTTCTACAAATAAAACTTTACGAGTAAGTTGAAAAAATAATATTATATACCTGTTCGTAAAATATTATCTTGGTTTTTAAATCACTGAAGCAAAAAAAAAGTTAAAGGATATTAATTCCACCGAGAAAAGTAATACACTTTTAGGAGCTTTTAGGTTGTTAGTGTTCACATCTTTGAGTATTTGAATATTACCTCTTTAACCTTGAAACTACGTATAAAATCTTTGTTGTGTGTTCTACAGCCTTTAAAACTGATAAAGACATGATAACTACAAACTATAAAATAATATTTTTCAATATGGACGTTCGCTAGAAAAAGCAAACCGATAAAATAAACAAATAGCTTTGTATGCATTGTTTATAGACAATGAAAGAATTGTTATGAGAATCCAGAGACTCAAATAATACAATGGACTGGCCATGTTGACAGAACGCCAGATGACAAAATACCAAATATGGAGGCCTGAAAATACTAATACACCATGGCTACAAAAAAACACTTCCGAGATGTTCCACTTCAAAGTAATTTCACTGTCATCAATTTGTTTTTACCTTTTTTTAAAAGGAATTTCTAGATTTATTTTGGTTAAATACTAAACTAACTAATGGATTACTACGATTTACAAAACAAATTATCATTTTAAAGTTAATGGAGCTTTCTCTAAAACCGTATTTTATAGTGAAAATACTACTGGACCAAGTCACAAGTTCATTGTATTTTTTATGTATTAATTTAATATTTTATTCAATTTGATATCCATATTCAATAAAATTGAAGTAAAACACAAGCTTTTAGGTTCCGGGATCCAGGAAAAACCTATTATAAAAAAATTAAAACACAAAAAAAACCTATTAATAATAATAAATGGATTACTTTTATAGCGCCGTTTTCATGGGAAAATCACCTCGGGGGCGCTAAGTGCCTATCAAATTTCTACGATGAACCATAATAGAGTGCTTGTTCTTACTCTATTATTAAACAATCTGTTAGAAATTCACAGTCAAAGATTACCGGTGACGCGTTTACTTCGCGTTTGTAGAAGGCAGGGTTCTTTCAAAATTAAACAGAATGTGTTTCTGCGCCTCTAGATGCCCTCATTTTTGTAGTATTAATTGAAAGCGGATCATGGATCGTTCTCAGATCTTTCTCCTACTCACTGTTTACACTCTTTTTGCCTCTTCTATTCGGATTTATCACACACTCTACATGTACGAGTATCTTTGCGAGAAGGGTGACGAGCCAAACAATATTCATATTAGTTAGTTATTTCAAGTTATATGCTCACAGTTTCTGAATATTTCCCCAGAAACCGGACTGTGATCACAGGTGACATATTTTTTTCAAATACAATATCAACTCTGCGGAAATCATTTTAATTTTGCGAAATTTAAACACAGGAATATCGACCATCTGTAATCTTAGCAGTTTATATATGGAGAACACATTTGCTGAACGTGGACTAATGACCAAAAAAGATAAATATCCATAATGATAAAAAAATACTCAAATATCCATAATGATCAAAAAAATACTCAAATATCCATAATGACCAAAAATCTCAAATATACACTATGTTCATTCAGATAAATGCATAAAATTTGATGTCTAGTTATCCCTGTCAAAGAAAAATCTTCTAAATTAACCGATTATTTCGTCAAAAATCATATGAAACCTCGTTTCAGATGACAACGAAAATGACTACTAAACCATAAATTATACCATTATTACTAACCACACGTAGGACAAAAGTAAATTGAACGTTTTTGGCTTTTTTTTATTAGTATTTTTAAATAATTCAACAAATGGAGTTGGTATTTCTGTTTTTTGACAAATATAAAGGAAGTAAATTTATTTAGGACACGGCTTATTTTTTTCTAAAGAAAACATACATTTATACACCTTTCGGCGTACCTAACTCACACTTCTACAAAAGCGGACTTGATCTTCTTGTACTTTATTTAATTTTAGATGGGAACGACCTAGATTCCAGATCGAAAAAGGTGTAAACTGATTACGGAGAAAACTAAAGAAGAAGTGGTATGAGAAGGCACGTGGAGTGAAGAATTGTAGCTAAGGACAGGGGGCGGTTGAGATCACTAGTGGAAGAGATCAAATTCCATCGTGATGAAGAACAAACATGTTTATACATATAATACTTTTTAAAAAAAAATTTATTGATTATTTCGTAATCCTCTAACTAGCTAGGGCTTATACAAATACCCCTCATATGTTCTTATTAACTAGTGTCGCGGCTCATAGGCATTATAACTATCACCGTCTGATGGTTTCATTTACTTGACTGAATTTAAGTTTACATTACGCGAGCTTTTAGGGAAAAGGTCTTAACTGAATAAAAACAACCCTAAGTGTAATACGTACATTCTGACAGAGTAGAACCTAAACAAATAAAATTATTGAAGCTTTAGGTGTAAGGTCATACGTCAATTACAGAAGACATATTTACTCAGAAAATAATAATAATAATCTATTAATTTTTTTTAATTCTGTTAAAATCCGACTCAAGGCTTACGGTATACTTTATGTATAATATAATCTTAAATTCGACTTTTTACTAATTTTCCGTGGACGATTTTTAGAATTTTTGTGTTTCGCTCTAAATTCTGTTGAGCTTTTAATACTTTTTAGCTATGGGGGAGTTTATTCCAAGCTTTAAAGTTGAAGACGTCTATTCCAAAAGCGTGATCTTTGACTTGATCAGGACTACGTTTTTATTTCTTCAACCGTACCATATTTGTTGACGGTGCTGATATACATAATTTAGTGCAAAGCCCCATTAATGGCTTTACGTGCTCTGTTATATTATCAAAAGATTGAAGTGCGATTTTCTATTGAATTTTATTTACCCGAGACGCAGATGAAGGCGCCTACATTTCCAAGAACTGTGATTGGAAAATGCGATATGTTTACAGAGAAAACCGCACAGAAATAAGCTCTATTTTGTAGGAATACTTCTTTCATCCCGCCTCCGTCTTTCTATTTATATGAAGCTCTAAAAATGACATAAACAAGACAAGAAGTGCAGAGAATTGAGTTTGTCGAAGAGTATCCATTTTATCAATTTACATAAACGAATTTCGACAAATTCGATGATTCCATCCATCGATCCAGAGCTAGAACGTAGATGCTTAGAAAATCGAATCAATCATTTTAGATGGAAAATGCCACAGCTGCACTACTACATGCAAAATCAGAGGTGTACGTATACGAGTATGTAGTTCAATTTCAATACAAAAAATAAAGAGTTTGCAGTTTGAAACATTACTCTAATGAAAGTAATATTTTTTTTAATATTCAACATGCTACACGTAATTCTAAAATTAAATTTAAATGTAAATACGTGTTTTTATCATGTCATTTTTTTAGAGTATATTTCTATGGATAAGCCACCATAAGCCGCACGTCGAAATATTAAAAAAAAAAAGCTTTAACATTTGACTTCGAAATGTTGGTTTGGTTTTTTTAACATTACTACTACTGATAAATCTTATAATTTTCATTATACTTATTCTATGAGTGTCTACGTTAAAGGTCCTCGAGTAATTCTTTGAAAACTTATTACTACACCACTTGTTTTCATTCTATTTTTTTATTTGATTTCTCAAAAGGACTGTATTACAGTCTGTAGCATATATATATATATATATATATATATATATATATATAAGAAATGAAAACATTACACTGACATTAAGTAACGATTTAATATAAATTATGTTAAATACTAAATAGACTAACTAACCATCACGCCGCAGGGGTAGGCAGAGAGGACGGACCGCCATACAACTCTGTCTTGGCA
Organism: Drusus annulatus; assembly: GCA_022651775.1. Lineage (NCBI taxonomy): Eukaryota > Metazoa > Arthropoda > Insecta > Trichoptera > Limnephilidae > Drusus > Drusus annulatus. The sequence continues at coordinate 496,273 of JAGWCC010000140.1, forward strand.
CACACTCCTTGCTTCGTTCACATTCATACATCGTCTCATACATACTCTTCTGTTATTCTGACTATTCACGTGGCCCGATTCAAGTATTTGATTCACTTGATCGTGCCATGTCTTCCTCGAACGTCCTCGATTTCTTCTTTCATTCACTCTCGCATCACATGTTTTTTCACACTCCTTTCTTCGTTCATTCGCTCCACGTGCCCAAACCATCTAAGCATCCCTTACTGAATAGACATATTTCTAATAGAAAACGAGTTAATTTATTTTTTTAAATGAGAATACCGCATCAAAGTTCCAACTGCTCCCAACCGTTTGGAGCCAGTGAAACAATGGCATCTCCAATTGTTGTATGTTGTAAGACTAAAGAGAGTGGTGAGGGGAAGTAGATGGGAGGAGGAAGATGGGAAGTACTTGGCTATTCAGATCCGGTCATCAAACACGTCTACAGCCATCAAGGGAAGTTTTGATTGTGAATGGTGAATACAATTAATTCGCGTTTGTTACCTATCACGACCCTTGTCTCCGACTGCCGGTAGATAGCAACTCGACGCGCCATCCACTTGAGATCGTCGCCATCTGATATTAATAATACCGTAAGCCGTCTTCTGCCACGTTCGATGGAAAAATTGCTGATTCATACAAAAGTTTGAAATTCTCTCCGATTGCGGTCCTTCACGATTTACTCACTATGTTCCTTTTGATGTGTGTGTCGCGACTAAACCAGTAACTAGCGTCCTTGGTGTGTCAAAACTAAACTGATAAACTCAAAGCCTCTTTCAGAGATGGCGTTAGACGAAAATGTTTATTTTAACATGAATTAATTTTATTTGTATATACGCGATGAATTACTTAATAGGTGCGTTTGTGAATTGGGTTATTAAATTCGCTAATATCATTTTTATATACCTAAATATTGTATTTAAGTAAGCATGCTTTACCATGCATTGGGAGTTGTTAGTCTTACAATAGGGCTAAACCCTATAAATAGCCACTAACACTTGACCGGGAGCGGGTTTTTATCTGCATGTAATAATTATAACCCTTAATTATTGCGCCTAGACCACCCGGGATACTATTTCATCTCTAAACTAGGATGCAAACAGTAACCCCATTTTACACATTTATTTATTTATAAATTAACGGACTAAAGTCCAATTACAAAAATACATATAAAACACGAAAAAAGAGTAACAGAGAAGAAATAGCATATACATTAAAATAAATGAAGCGATAAACAAAAATAAGGCCAAATAAACTTAAGAGAGAACATTCAAGCCATGGTCTAGTCAAAGTTTTGGTAGAGTCTTAAAGAATAACAAAAATCATTTAGACTGCTACCAAAAATTTCAAGACCATGGATTGAGTTAACAAGTCTTGACATTCTGGACATTGGATGATTGAGGAACAGCAATTCATTGTTTCTGAGTCTACGGCAAGGAATGTTGAACTGGATAAGTTGCAACACATGTGGATAGTACAAAAGATCAGCATAGCAGCTTCGACCGAACATCTTGTAGGTATTGTTAATTTTCATTATTTTAAAATAAATAAAAAAATTGAATACCGCAAAAGAGTCCCAACTGCTTCCATCCGTATCGAGTCAGTGGAACTACGCATCGGGGTATGTTGTGAGGCTGAAGGTAGTGGGGAGGGAAAGGATATGGGGAAGAGGAATGTTGGCAGGTACCTTACTATTCAGATCACCAAACACGACTTTTCTTTTCAAGCAATGTTTCGATTCTAAATGGTGGTCGTTCACCAGGGGGATACTTAGAGTATCCACCACTCTGGAACGTGCCACAAATACACTATATATTATTTAATATAAAAATAAAATATTTTTAAGATAGACAAACATTCCCGGGTTACGAATAACCTGACAAAATTTTAAAAAAAAATTCCTACTGCCATCATAATAAACGGAAAATATTGCTTGTGCAATGCTGGAGGACTTAGCTAGCAGAGGAATTGAACGCACGACACCCGGGTGGGAATCCGACGGGTTTGTCCACTCTGCTAGCGACCGGTCAATTAAGAATTAAAATGTGAAATAGCACATATTAATTAAATTAAATATATTTGCGCATGACGAGATTTGAACCCGCGACCCGGGTTCGATGTCGAGCGTCTTAATCACTCGACCACGAAGGCAGCCGTTTGAATAATGATCGAGTGTTTGCTCTAACCAAGTGTTGTTATTTGGTTTATTGAAAAACCTGCAATAATTAACTCGTTTGAACCAATTGATAGCATGAAGTTACAATACGGGTACAACTTAATCCGAGAGTTAAGAAGTTGTGGGCGTCGGTCACACATCACACATCTCCGTGTTACAGTTCAAATACTTAATCAAGTGTCGCTGGTGGGACTCAACCGGTATATCGAGGTTCTAGCGGTTAACCGGTTGTCTAATAACTTGATTATTCTTCGAACGGTGGGAACCGATGAAAGAAACATATATATGTTCATCATTTACTCAATGAAGAATCCCTAACGAGCAAATTGTTCGTAGTATCAGGGGCATAAATTATAATATGATGTAACGAACTAACTAACTAACCACCACGCTGTTTATCCGCAGGAGTAGGCAGATGACGGACCGCCATATAACTCTGTCTTGGCAAACACTCATTGCTTCATTCACATTCATACATTGTCTCTTACATACTCTTCTGTTATTCTGACTCTTCACATGGCCCGACTCAAGTATTCGATTCACTCGATCGTACCATGTCTTCCTCGGGCGTCCCCGACTTCTTCTTACATTCTCTTTCGTATCATATATTCTTTTTACACTCCTTTCTTTGTTTATTCGCTCTACATGCCCAAACCATCTAAGCCCTTTCTTGATCCTATTCATTACGCCCATCCATATCAGGCTTGCATTCTTTCCGGATATCCACATTTTTAATACGGTCATACATGGTTTTACCGCACAGATCTCATTTCCACAGCATTCAGTCTACTTTCATCCTTCCTCTGCCAGTTCCATGCCTCACTGCCATACAGTTGCTACTGCCTACATACCATTAAAGTTTGAAAATACCATAAATCGGTATTTTCAGGAATGCATGGGATATAAAAGACGGGAGCTTTCCGTAGAGCTTTAAAAACCAAAGAGCAAAAATAGATATTACTGCTTCAGTCAATGAAATCTTTGAAAACTATGGACGAATCTTTTCTTGATACCGAAATAGGTCATTCAACCCCCTACCAGTTTTCCCCAACTTGCTCTAGGTTTATATGAGTCAACCGACATAGTCACCACGTTCCCAGAGATCAATAATAATAGACATTCGAGGAAAAATGATTCAGATTAACGCCGGAGGGAATCTGAGCGCATTACCCATTATACGGGGATTTACGTCGTTATATTGTGGCCGCCGCCGTTGCGAGGCCGTTATCTCGTTACGCAACGGAAGAAAGCTTACGAAAGAAGACTCGTTATCTAGGTACGGGGGAAGGCTACGCGCAGAAAGGCGTGGACCCCAAACTCGTTTTGCGGGGTGGGCAGATAAGAAATTTTCCAGCGAAAGGGAGTAAGTAGAACCTTGCAGCAAGGAGCGCCTATTAGGTACTCAAGTTCCTAGGCATTGACAAACATCGTTCATTTAAGATAGATTAAGCTTTTACGAATAGCGTTTTCCACCTAAATGACTTGATAAATACAAAAAAAGATACAGACTACCAAAGTTGGTAATATCGAGAGTAAAAAGGGGATTCAAAATCTATTACCTACCTAGTACTTAAATGAGCGAAGAGACAAACAATAAATTCATAAAATATTAATTCGAGTTACGCTCTATCGATATTGCGAAAGCCAACGCGAATCCGACCGTATTTCTTGAGAAAAGTGGGAGGTTTTGTAGCGCGAAAAGGGCGGAAGTACGCCTTGGGCAGCAGTACTGCCTTCTTCCGGTCTGAGATTAGCGAATCAAAAGTTACGCTGCGAAATTACACAGTAATGGGGAGAGACGGAAGATGAGAAATGACCAGGAGATGAAGGATGAGAAACAATTTATTCAGAAGCGATAGAATACAGCCACCCTTGGTTACTGGTTAAGAGGAAGTTTTGAGTGACAGGAGATAACCGACTGAAGTAATAAAAAACTAACTTTTTTTACTTCTTTATTCTGTCACAAGATCAAATTAAATATTTTTTTCGACTAGTGTTCGGCTGAAAGAAGACACCCTGAAGCCAGCATTAAGCACGCAAAAAGTTGATTTTTGTAACTCTAAGTTAAAATAATTCCGGTATCAAACGACTTCAAACCTTCAATTAATTAACTACAAATAATAACCGAGTGAATTTCACGAGCGGGAAATTTTCAAACTTGGCTGTTATTTCTAATTTTGAAACTGTTAATTCGTGGTGGAATTCCATTTTAATGATTTAATAAAACAAATTTGTAACTAGTCTGAAGATGGCCGTCATAGGCTGAAACCGGTCCAGTCAAAATAATAAAAGTGGAATAAAGTTACAAATTTGTTTTATTAAATCATTAAACTTGGCTGTGTTAAAGAAAATTGACAAATTTAAAAAAAAAAAAAATCAAATCCCTCCTACCTAATTAAGTACCGACATGAAGTGTATTTTAACAGACATTATTCTATATTTGAAATGGGTGGATTAAATCAGCTAATATTTTGATTGTCAAGTCAAGTTACATCCCGTATTTTTTCACGGATAACAATTAGTTATCATTTAATATTAGTGGTTAAATCAAAAGGTGGTTAAAAATGGCTTTAGCCACATTTGGTGCCCAGATTAAAATAGCCAGGTACAAAACAAAAATCCACGACCCGACTGCACCCAAACTAGATCACTGAAACTAACCTTCCATCTGCTCCCGTCCATCTTCCCTTTATCCCATTCCCATGTTCTCTTCCAACTTTCTCTCCCGTCACCAGCTTAGTTAAGTTAAGTTACAAAAACAAAATGTACATAGCCTGTTCAAAAGAATAGGTGAATTTTGAATTTTCGCGGGCTGTGTACATTCGACTATCGTTTTTTTTTTGTTGTGTTGGTACACATATGTTTATCATATGTTAGCATTATCAGCCATTTTGGATTAGTGGTTTGTTTTTGACCACTGGAAAGGTTAGTCACGTTTTTTGTGTGTTCTTCGATTTTTTATTTTTGAAAAAAATGGATCAAAGAATATGTATTAAATTTTGGGTTAAAAATTGAATAAAGTGCTCCAACGCACTTAAAATTTTGAATGTGGCATTTATGTATACTGGTTTTATTATTATATACATATTAATTAATAACCTGCTGTTAATTTTCCCTAAAATTAAATAAAAATCTCCTTCCCCATCCCACTCTTTTCAGCCACACATCATAAATAAATAGCAGATTCCTGGCTCTAACCTGCGAAATTCAAATAAAAAATAATAATAGTGTCATCCCCTTGCCTTCATCGCGCCCTTCCTACCGGAGGTCGGATTCATCGTTACAGTTTTTAAATTAGCAGTAGTCACTGCCTAAAACTTTCAAAACATAAGATCACTAAATAAGTTACAGTAATTTTACGACGAGAGTTTATAAGTCCCCGTACACTTGTATTTAAATATATTAAACCGTTCAAACTTCTGTCATAAAGTTGCCTGTCAGTGTTTAACGAGCGTTCATATTCTGCTCCGCGTCTTCCGGGCTGTAAAGCTGCGTGTTCTGCTCTCACTAGATAGCGCCGTTTCAAGATTTTATTTCGTAAATAACTCACCTGCATAAAATGAAAAGACTTTAACCTACTCAGGTTCCCCTGTTAAAAGTTTCGAATAGGTCGTAAAGCTTGCATTTTCGGTTTATATCCGTTTAGTTTATAAGACACATGTGCATACTAGAATACAAAATTACACCATCAATAAAGATTCCTATTCGCAGAATAATGCACATAAATTACCGCAAATAATAATCCTGATAAATTACGTTTCACGACATCATGATCCAGCGCAATGCACCAGTTTGACAATGCATTTGAAATGCTTGTTATAATTATCAGCCGATTGTGGAAACATACTCGTATCATCATTATTTATCAGTCGCCGATATGACGATCGAGCATATATACGCCGATATAATATGATGGATATCATATGCCGATGACCTAGTTATTTGGGGCCGATTTTAACATATGATCCAAGGTAGTGCCTTATGTTAAAAAAAACCTTAAGGGTCAGCACCCAAAACACACATTTTGGCTTTTTAATACAAGCAATACTTCAAATGATTTATCAATTTATTCTACACGGGTAGTTAGGAAAATGTCTAAGGTTTCCTGTGAATAAAATTCTTATGCATTTAATAAAGAATTTAAAAGATTGTCGTTTAAGAATTGTGTTCACTGGAAACCTCAGACGTCCTTCTAACTACCCGTATAGAATTAATAGGTAAATAATTTGTAATTTTTCTTGTACTAGAAAGCCAAAAGTGTCGATTTTTGGGTGCTGACCCTTAAGGATCTGTAGCATTTAGGTTGTGATGGACTAATATTTTTCTCCAGTATGCGTATATGTACATATTACATACCCTATGTCCTTCCTATACTCTAAATTCAGGAAGGATATAAGGTCGAGTTTGCTGTAGCAGTCCTAGAAGAATGTAGTACCCAAGGTGTTTATTATGGTGAACATATATTACCATATCAAATATTTTCTAAGGAATATCTCGGAAAGTAAAACCTGGTCCTTACCGCCCGTGCTATTACTTCAAAACGATCTGGAAAACTTTTTACGGTAAGCGTGGGAGTAATGATAAAGGTCAGTTTATATTCATCAAAAATTTTAAGTACTCAATTAAGTTCTCAACTACACCATCGGAACACATTATAGATCTGTGGATTTAATTTTTTTATTATTATTATTATTTATTTTTTTATTAATTACAATATAACATTTTGAAAAACAGATATGTTGAAAAACAATAATATTTTATTCACAGTCCTCTTCACTAGAGATTCTTGTTCCGAATAATTAATAAATTATAGTATAGTAATTATATAAATTAAAATATTATTTTATATTAAGGGTTCTTAAATAAATAACGTTGATAATCCTGTAAAATTCTCAATAAGGAATGTTAATTTAGTTTTAAAAAACTGTATATACCTACTTTTATAAAGAATTTACCTTAACCCTTTGCTCACTGACGGCACAAATTTGTACTCGTCTATAAAACTTCATGTTTTTTCTATGCCAACAAAAATTTTGACGTATTATTCCTGCAAGTATAATACATTATTGGACATTGTTTTTATTGCTTATTTACAAAAACTGATACCAGGGGAACCAGTTCGACATTGAGCTGTCACATGGGGTAAGTCGACTTATTTTAGTGCTTGTTTGAAAACATAATTATTGTGATAATGGACTCAGGTATGTGTTTTTGTATATTATTATTTTAATGAGTCTCATAATGTCATTATCTGTCGAAATTGTTGAATATTAAAAAATAAACAACTATACACAAATAATACTATTTTTTCTTATTATATAACGGTACAAATATGTACCAAGTGAATTTTCCATATAAGGGGTTTTTCAAAAAAACGCCAAAAAAATCGGAATGATTTCTGAGTTATAATCATAATTAATACATAATTCCCAAAATAATTTATATAAGTCCCCTTAATTAAAAATAAAAATAAAAGTTTTTCTATTGCTGACCTAGCAATAAAATAACAATAATATGTTTATCCCTTATGTACCCGAAAGTGAAAATCAAAAGTACGATCCAAAGGGGAGTGACAGTTGCCCCATTTGATTAGCTTATTCAAGTGTTTTCGTGTCATAATCTTTGATAGTAATGTTTTTTACGATACTTAGATAGAAGAATATTCATAATGTTTTAATTATCTTTATCTATCGCACTAAACTGTCGTTCGGGGTTACATTAGAACCCCCGTTCGAAACGGGAGTGTTAAATATGCATCTTATGTTGATGAGTTTAATAATACCAAATTTTTAACTTTAGTCCATTTTTTTATTTAAGACCTGACCGGTTTCACCTTATGACGGGCATCTTCAGACTGGTACAATTTTATGTAAGTCTATGGAATATATACTATTAGGTCCGGAAGGGATACATATTGGTATTCATAGTGAATCATCTGTGACTAAAGGATTTTAGTTTTATGGCTGACAGAGGTGGCTTTACCATACCTTCAGTTATAAAGTTGAAAATTTGGTATTATTAAAATCATTAAAATGGAGTTCCACCACAGATTAACAGTTTCAACATCTTATGTTGCTTGATATTTTTTTTCGAGCCGAGTTTTATTTCTTCCTCTAAGTTTCTGATAATCTTGCGAATTCATCATCTCTCCGATAGACCCTGGCAACAATGATCGGCGATTGTCTTAACAACCCAAAAAACAATCACCAGTGCGGAAGATTTATCAGCATTCATCACCGACCCTTTGACTTATTATTCGCACCGTTTGCGAGGTCCATACAAATGTTAAAAGCAAAATTGACTTTCAAATATTTATCTTCCTTTTTCTTTTACGTTGGAGATTTTCGCAGAAGCCATTATTTGGAGCAACTCCTTTCTGGCCAGCGGGTGAATAATTCATATGTTTAAATGCCTCCCATACGTCTTCCATCCCTTGCAGACTTAGCTGGTTCTTCGGCCAACTAAATATTTATTTAAGCCACCACCTCGTCAGGACTTTCTTTGGAATTAACTTAACATATTATTTCGTTACTTCTTCTGCATTTACATTGCAAAATATGCCGGAAGGGGCGGAAATAAGAAAAACATGTATTCACTCTGACAGTTCAAGTATTTCTGTTTATTTCCATATTTTATCCGCCCGAAAGGAATATGTGTTTTGAGATTTGGTTTATTGATGAAACAGAGGAGTTCTGTAAAATTAAAATGAATTCTTATAAAATATGTAAATAATATCAATAATCAACAACATAAATATGAAACAGAAGAAGACAGAAAATAAAAAGACAATGGTCACAACCGAAACTCGAACTCGGATCCTCTACTCTATCCGGGAGTAACGCTTCAACCAACTCAGCTATTGGAACCTTATTAGAAACTGGCTTTTTCTATTTCGTATTTGTGTTGTTGATCATTGATATTATTTTAAAAAAATAAGCAATAAAGTTACTTCTAATTTCAATATGAATTATTAGACTTGGTGGATTGAAGAATTAAAAATAAAAATGTATGTATTTATTTGAAATTGCACGGTTTGAACGCATACCACTAGAGATACAATACATCAATCTACAGGCAGATAGAAGTTATTATAAAAGTGAGCACGGTCCGCCCAACTCCCCAGAATTGACACCACAAATGCCGCAACGCCTCCTGTTTATAATATTTTGTTTGTATTTAAGTGGCAAACGAGTTTCCTTCGCGCTCTGTCCCCGTTCAAGAAAATCCGTTCCTTCGCAAAGACACGTCCCATCTTGCATTGGGTATGTGTGTATGTATTTACGAAGCCGTTCGTATTGAGAGTGCGGCATTAAAATCTCTGCATTGTTCCGCAAAACAGCATACATATTTGATGAAGGATACAAAGTTGGTCACGTCGAAACAATAACGGGAAATGTTCCTCGTTATCAAACGCGGAACCAAGAAGCGAGAAACGCAATGTCTGTCTCCTGAAAATCGCCTTATAAATTCGCCATAGCAACCTACCCGTGTTTTTGGCATACATACAAATCGAGGGCGCATTATTCAGTACACAGAATCGACCCGCAATCGGCGAATACGTAACTTCTGACCCGGATCCGAGCTTTGCCTTTTGGCACGGAGCTTCTCGCGCCTTGGACTTGGCAGCCCACTTTCATCCCGCACTAAAATCGGAAATAAATTGCGGCAATGAACAGCCTTCGCCGGAATTGCCTCCGAAGATGAATTATCCCCCATTTGCGAGCTTTGCGACAGTCCTACGAGAGTCCTAAATTTCGGTTGAAATAACAATACGCCCGCGCGAAACTACGTAAAAGAGCTTTAATTTTTATCTCCGGTACAAGAATACGAACACTTTGCAAGGGTCATGATTCACACGAACTTTGAGTGCCAATAATAAATTTATGGTCGTATATCCAATTTTTCTAGAATTTATGAGACACTTGACAAACGTAAAGTATATTAGCAACCTATACAAAGATTTTGATCCCCAATTATATGAAAACACCGACGAAACGATGGAAAATTGGTTTTGAAAAGCGAATTAATTTCAGCACAGTGAAACCGAATTATGTGTTTTCAAAGGTTTGTTGAGCCTTAAAAGTTTTGCGATTTCTCGAGTATTTTTATAGCATGTATTTGGGGCTGTATATCAAGAGCTTTGAGTACAACAGAAAACTCTTTACGCCCACATAGTAATCCTTTTAAAGTATTGTAACAGATATAGAACTCAAAGAAAAAAGAAGAAGATAAATTAAACAATTCCTCAAACACGGCAATTCTATTTCTGTTTACCTAATGTTTAATATCACGGCGCTCGTGGCTATAAATGTCTTGACGTTATTACATTCCGATTCATTTATTAAATTTTCTGAAGGAGAGGGAGATGACTATACAAATACAAGAGCGCTTTTAATGATCGCGCATATTGTGGGAGATAAAAACATCACCGGTAAAACGACATTAAAAACAAAACATTTTATCACAAAGAGGACCTTTTTTGACAAGCCTTGAAAAATATCCCTAATTTAATCAGCCATTAACGAAAGGACAGGTTGCGGTAACGGTTCAAAGATGCCACCAGTTTATTTTGGTAAAAAAATTACGAAACCCTTTTCAATTTTTTATTAAAAACATTCCACGGTTTCAATATCTTTTATTTACATGTACCTTTATATTTTCCCATAATAATTCACAAAAACGTTGTATCATATTTTATTAATACCGAATAAAAGTATAAATTAAAAGATAAAGCAATGTGAACACACAAAGGGGATGTCTGTTTCTGGGTAATACAGGGTAAAAAGCTTCTTAAACAATTAAAAACTTACAGTGAACTTGAAATAAATACATAATAAAAAATCAAGAAAAAATATATTTGTATAATGGATTGTTAAACTCAATAAAATTAAATGTACAAGTAAAGCAAAGTAAATTAAAGGAGTGTGAAAAGAATATATAGTACGAAAGTGAATGAAAGAAGTCGAGGACGCCCGAGAAAGACATGGCACGATCAAGTAAATCAAATACATGAATCGGGTCATGTGAAGAGTCAGAATAACAGAAGAGTATGTATGAGACGATGTATGAATGTGAATGAAGCAAGGAGTGTGTGCCAAGACCGAGTTATATGGCGGTCCGCTCTCTCTGCCTACCCCTACGGGGAAACTGCGTGATGGTTAGTTAGTTAGTTCTTTTTAATTATACCAATTAACGATTAAAATTTATAGTGAAAAGTAAAAGCAATATTAGGAATTAATATGTAACGATAGAAAGTAAGATCTGTACAGCCCCCTTGAGGTGATTTTTCACAAAAACGGCGCTATACAAATCGTCCAAATATTATTATTATTATTATGAAAAGTATAAAATAAAAATATTTAATATTACCAGGAATGCAATAAAGTGAGCAGGTATTATTATAATTAAAGCATAATCATAGAAAGAAAGTTTCAACGCTTGTGTGATTCAACCGAAGTTTTAATTTGTTTACATAAAGTGATATTTTAATAGTCCTTTGAATTTGTTTTGGTAGCCGATTACATTTGCGAGGACCAATAAAGCTGCTGTGTGTTTGCATTAATTTGGTGTTGCTTTGGGGGACATAAAATACATTGTTCGCCCTTTTGCTTATTCTATTTTCATTCATATGGAATTAATCCTTTTTGTATAGAGGCGGGATGTGCTTTAAAAATAAAAACACATGTTTTTGGATTTAATTTAACGCGCATGTTGAGCTAAGCACATTAACACTCCCGTTATGAAGCGGGGTTCTAAAATCACCCCGAATGAAAGTTTAGTGTGGTATCTTTGATAAAGATTAGCGAATAATTATGAATTTACTTCTCTCTAAGTATTATAAAAAACAAATTATTTTAGATTAAGCAAGGTATGAAATCTTAAGTATCACTGAGGCAACCTTCATCCGGCAGACTACCGACCGAAACGACTACCCTTAAAGGTCTAATGTTACTTTCTAGCATTCTAATGCAAGCAGTACTACAAAAGATTTATCTGATAATTTTGTATGGGTAGTTATAAAAATGACTAAGGTTTCCAGTGAATACATTTATTTAAATGTAATCTTTTAAATTCTATGAAAAAAATAATAAAATTTCACTTGAAGGCGCAGTTTGAAAACCAGCAAAGGCATATTTAAACGTTTTACCTAAAATTCTAGTATGCGTTTCATACAGAATTTAGAAGATTACTGTTTAAGAATTGTATTCACTGGAAACCATGGTCATTTTTCTACCTACCCGTATAGAATTAACAGATGAATCATTTGTTGTATTTCCTGTACTAGAAAGCCAAAAAGTGTGTATTTTTGGGTGCTGACCCTTAAGCTACAAACTGCGCAAGGTTGCATCTTACGTATCAACGTTTGGTTTACCGTCCAGGTTTCTATACCAAACAGTAAATTAGAAAAATATTTAAAAACGACTAAATACATTGTTCACAAAGCTTTTTTTACCCCTGATTAAAAAAAAAACAACTTTCACTTATCCTTCCTTCGCCATTATTGAAATGAGGCTTTCGTATTTATATCCCGGTTCAAAGGAGCAGGAAAATTAATCAGAGGATGTTTATTCCCAGGTTATTGACAGGCGCCAGCAGAAGAGATTGATGTTCTTCCCCTTTCCCCTTGGCCGGAATCACAGATAAGGAGATAGGCCTCGTCATGTTGTGCCTAAGGATAACAGGAACAACAAGGTCAGAGGCTAAAGTTCGAAGGTAAGATTCTCAATATTGAGAAGGAAAATTGAAGCAATACGTTGTATGATTGACAGATAACAAAGATACCCACAGCTTTTCAACTTCTTAAGTGAATTTAAGTAAGTCTTTAACGCTTATAAATAAAAACGGAATCGGAGATACGAGACAAACGAGAGTTACATAGATATGATGCAAACCGAGAAATAAGAAACCCTATTGAGACATGCAATTTTTACATAAAACCTTGGCAGTGGCATAATAAAACAATATAATTTTGGTTGTGATGTGAGCACGTAACATTCTAAATTTCTTTTTTTTAACTGAAGATAATGTCTGCCCTGGACTAGGTATACAATAAAAACCTATATTTCTGTGGCGTTGTGGTGTTAGTTGATAAATCAGTTTCATTCAAGCTTACAGAATATGAACTATTAACATTGGAAAGACAATGACATAACATAGAGGATTATGATTGATTGATTGCTGATAAGTAGACATTTTTATTGAGTATATTCCATAAATAGTGAGAATATTCACAAGATAACGAACAATTTACGACATTTCTTTAACATTGGTGAGTAGATAAGCAAATCGTCTTCAATCATTTGTTCTGAAATACCAAGTTGAAGTTAATGCAACGGGTTCGTTCTCAAGTCTGCTTCATAATAACTTGATCTCTGAATGTGAAATAGCTGGGAAAGTCAAGCAGCCAAGCAGCCAAGCAGTCCTGCCGAAGGCAAATAAGAAACGATAAAACTCTTCGCGAAATAATAATATCGTTCTACGAGTCTAGAAGCTGGGAGAAAGACTTGAATACGAATGAGACGTTCGCGGAGGCGTCTGGGAAATAAATAGTAATGAACAACGTTCATCATTATTCTGCCATCCTTTCTTGTCTACCGCAACTGCCTTTTTTCCATGAAAGAGGCAGTAGTGAAAAACAGGACTGGAGAATACAGTATTGTACTTCTGGGTTTAAAAAAACTACGTGGAAACAGCCTGGTGATTAGTTTTGTGGCACTTTTCGTGCAATTCAATCAATTCCTTATTCGATGCACGAAGTCGGCCGTTTCAAAATAAGAGTTTGCATTTTCTTTTATGAAACTCAAAGATACCAACGTGAATATAAAATACAAACGACCACTAAAAACATAATTACGTCCGTCTTTTATTGATTTGCTACGCTCAAATTATAATAACTCTTCGTCGTATTTACAGCATATTACAAATCATAAAACGGAACCTTTGTCCTATAATTTGGAGTAGGAAATTAGGCAGGTACTTAAGCCGAGCTACCTGATTTAATTCAGACATCCGGTAGGATCTGTTTGCTTATCACGAAGGCTTTATTTAGGTTAATTGCTGTCTGGAAGTTATTAAACGCGTCGCAAGATGTCACCTGAAGTCCTCAAGTTTGTAAGCAAGCAAGAAGCTTTTATGACAACAGGACTCAACGACATTACCAGCGGTAAAGTGCTTAATGACGCTATATTCTGACAAATAAAACAACTTCGGTAATATAAAATTAATTAGACTCATTCGTTTGACATTTGCGTAATGACAGTAACCTACTATATTTTTTAACGTTGTTCTAAAGGGTTGCAAAACCTTGAAATAGGAGAGACCAGAAAAACAAAGCAACTTAAACGTGATGTACGTACGTCATATCGTATTTTAATAGCCCTTTTAACATTTAAAAAGGTCAAGCAAGAAACAATACAACACCCTTATAAAAAAATACTGGTTTATAAGCACACAGACATCAACTACAGTAAAATTAATTTATTTTTAGATATATTGCCAACATTATTCTTCTTACGGTTTTTAAATTGATTTTTTTCTACTCAGCCTCCTTGCAGTGTGTAACCGAACCAATATCAATTTACAATTCGAATGCCGAAAAAACTCTTATTAAAAATAAAATATATACATATTTTTTTTCGATCGTGTAAATGTTTTTTTTTTTAAATATAGGTATGCTACTAAGTAATAGAGTTTACATGTAAGTGTAGAATATACTACATATAAGACATACTCACTCACACTCCTACTACCATAATAAGTAGAAAATGTAGCTTGTGCAATAATGGAGGACTTAGTTAGCAAATGGATTGAACCCACGATGCCTGAGCGGGAACCTGACGCATTTGTCAATTCGGTTGCTAATCGATCTATAACGTAAATAATTAAATAGATTTTTAGAATGCAACGAAGGTAAAAAAAAATTACCAAAACAATTATATAATATCATTACCTTAATGCACACACCGCTTGGTTGGCACATGAATCATTACCAATTACCTAATTAATTAATAGTTGAACATTAATGGAAACATCGGAATATATTATTATTCACAATTTATTTCATACATTATATTTTACCCATTTGACTGCCAAATTATGTATCATTTGGTAGTCGGAAATGGCTCACGTGCGTTGTTGCGGACTGTCTGGACGAAGCTAATGACGAACATACGATTCGATGTGTTGATGCACTATAAAAGGATATATATATATATATATATATATATATATATATATATATATATATATATATATATATATATATATATATATATATATATATATATATATATATATATATATATTTATATATATATAGTTGAAACTCTCATAACGAGTAATTCGCATAACAAGCAAGACAATAATGATGTGTCACATTTTGAAGCGTAGGCAAAAAAAATGTCTCTAGACAGCTTTCTAGTAAAAAATAATTAATTATTTTATATTCGTAAAAAGCATTAACTTTGTGGCTTGCCATATTTATAAATAGAACACATATACTTTGTTTTTAACCACTTTTTTATTTAATATTTTGTCTACCGGTTTATATATAGTTAATATAAAATATTAAATAAAAAAGTGGTTAAAAACAAAGTATATGTGTTCTATTTATAAATTAATTATTTGTCATAAATTCATAAATAATAAACTAGTTATATCGATTTTTTAATATTTTTTTACAAATCAACATCGCATTCCAGGTTGTTACGCTCCTCAACAATGTGTAAGTAATTATTTTTATTGAATAAACGTTAAAAAATACATATACTCGTATGTATTGAGTATTTTTTTCGGCACGAAACGCATTATCGTATTTTACATTGATTTATATGGGGAACATGTTTCGTTTAACGATTGTTTCACATAACGAGTAAGATTCTGGAACGAATTATTCTCATTATGAGAGGTTCCACTGTATTTCAATAGGAATCCGATGTGTATTAGTTACATGGCCTACCAAATAAATCCATTCTTTACAAGTTTTATAAACAGCAAGAGCATTATTTTCTACGATATTGGAAAATACGCCTCGTTTAAGTTAGACATTACCCTCGTCGAAAAGAACTCGAAATGTTAAAGAAACGATAAAAAAACTGTGTAATTTTCCATCGAAAAGAAAAACACTGAATAAAGGCAAGATTGATTCGTAACCTGACCTTAGCTACCCTCCCCACACTTCATAATACAAGGGTCGTCACCCCTCGTGCTAAATTTGCGCGGCCATGTTCTGCAACAAACAACTAACTCAGACGGAAAAATAAAAAAAATAAAAACGTTAAAAATTGCACACAACAAGCGAAGTATTCCTCGAAGGCATTCAAATAATGAAAAAAGTTTGGGTAAATGTCAAATGAAAAAGTTCAAGTTCTCGAGGAGTTTAATGGCAAAGCACGCATCACAACTTTTTGAGTATAGCTTAAGGCGAAATTAATTAAAGAAAAAATTTCATAAATTTTGTAAGTTGGCGAGGTCAAATCAAACGAACCTTCATACTTCTTCCTTCATGATTTACATAGTAATATTACATATTTTCATAATTATTATTAATGGGAAAACAAAACAAATATATATTTATGCTAGTGATAAAAAAAACTATTGACTTGGTTTAGATTACCTTGACTTTGTATCGCCGATCGGTTTCGGAACCATTGTTCTTTCTTCGGGCAAAATATAATATAGTAAATTAAGCCTTAACACTAAAAAAATGGCGATAAACGTCACATTGTAGCATCTAATACAACCGTCTTGAAGTAACAATGTATGGAGAGAGAGCTAATTATTTTTACCCAACCTATACAAACTTGCGATAAATCACTTTCTCCGGGTTTTTACGTCGTACACCATGAGAGAGAAAGAGACAACAAATATAATACACCGCTTCTATGTACTGTCGCGATGATCTTGGGTTTCTGGGTCACCGCGGGACTCCACCCACAATTATTATTATGCCACTAAACTTGACACAACTAAACGGTTTTTTAGATTATATGCTATATTTTTTGTTGTTAACAATACTGTGAAAAAGTGGCAATACGAATAAACAAAAAAATTTTGTCGATATGTGATATGAATGGATGTATAAATACCCTAGCCTTAGTCTTAGCCACGCCCAAGTCTGCCGAGTCCGGTAAAAATCATCAAAAACTGACTACACTGCCTTGTATAGATACCACTCTATATAATCTAAGATAGCAATGCTAAAAATATTAAATCTGTTATTTTATACGGGTAGTCAAGACAATGTCTAAGGTTTCCGATGAATTATTTTTTTGAACCCTAATCTTTTAAATTCTATGAAAAACATAATAGAATTTCAGTAAAAGGTGCAGATCGAAAACTAGCGAAGGCATTTTCGAACGTTTTTTTTCTACCATATAGAATTAACAGATTAATTATTTGAAGTATTGCTTATATTAGAATGTCGTTTTTTGGGTGCTGACCCTTAAAATAAATATTATTTTAAAATTAAGGGCAAATATACATAGGGTTTTAAAGCGGGGGTGGGGGGCTAACTTGGGGGGTAGTAAAAAGTGGGGGAGAAGAAACAGATGTTTTGGTGAATGGAAATGTATTCAAGATAGGACTGTATAAAGAGTGTTAGCTACATACAACAGGATAAAACAATTGATGGTCCTTAAAAATAGCAATACAGTTCCTGTTGTGTCACACCCGTTCGACATATTTAATGGCTCAGGCTCCAAGCCACCTTTGAGGATGCTGTTCGGAGGTAATTTTAAAAAAGTAAAGAGATATGAACTGCATCTTGAAAAGACCCGCGTTGTGAGGAAGAAAATAGGAAACCCATTAATTTTCCATTCAGTCGAGCTGTTGTGAAAAAGAACAAGTCGTAAAAACACCCCATTCTTATGCAGAAAATTTATGTCAACATTAAGTTGGTGCGGTGCAAACCTTCGAACATGTGGTGAAGGAACGCCCGCTTCATTCGCTTTCGAGAGGAATTAATGAGGCCGTCCAGAGGACGTCGCCTGAGGCCCTAAATGTTCCCCTCTAACCCCTCCCTCCACCATCCGAAAGAAGAAGAATGTCAAATCGAACGAGTCAATGATTCAAATCATTCAGAGCACATTTCGTTGAAATATCCGTACAACAGACACAGGATTCCAACCTAACTTCAATGTTACATAACGATCTACATACTTTTAAATCAAATATTTTATACTCACATTTTAACACTCGACAATCCAACGATTATCTCATAACATGTGTACAAGAGTGAACCTCTCTTATCATCGCTCACATTTTGCGTTATTATATCATAAATAATGCGTCACACTACTTCAGAGTGGTAGATACTCTAAGTATCGCCCTGGTAAAAGACCACCATTCAGAATTGAAACGTTGCTTGAAATGGCTTTAGCCGAGTTTGGTGACCAGATCTGAATAGCCAGGTACTTTTCAACCTTCCCCTTCCTCATCTCCTTCCCTTCACCACTACCTTCAGCCTCACAACATACCCCAATTGGGGATGCCATAGTCACACTGGCTCTAGACGGTTGGGAGCAGTTGAGACTCTTATTATATCGTATTCACGTCAAAAAAAAAGTTTGTTCTCGTATAACTCCTTCAGATATATAATAACTTGTCTATATGTGGGGTGTAAACAACAGTTTAGTTTCTTTTATTACACTATGCCTGTATCTACAATTATTTTGTTTTAATATCATACATCTCTGAATGTATTTGGTGAACAATTGTTCAATAAATAATTAAATTAAAATCTGTTAAATAAATAAACGAACATCGCAATCCATCCGTACATATGAGGGAATATATCACTAAACTGATTGCCTGTTTTGACACAGTATAAAGGTGGATTTCGGACAAAGAGGTAAAGCTCTCGAATAAAAACAACAACAAAAATAGTTCAAAGTAAATCGAGAGGGATGCATCATCCATTACCATCAGAGCTTAACAAAATCAGAACGTTGCGCACGTTGATTCAATAAAGCTCTCGGTTCGAGGGTGAACTAATCGCAGGTCCACCGCACATTAGAAGGACGAGAGGATGCTGCTATTAAGAGAGGAGCAGAGTGCAAGTCTAGCCACATTTACGACGCAGTATAAAAGGGGTACCCAACCCCATTACCAAGACGGCCCCGGGGTGCGACTCACCATTCATTATTTACGTACATTCCTCAGCTTCGAAATAGTATTGCGAAATTGGGAATCGACGGGAAGACCACTAGATTTGACATTCGATCAAAACATCAAGTTGTGAACCTGACTAGACTTGTGACGGTATACTGTGCGTGGGTAACAATGATGTCTTCCCAATCTAGCGAATATTAAATTTTATTTGAAACTTGAGAAGAGATTATGGGGCAAAAATAACAACTAGCGATTCGCATTATCCAGATATTACTTTCGAAATAGTGGAAACACATCTATGTCCATGTTTCGATTGTCGGTACCAATTGTGCGCAAATATTTTTTATTAATATGAGTCATAACACATTTAATTCATTTAAAATAATGTATTTTATAGTTGCGGCACGTTCCAGAATGGTAGATACACAATGTATCGCCTTGGTGAAAGACCACCATTCAGAATCGAAAAGTTGCTTGAAATCGTTTTAGTTGTGTTTGGTGACCAGATCTGAATAGCCAGGTATTGCAAAACCTTCCTCTTCCCCATCTCCTCCCCCCCACCACTACCTTCAGCCTTACAATATACCCCAATTGGGGATGCCGCAGTTTCATTGGCTTTAGACAGTTGGGAGCAGCTGGATTGAGCAGATAACTGTAAAAAAAAAACTCTCACCACCCCCAACGTAGACGAAGAGAATGTTGAAAACTTTACGTTTGCAGTCTCGTCGAAGGATGCTACTTACTTTTAATATTAAAAGAAAAACAAACATTCCCGGGTTACAAATAACCTGAAAATATTTGAAAAACTATTACTACCATCATTATAAGCGGAAAATGTTGTTTGTGCAGTGATGGAGGACTTGGCTAGCAGAGGAATTGAACCCATGACGCCTGGGTGGGAACCCGACACATTTATTCACTTAGTTACAAATTAGATACTTTATTACAGAGGTAGTCATATGAAGCGGTCACATAGCAGCTTGTTTGCAGGTTCTTCCAAATCGATGTATCCTAATCATGATATAATATTATCACAGATACACATGGATAAATATTTTGTTTGGTACATGTACATATTCCCATGGATTGTGCATTTATCAGCCACAATTTAGCCATTTTGTCGCAAGGCCTCTCGTTTTCCTCCTAAATTTATTGTTAATCACTGGTATCATGGGAGGAGTTCTCATCGCGATAAACAAGAGTCTCATATCTTTTGCTAATCTTGAATATAACTCCGAATCAATGGAAGAAATCTGGGTACGCATAAAACATCATGCAACATCTAGGCAAACTATTCAGCTGTGCGTAACATATCTTGCACCAGATACTTCAATCGAATCGTATACTAAATTTATTCGGAAATGTCAACTTATACATTCCAAAATACCACCAGAAGACATTTTTATAATACTAGGGGATTTCAATTAACAAAGTTCTAATCCGGGTTTTTACGCCGTTAACCGTGAGAGGGAAAGAGACAAGACCAGTTGTCACATAATATTGCACCACTTTCAGTTATGTAAGCATGTTTTACGTCTCCCGCGTCTCGGACGACCCTGCCCACTACGTTTCGTTATGCGACATAACTAAACGGTTTTTGAGGTTATATCCTATATTTTTGTTATAATATTGTGAATAAGTGGTTATACAAATAGACAAAACCTATGTCGCCATGAACTATGAATGGATGTAAAAAGGTGTGTCCGTGAAAACCCTAGCCACGTGAGAATCAGGAAAAATCAA
The DNA here is from genome assembly GCA_022651775.1 of Drusus annulatus. Taxonomy (NCBI): domain Eukaryota; kingdom Metazoa; phylum Arthropoda; class Insecta; order Trichoptera; family Limnephilidae; genus Drusus; species Drusus annulatus. The sequence continues at coordinate 517,301 of JAGWCC010000140.1, forward strand.
CAATCCTGACTGCATTGGTTCGTAAAGCTACCCTTTCTGTATATTATTGCTCTGAGATTGTAACCTTATTTTCATGTCTCTAAAAATCGATGGTTTTGATCAATTGTCATACAACTCTTGAGCAGGCATGGCCGCCTAGAATTAAGGTAACCTCACACTTGTTATGTACTGATCTTCAAACAGTTGATATAGTTAAAGGTTTCATTATGTCGGGAAGACATCATTTTCTTGATTATTTCTCTCAATAATAAAACATTATAATTAGCATTTAAATCTAGAATGTTTATTCAATCCGCTGTTGTATTCAAACATTACGTCTAATCTGATGAAGGTTTGCAAATTAACCTGAATTGTTTCACCACGTTCTTTGCTAACTAAAATTTGTACATATTAATGGTATATGAATGACGGATCAATTCATACTGAAGTGTTTGAACGTAGTGGCGGGTTTCCCTGTGCCCTGTAGAACGACTCAAAACCACATGCCTGCGTCTGTTTTAGATCGGTTCAAAGCGAGAGGGCGCCACAACGCGCCACGCGCGTTGTGCGCATACCGGTCGCATGTCTGTCAACGCGGTATCATGCATGACACCGCTGACACGCGCGGTGTCAGCAATGAACGTGTCAAAAATTATATATATTATTATATACATAGTTGGACGTTTTGACGCCGGCTTAATAATGTTGCCGCGATATTATTATGATTTCGGATGTGATGTGATGTGACCACGTTACATTCTAAAATATATCATTCTTATTTTTAATTCCTAAAATGAATTTATACCGTCGTTCTCACAATAGTTGGTAGTGTAAAATGGTCAACATAGTTGTCTTCCATGCACTTCATCGGGGTTCGATTCTCGGCTATTTTTTTTAATATTCTATCGAAAAGAAGGGTGCAAACCTTCAGCTTCACAAATCCTACAATTATAATATCTCGTTATTTTTCACGGGCCTGCGCTAGTATATTATATATCATATTATTTAAGAAATTATATATTAATATTACCAAAGACCTACTACGCACTGGCCCAATCAATTCTGCAATACGGAATAATAGGCTGGGGAGGTTAACTAATAAAAATAATCCTAAAAAAGCCATTAGATTACTCTACTGACGAATTATTTACAGAATTCAAAGTTTTAGATTTGAAAAAAATATATACCGTATAAAAAATGCATTACTTCAAATCCATAAAGAAAAAAGCAATTTAGATTCAGTGAGCACCAGACCAAGAACGTTAGGCCAAATAATTACTCCGAAACACGATACAACAACAGCACAACATCACTATTCCTACTCAGCAATTAAGATTTTCAACAAACTTCCTTAAGACATAGATGTAAACAACTACGAATTTTTTAATTATTTTCCTAGCAATAGCTCCCGAGTATTTTTCATGTTCACACCATACTTTTCAGTTTATAGTTTGAGAAATTCATCAATTCCTTTTATATCTTTAGTACTTACTCAAAAGAATACAACTATAATTGTTGACTTGTTGTTTGCATCTTGTTATTTTTTTCTTTGTTCTATTATCATAACGATATTTTCTTTTATTGGAAATACTTTATAATAATGTTGTAAGTACCAGTATATTAACAACTAGTTAGACTTATTTATGTATTTCCTTCGTTTAAAGTAATACTTTTATTGTATGTAAGCACATTTTTTAAATTACGTACAAAATCACGGGATGGAATTGAACTTGCCAAAAATAAATATAAGTCGCTTTAATCCACCCATTTTAAATTTAGAAAAATGTCTGCTAAAATATATTGTAGGTGGGTACTTTATTAGGTAGGTAGTCATTTAAAAATTTGATAAATTCAATTGACATTGGTTCCATATTAGGAAAGTTCGCACTCGTACGTACTCACAAAGGAAATTATTTACAGTTAATAATTTTGACCACATAATGTTCACAATATGCAAACTTAAACAATATTTGTTGCTTGGTTAAATTAATATCAACGGTAATAGCATAGCTGTACATTAGGTTGCCTATAGAATGTAACACCATTGCAATGGTAATTTTGTTTATAGCGAATTTAATTTACATGTTAGGCTATCATGTTAGTAGAGTAAGGCGCACTTTAAGTGAGATTACTAAATTGCGCTATTTAAATTAACTGTTATTATTATTAAAGAGGTTTAAGGTGGTCCTCCTCAAGAATAGTCCGAATTTAAAACGACTTTAGAAACCTTAGTAAAGCCTCTTTGATCAAAGTGCTTTATATATTGATTACAAAATTAATTATATATACTAACTCATTGAAAGCTTTAAAAAGTGGTGATTGTATCAACTTTTCTGTATCTCACACTTGTCTGGAAGCTGTATTGAGAAATTTTATGACTATATCAGAAAAGTATCTTAAAACAAATCTGCGGGATCAAATTTTAAACATGTATTTTTAAAATGTGGATTACCGCACAGAAGTCCTAACTGCTCCCAAACGTCTAGAGACAGTTTAACTATAGCATACGCGCAATTGGGGTATTTGCCAGTTTGTGAGGCTGGAGGTAGTGGGGAGGGGAAGATGGGGTAGAGGAAAGTTGGAAAGTATCTGGCTATAACTGAAAACTTACCTTTTTTAGACTCTCATATCCTTATATTCATTAAAAGAATCTCAACATAATCTGTCTCTCGACGAATAACCTTTAGATATACAAATTTTAACCAAATCCTGTACTGTACGACAAATTCAGAAATTCCATTTTTTATTTCGCTCCCATGCCCTAAATCGAAAAAACATAGTAAATAATAATAAAAAAAAAATTAAAAAACATAACTATAATTTTAAGTTAATAAGTGTGTCTATCTGATAGGACCTGCCAGGTAAGTATGTTCCTGTTTATTTTCTTATTTAAACTAAGAATTAATATGTAATAATAGAAAATACATCTGTACAGCGCCCTTGTGGTGATTTTTCACAAAAACGGCGCTATACAAATCATCTAAATATTATTATTATTATTCAGATCTGGTCGGCAAAACAGAAAAGCTATTTCAAGCAACGTTTCGATTCTGAATGGTTGTCTTTGTCCAGTACGATACTGAGAGTATCTACCACTCTGTAACGTGTCGCAAATATACTAAATATTATTTTTTTATGAAATTATCAGGAAATAACACAAATCAATGAAATAAGATTTATTTGCGAACGCCGGGATCTGAACCAGCGACTTCTTGATTCATAGTCGAGGATGTTAACCATTCGACCACGGAGACCCCGTAGACAAGTTAATTTTCTACTGACGCACTTAACATTTATAAAAAAATGTAGACATTGCAAATTAGATACAATTTAATTCAATTGTGAATTACTTTTAAAACATTACAACAGTCATCGATAAAAACAATCACACAACTCTAAGAATTACCAACACTTGTATATTAGTGGTCGTTTAATGTAACTGTTACCATGCTGCCGTAATATAATAGAACGTAATTTAATCATACTGATAATGAATAATGTTTCAAACAAATTATTCATTTGTAGAGAAACATGTTTACGTTCGGTACGAGCAAAACATTTGTTTTTGATGGAGCATTAATCCGGTGCTGCTGTGCTGGCAGGAATGTACGTACGAGATACGAGGTTTCTGTGTAGAAATTATTACCCACTACGTCGTAGAAACAAACTTTAAATTGGCAGTTACGGGGAATTTCATTTTACTGTCGGATTAGTACAGAGCATTTGATGTTACCGATTGTGGAACGTATAACATCCTAATTAAAAATAATGATGAATGGGTAAAACGTTTTTTCACGTAAGTACGTATTTAGTTACATAATACGTAAGTCGAATTATGAACATTACGAAGTGAACAATATTTAAGTTTCGTCGATATTTCAATGGGAGGCACTCTTATTAGACGAGTGGAAGGTAGCAAACGGCCTCCGTGGTAGAGTGGTTAAGTCGCTCGACTACGAGTCCAAAGGTTGCGGGTTCAATAATTAGTGAATTTAACTAATATTTATTTATTTATAAATTAACCAATAATAAATAAAAGTCCAATTACAAAAAAGACACATAAAACACGAAATGGAAAAAAGAGCAACAGAGAAGGAATAGCATATATATAATAATAAATGAAGCGATGACAAAAATAGGGCAAAATAAACATAAGAGAGAACATTCAACCCATGGTCTAGTCAAAGTTTTGGTAGAGTCGTAGGGAATGACAAAAATAATTTATACTTAGACTTATTTTTTATTAGAATATGTATTATTTCGCATTTAATAACAATATAAAATAATATATGGTAAGCTTGTGGCACGTTCCAGAGTGGTGGATATTCTAAGTATTGCCCTGGTGAAAGACCACCATTCAGAATCGATTGAAATGGCTTCAGCCGTGTTTGCTGACCAGATCTGAAGTCAGGTACATCCCAATCTTCCTCTTCTCTATTTCCGTCCCCTCCTCACTACTTTCAGCCTCACAACATACCCCTATTGGGGATGTCATAGTCCCACTGGCTCCAGACGGTTTAGAGCAATCGGAACTCGTGGAACTGTGCGGTATTTCATAAGATATCTGCTACAAGAAACGACTTGCTTTTACGATTCTTTCTCATACTCAAACGATCGTCAACTCACGTCGACTAAAAACGCTTAATTTATTCGATGTGAACTGACGTTTTTTCGATGGCGATCTGCAGTCGGGCTCGGGAACGATTTAAAATTACCGGAATTATCGATAAAATCTATATCGACGTTTCGTGCCAGACCCCCTAGCAGTTGTTATATTTACTGTTTCCCACTACAACGTGTGTCTCTACAAGACCACAGTTCAATCCTTAAGCATCTGCCAATTATGCAGTAACGTTTACTTTTGAATTAATCCATTTATACGGTTTGAATTTTTCTCTCTATATTATAATGTTTTCACATTGAATGTAAAGCTGCTAATTTCGACACAGAACTACCCTAGTGAGATAAGGGGCTTATGTTTTGCTTTTGTAATTTAAATATAAATAAACATACATAATATATATCATATATAAATGTATGATGCCTCTAGATTTAGATATTCAGAGAGTAATTTCAGCTTGAGCTTACTACTTGTATTTAGCAAACATAATCACACGACATGTCAAATAATTATTCACATTTCGAAGGGCTATATTTTTATATCTTCAACGGGATTCCGAATAGAAAAAAAAGTACCTACTCGAAGAGAAGTATCATAGCCCCACAACTATGTATTATAACGTCGCCGGAAAGGCAAAAGGGCTGAGCACCATGTTGGGAAGCTTACATCAGAGCACTTCAAAGTTTTTTTTAATTTTTTACAATAAAATTCATAAGTCGTCAGTACCTGGTTAGAGAAAAAAAATTAACTCACGTAACTCGATGTTCTCTCTGAGTTACCTGAAGCGACAAAAAGCGAAAAAAAGTCTCAAACTTGTATCGCTTGAGTCAAGCCTTCTCCCAAATAAAATTCATAAGTCGTCAGTACCTGGTTGGAGAAAAAAAGTCAACTCACGTAACTCGATGTTCTCTCTGAGTGACCTGAAGCGACAAAAAGCGAAAAAAAGTCTCAAACTTGTATCGCTTGAGTCAAGCCTTCTCCCAAATAAAATTCATAAGTCGTTAGTACCTGGTTGGAGAAAAAAAAGTCAACTCACGTAACTCGATGTTCTCTCTGAGTGACCTGAAGCGATAAAAAGCGAAAAAAAGTCTCAAACTTGTATCGCTTGAGTCAAGCCTTCTCCCAAATAAAATTCTTAAGTCGTCAGTACCTGGTTGGAGAAAAAAAATTAACTCACGTAACTCGGTGTTCTCTCTGAGTTACCTGAAGAAGTCTCAACTTGTATCGTTTGAGTCAAGCCTTCCCCAAATGGTAAAAATATTTTGGATGTTTGAAGGGCCACAAAAGTCTTCATAATCAAACGAGAGTCAGAGCATTCGATGCAGAAATCAAAACCGCATATTTAACTCATTTTTGACCAATGTGTCGCTTAAGCCATTTTGCCTTTACAGCGACGATATTATATTAATCTTATCAGCATACTTCGATTATACAGATGTGGCGCAATTTTTGAACATATTTGCGTACAATCAAATGAACGTATATTACACACACGAGTATTTACAGACACATACAAACAACTCGATTGATTACCTGGGTACCTATTGCGATATCTGCATTCGACAGGCGTATGCATAATTCATCCGGACCAGCGAGGGTGCGGGAATAAACGCCCATTCCAAATGCATCTACCCCTCTATCCTCTGTGGGCAGTGCGATGATTATGTGCTTATCATTCAGGGGTGGACAGACTGAAGGCAAGGCACCGTGAATTGCTTTGAGAATATTGAAATTTACAGATAAATCATTAGTAGTATTATTTGCTTGGATTAGAATCCAATATAGACGTTTAGTGCCATTTTTAAGGGCTGAATTAAACAAAGGGATGAAACCACATTTACAGGATGTTTTAAAATGTATAATAATATGAGCACATGAGAGGTGAAGTGAACCAAATGACATTTTTTCTGTTTTTAAAGAAAGACAAGGATTACCGGGTTACGAATAACCTGACAATATTTGAAAAATTCCTATTACCATCATAATAAGCGGGAAATATTGTTGTATTTAGCCAGCACAGGAATTGAACCCAACGCCCGGGTGGGAATTCGACGCGTTTGTCCACCGGTTTTCATCACTTACATGACTCATTGGTAATATTGCTTTTCTGTTAAAATATTAAATTATTATTATCTAAAAATAAAACTTTTTCATTTTGTACCAAACAATCATGTTTATAAAAAAAAATAGTAAAATTTCGTTAAAAAATTATGTTAAAAGCTGGTAGAGTTAAAACCTTTACTTTATTTTTATTTATTTTTCCTTATTACTTTGCATATATGTATTACAATTCTTATTTTTGTTTTATGTATTGTTATTTAAAACATATTAAAATAATATCAATAATCTGAAGCACACATATAAAACAGAAAATAAAAGACAATGGTCACAAACTCAAAGCAATAATATACAAAAGGGAGCGTTGTTGTAGTCAGTTTTTACGAGTTTTTTCGGACTCGGCTAGACTTGGGCGTGGCTAGAACTAGGGCTAAGGTATTTATACATCCATTCATAGCACATGTCGACATAATGTTTTTGTTTATTCGTATAACCACTTTTTCACAGTATTGTTATGAACAAAAATAATATTTGGACGATTTGTATAGCGCCGTTTTTGTGAAAAATCACCTCAAGGGCGCTGATAGCGTATAACCTAAAAAAACCGTTGAGTTATGTCGCATATCAAAACGTGTGGGCGGAGTCAACGGAGACGCGGGACACAAAGAACATTCTTACGATACTTTAAAGCGGTGTGATAATTTGGAAAATTTTGTTGTCTCTTTCTTTCTCATGGTAGACGACGTAAAAACCCGGAGAAAGTGATTTGTTCGAGATTCGTATAGGTTGGGAAAATGAATTAGCTCTCTCTCCATATATTGTTACTCCAAGGTCACAACCGAGACACGAACTCGGATCCACTACTCTATTAATCCCGGATAGAGTAGAGGAAACGAGTTCGTGTCTCAGTTGTGACCATTGTTTTTGTTTCATATTTGTGTTTTAAATTTTTGATATTATTTAAAAAACACAAGCATTAATGCTTTAAAGTTATTTTTAGTTTCAATAGTGTTATTCAGTTATTTTTTGGTATTATTGTTGATTATTGAATGTATTGCATTGCAATATACCTGCATACCTCCTGGCTTAAAATTCTTATTATTTCCGATTTTTTTAGTTGGCTCACTTCACTTGTCATGGGCTCATATGATCCACCCCAACGTTATCACTTTTCAAAAAAATAACATTTCTCCAAACTTCGAGAAAAAACGCCCCTGATGTTATAATACTGATCTCAATCCGAGGCCGTGGACCAATGGGAGCAGCCGACAGCGGGTTGCGGGTAGGGGGTAGAGGGTGGCGGGGAGCAGGGAGAAGAACGGCTAATCACTAATCACATTACCCCCCGGATTAGGGTTGACTGTGGTATTAATTTGTGTATCAGCCGAGTACGACTCTATTAGTGCACGACGGACCGTGGGTAAACGTGTAACCGTGTTTGTTTTGGCCCGAGCATACATACACGAACACATAGCCGTTGTACACGCTAATGTGTTCTGCAGGTTGGGTAGTGTGATCGTGTTCAACCCTGCTAAATGACTAAACTGTTCACTGGGAAGAAATCACCATCGAAATCTAAATATGAAGCACCTTAAAACGATATGCAAATACATATCGTGAACACATATTGCAATTAAAATTACCTATTCGATGTTAGTATTTCTATATTTTTGTTTACTGACATCCTACTGAAATAAAATATCTGTGTTAGATAATAATTTTGATTTTAATACGTTATTACAGTTGACACCAAATTTATTACTTTATTTGATACCAGCGAGTACCCGGCATGCTTTGCAATGCCACTCGCAGAAAGTTTTTTTTTTAATTTCTTTTAATTGAATATCATCATCGGTGTTCAAACAAAAATTAAAATCTTTAATTGATTTTAATGTCAAGAATCATTTTTTTGGAAAGACACGCCGTTGGATGTACTCCGTTGAATAGAAAAAAAGAGGATTGCCACATACCAGGTGTGTTAGTTGAAGTTTGCCGGTTTTACTCATATATGTCGCTAGAGATATGTATACATTTCTATGATTTGGCATCTATGTCATATTTTTCTATGGACATTAACCTTCAAAAATACACAAGTTACATTCTTCCAAAATAATAGTGTCATAGTTGTTTACCTCAGAGAATATGTCGAGTTTCGTTCCAAGTAAATCGCATTTGCGGCATTCGTTGCTTTTCTTATTTCATCAAAAGAAAAAAGCAGTTGAAGCTCATCGGTTGCTGGTAGAAACTTATGGTGAACATGCTCCAGTGATTAGAACATGTGAGACATGGTTTCGTCAATTTAAAAGTGGAGATTTCGATTTAACAGACAATGAACATCCTGGTGCAACGAAAAAGTTCGAAGACGAGGAATTGCAGGCGTTATTGGATGAAGACCCAACCCAATCGCAACAACAATTGGCCCAAACACTTAATGTGACCCGAGGAGCAATTTGCCAACGTTTAAAAGCCATGGGAAAGATCCAAAAGTATAGAAAATGGGTACCACACCAAATGAACGAGAGACAAATCGAAAATCTTGAGACAAATCGCACCGCCTCATACAGCTAAAGTAGTGAAGAACACTCTAAAAGCATTGAATTGGGAAATATTATCGCACCCGCCGTACTCTCCAGACCTTGCCCCGTCCGGCTATCACATTTTCGCATCGATGGGACACTCACTCGCAGAGCAGCGCTTCGCCAATTTTGAAAAAGTCGAAAAATGGCTCGTCGAATGGTTTGCCTCGAAAGAGAATTTTTTTTTTTTCGGAATGGTTTCCATGATTTGGCTCAAAGATGGGCAAAATGTATAGAATCCGATGGTCAATACTTTGAATAAAAAAAATTGAGATTTCCTTGAGAATTAAGCGTTTTCTTTATTGAAAAAACCGGCAAACTTCAACTAACACCCCTGGTACACACATTTTGATTTGGTTGATCTAAAAAGTCAAAACAGATCAAATTGATATAGTCATCTCAGCAGAAATACCAGATATCGACATTGATCAAGACTTATTTGAAGTCGTCACCAAAAATATGATTAATGCTCCATGTGGCTTACTCAACAACAATTCACCATGTATGTCTGGATGGCAAATGCACGAAAAGTTTTTTTTTATTAAATCTTAAGTAGGTACCTAATTGTGTTTTATATCTATGGCTAACCAGAGCGCTATATCCTTAGAGTACATAGAGTGGTACCTATCCAAGGCAGTGTAGTCAGTTTTTGATGATTTTCGCCGGACTCGGCAGGCCTGGGCGTGGCTAGAACTAGGGCTAGGGCATTTATAGATCCATTCCACTATTAACATAACCACTTTTTCACAGTATTGTTATCAACAAAAATAAAGTATATAACCTAAAAAACCGTTTAGTTGTGTGGAGTTTAGTCGCATATGAAAACATGTGGGCGGAGCTCCGGAGACGCGGGAGGCCAAGATCATCCTTACAGTACATAAAAGCGGTGTGTTATTTTTGTTGTCTCTTTCACTCCCATGGTGTACGACGTAAAAACCCGGAGAAAGTGATTTATCGCAAGTTTGTATAGGTTGGGTAAAAAGAATTAGCTATCTCTCCATACATTGTTACTCCAAGGGTATATCTATGGGCTAACCTAAATAGAAAATTACGGGTTCATTATTTTTCACATTAATTTTAAAAGTTTATAGCAAAAGTTTAAAAAAAATGATTTCATTAAAACTACCCTGTAAACTTTTCCGACATTAATAAGAACCAGCTGTGCTATTAGCAGCGAAATCGGTTGAGTAATTTTTGAGAAAATCGAAAACAAACAGACAAAAAGAGGAACAGACAAACAGATAAACATTCAATTTTATGTATAGAAAATATTAATAATTATTTAACAAAAGCGCGACCTTTTTGATTTTGATAAATAATCAACGAACCGTTCAAGTTTTCCTAATTAGGCTGCATCAATGGGAACGGTGTCGAGTGTGCTTTTTACAAACTTCGTGAAGAGTTTGCACTGAATGCACACTTTGGACCATCATTCGGGACCAACTTCATTTCATTACCATCAATCCACTATTCCTTCTTTATTACCGATTAATTGAATTCCGCCAGTGTTCACAAAGGGAACTCAATCGTTCAAAAGTGAATGCGTACTTTATTTAATTGAATTGGGAAATGCGTTTTGCTGCAGGGATCTGTTTTTAACTGGCCATTTTCGAGCGCTTAACACTTTCAATCCCATTTGACTAATTAACGGCATTCCAACGAGATGTTCTGACAAATGGTGATTAAATGCAGATTGGAAATAACGATATTTGATCCAACGCATAGGTTTCTCCATCCAACATAGCAATTTGATTATATTCACAATAATTCACCTTAGTTGAGTGCCAACATTCGGTCAACGTGTAATGCACAATTTTTTTAATTACAACATATGAATTTATTGCTATGCGTCGCCACAACAAGTAAGTTAATTAGAAGGTTATTTAAACGGAGCGATGCATTTTTAAAATTAATATTCAATAGACTAAAAAACAACTATACCAATTCGATGACAAAGGTTCATCATTATTCCTTGATAATGCTCGGCACATACACCTTATTAGTGACTGTATTGTTGGATTTTGCTTACCTGTAACAAAAAAGAAAAAAATCATTAGTATGAGTACAATCAATCGGTTGAAACAAATATTAACTATTACGAAGAAAATAGTAATCGTTACATCAATAGGCGAAATTTAATCATAATTATCACTTGGAAACAATCAATTGCTGTTCCTCAATCATCACTCTACTAATTATGAGTATCATTCTCCACTTTCCAGAATGTCGAGTCGAGACTTGTCAATTCAAGCCATGATCTAGAAATTTTTGGTACCAGTCTAAATGATTTTGGTCATTTTTTACGACTCTACCAAAACTTTGACTTGACCTTGGCTTTGATTTGAATGTTCTTTCTATAATATTATGTATGTGCTGTTCTTTCTCTGTCGCTCTTTTTCCCATTTCGTGTTATGTATTTTTTGTAATTGGACAATAGTCCGGTAGTTTATAAATAATTAAGTGGGTCGAAAACTTATTGCATCCACGGGATGCCTTAATGGTCCCTGTCTTATTTCGGTGGCTTCGATTTATTGTAGGCCTAGTCTTTCCTCGTACAGCTTCTGTATCTTCTATATTTTCTAACTTTGGCTTTGCCAATTAACTGATAGTCTTCCCCCTCTAATTGCCTATAGGAATGCTGATATAAGCTTTCTCCATTAATATTATGGTTGTACTACCACCTACATATCAGTGGCGGTCGGTCTCTTTTTTGTAGAAGGGATGCTGAAAGGTCAGTATATACTTGCTATCAAATATACACATATATCTAACATCAATCAGATTCAAAATTTCTAGAATGTGTCTTTCCTATAAATGATATTAAATCTTTCAATAATTCGGCTTCGGTTTTTCAAGTCAAACTGTCAAAATATGTCACGCAAACAAATTAATTCCCTAAAACAATCCACTCGATTCGTAATAATATGTGTGCTATTCTGTGCATTTTAACCCATACGCATTAAGTCGTTTTTTGTACGTTGAATGCTGTTCTCAAATCCGTATACGGCATTTGAAGACCACGGCAGGCGGGAATCGAAAATTGAGAATTGAGAAAATCGGGAATTGCGAACCGAATGCGCATGCGCAAAAGAGGATTATTTTTGAGCTTTGTGGATACGGAATGAATAATAGAATTCACTGCGGCCTTTGCTGGTATATGTGCTGCGTATTTACAATTCACGCAATACATACATTCTCGTTTATATTGTGGGTACCAGGAATTCCTCCATTATTTTCAGATGGTCTGGTTTGAGTTAGTCTGTGTCCGTACGCGGTGGAAAAAACATCTATATGAGATTTTTTTTATAGAACTGCTTGTTGACTTTATTATTCATACATAAAAGCTTTTTTTTTTAAGGGTGAAATTTCTAAACCCAAAATTGACGACGAACACTTGCGTCACTACATGCTACTTTTTTTCGTTTTTCGACAAAGGATCAAATGCAACCAAAGAAAGAAAGAAGAAATTACATAAGAGATGGTTCCCGTTCGAAGGCCACGGAAACCATTAACAAAATTTATGGAGAAGTCCTAAAAGTCAGTAGATGTCAATCCTGACTTTTAAAATTCAAATCAAGTAATCGGAACCTGAAGGACCTTCTTAGAAGTGTACAACGGTCAGATTTTGATGAAGACAAATTAAAATTTCTGGTTAATTCCAATTCTCGTCAAACCGTCGACGAATTAAGCCAGAAACTGTCGTATCGTTGTGTGTATTAAGTTACGGAACGGTGTCATTATTTTGTATTCGTAATGTGTACGACTAGAAAAAATAAGTCTAAACCTTTTTGACTCAAAAGAACAAGGGATGCTCCGCATCCAGAGCATGTATGAAAGGACCCCGCCTGCCAAGTGAAAGTAGGTATTAAATTCCTTCAATGTATAGCTAATTCGGTTAAATTTAAATTCGAGAAAATGAAGCACCAAAAAACTGGGTTTAAATAATACTTGAAAAGGAGAGAAATAGACATTGGTTTTTGTTTTGAGACTCTTGGCTTTTAGCGGGAAATTCTGTTACCGGGAAATTCCCCACCTCGACATGATGGAAATGATAAAGTTTTTCGCGAATACCTGCCTGAATAATAGGATTTATTCACCGACAAACTTTCTTCCAGACCAATCCAATTAGATCTCGGTTGAAATATCGAAAGGTTTCCGCGTCTAGATTGCGAAAACAAATTCGTAATCAAGGAAACAAAACAATTTAATTCTACGTCTATTCAATAACAAGGCTTGTAGGGATATTAGTGCTTCGAGAACAATAATACTGATAAGTTAATTTGGGAATGGCTGCGTATTGAATCTGCAAATGAACAGGCTATAAAGGGAAACAAAGATTCCCAGCGTAATGTTTCCACTGCCTGTTCTCTCGGCATTGTTTAATGATCATCATCAAAGTTACGATTTTATAAAAGCCGCCATTCAACACAACAGTCCTTAATCGAAACTAGTTTTCAAGATTGAGGTCAGTTTCATTGATGATTGAAGCTTCCGTAATTGTTAACATTACAATCGTAAGTTTATTATTATTGATTGATTTAGTCGTAACCGTACAATTATAAATTGAATACTTAATCCGAACATAATTTTACAACTTATGATTTAATAATCTAAATCTTGTACCAACTATTTTTGAATGAATAACATTGTCTTTATACTCAGAGCAATAATATACGAGGGAGCGCTTCTGTAGTCAGTATTGATGATTTTTGCCTGACTCCGCTAGACCTGGGCGCGGCTAGGACTAGGGTTAGGTTATTTATACATCCATTCATAGAACATGTCGACATTATACTTTTGTTTATTTGTATAAGCACTTTTTCACAGTATTGTTATAAACAGTAATATTGCATATAATCTAAAAAACCGTTGAGTTATGTTTAGTTATGTCGCATTTCAAAATGTAGTGGGCGGAGTTGCCGGAGACGCGGGAGACGGAGAACATGATTACATACCGAATGGTGGTGCTATATTATTTGAGAACTTGTCTCGTCTCTTTCTCTCTCACGGTTTACGACGTAAAAACTCGGAGAAAGTGATTTATCGAAAGTTTGTACAGGTTGAGTAAAAATATTTAGCTATACCTCCTTATATCGTTACTACAAGTCTTTATAGGCCCCTCGCACATGGGGCAACCGAAACCTGGTTGGCGATCAAGCTTCGCTCACGATGCTACTCAAGTTGCTACGATTTCAGTCAATCTCATCTAGAATCTCTCTCATGAAAAACTTATAATACTATGATGGTAGTAGAATTTTTCAAATATTGTCAGGTTATTCGTAACAAATTTAATGTTTTCTTACTCGGACACATCGCAAATTTCACAAAAAAAGTTTGCAAATACGACGCAAATTGAAACTCCAATGCGCGAGCAACTAGCTCGGCGAGTTACGAGATACCGGTTGTGTCAGCGTTGAAAACTGGTGGCGTCGCGTGCGCATCACCATTTAAATACACAGGAGAGAAAGTTGAGTTGCAAGCTGATTTTTTTTTAATTGCTCCGTATGCGAAGGGCCTAAATTCTACAATTATTATCAATTGAACTATCGTAAACGTGAAAGTTATTGCTTCATTACAGGAAGTAATGAACTCGTTAAAGTTCAGGACTAAACTTTGAATAATATTCGGAGTTTCAATACAGCGATAGAGCAATCATTTTAACACCAAAGTTATCTTGCATGTGATGTTTACAAGATTTGATTTGCAATATCTCATGTGAGTGAGAAATAAGCGCCGTCTGAAAATAATAAAATATATTTTATGTCCATTTCACGGACTATTTGAATTTTTTTACGACGAACCCGCAGTACGACAAAGCTACGAGCTTTCCACGAAAAACAAGATGGTTTGATTTCGGAACCAAATAATATATTAAAATCAAAAAAAGTGTTGTTGAAGCACTATAGAATTTGTGCAGAGTAAAGTAATGGTTAGTATCTGATTATGGTAAATCTAGTAATTTGAAATACTAGTAAATGTACGCATTGATCGAACCATGTACAACAGACGTTTTACGGTATTAAACTATCAAATGCTAAAACATAAATTCCCAAATTTTTAAGCCCCAAAACCCTCTTTATACAACAACAAAAATTATGGACGCCTTTAATAGACATTTTATTTGAAAATTTTGGGTTATTTTTGTAGAAATCGTTAATTATTTTATTCAATCAAACCTAATATTGTTATTAAGAAAATACAAAAAATACCGGGTTAGAAATAACCTGACAATACTTGTATTTGAAAAACTCCTACCGCCATCATAATAAGCGGAAGATGTTGATTTTACAATGAAGGAAGGACTTAGCTAGCAGAAGAATTGAGGATCGTTAATTTGTATGGATTAGGTAAAAATATTAGCTCTCCCTCCTTACATTGTTACTTCAAGGATATATATATTATTTCCTGTTTGAAACGAGACATAAATTAACCCCACTGATTAAATACTGCGTAATCATTTATTTACGTAACGAATAGCGTCATAGAGGCTTCAACGATCTTATTAAGTTTCACCCCCAGGGGAGGTTTCAAATCGTTTTTTTTTACCATTGTGTTCTAGAACACGAGTGTCAATACTGGCTCAGGCGGAGCTCCTACCCCTATGGCGATTATACGTCACGGATGACGTCAAAACGGCACGAACGACCATACTGTTTAGTTGGGCTCTGACCGTAGGATGAATTTTATAATAACAATATTTTAGAACCTTTAAGTATATTTCAAACATTCGTTTGGTGCTTTTTTCCTTTGAAAAAGTTTTTTCTCTAAGTTAGTAGAACTTACAATTTGAATTAGTAGTCATCGTCATTATTATCGCTACAACCCTCAGAGAGCCCTGATCGTCTCGAGGAAATGCCACCACCCCTACCAGTTCTTTATGTTCAAGGATACGGTGTTTAGTTAAGTTAGATCTTCCAACATTCTTTCGTTTTCAGGCTTATAAAAAAAAGCTTTTTTGTTATCGGTTATCTTCCACGCTACATATTATCCTGTCCAGCAGAGCCTTCCCATTTTTATGAATATTGCAATAAAGTGAAATCCATCCGATGGTTCTTGCCTAAATATTCAAGGAATTGCTAATATTCGAACAAAAAATACATATTCGGTTATAAAAACTCTAAAATTCAGCTTTTCGCTCTATAAATTCGATAAAAACGTAACTGCTCGCAACTGGCCAAAAGGCTGTTCTACTTTCAGGAGAGACACCGCGGCAATATGGCAGCGTGAATGCTTTGAATCACGTAAGCGTGCTTTAAAATAATTCAGTATTTTCGGCAGCATGTGTAACTGGATTTACATAACAAATATTCAATTTAAAAGTTTCAGCAATGCGACAAGGTTGTTCGGGGAAATTATTACGAGGGCAAACTCAGCCTCTCGAGCAAAAAAAAGCTCCAAGAAATGAATATATTTATCTACAGATCGGTAAAGCACACATTCCGGCTGCTTATTGTGGATTTAAGTACCGAATATGAAAATAGTGAAAAAATATTTTGATTATTAGATTTTCTATTATGGAGATCTGATATTCATCTTGTATTGTCATGGACGGAAGATTCTGAGAAGAGTCTTTTGAAAACTGGAACACTCATAGATTCAATATTAAGCTACGGATTGGAATAGAGAATTAATATTTTTGAGTATTATTGAAAAAGATATCTCTAGAAGAATTTTTATTAGAGCCACTAAAAAATATTACGTCCTACAGACGAGTTAAAACTATTTGCTTGAAGATAGAAAAAAAATATTATAATAAACCGCTGGGCAGAGTGTGCAGCAAGGGTAGATGATAGTCAACCACTTTAGATGAATCTTTATAATAAGTCTAAAAGACGAAGGATTATTGGAAGACCTAAACTTGGAACTAAAGAGTCTGGACGAAGACAGCAGAAAACCGTCTAGGATCTTAACGCCGATGATAATTATGTGTTATATCCAAAGTGTTCAAACACTTCTATCTCACAATACGACGTAAGCATCAATTAAAAATAATCCAGAGAGTGTAACTAAAATTAGTAGTATATCGTTATAAAAACAAATATGAATTTCGTCGCTGGAAAGGCAAAGAGGATTAAACGATACAAAAATGAGTTAAATATGCAGTTTTGATCACTTCTTTTTTCTGCATCGAATGCTCTGACTGTCGTTTGATTCTGGAGACTTTTGTGGCGCTTCAGCCATCTAAAATATATTTACCATTTGGGAGAAGTCTTGACTCAAGCGATACAAGTTTTGGACTTTTTTTAATCTATTTTTCGCTTCAAGTAACTCAGCGGGAGCATTGAGTTACCTGAGTTATTTTTTTTTTGTTTAAATCCAACCAGGTACTGAAGACTTGTTCTTCCCAAAATATCGCTTCAGCCCTTTTGCCTTTCAGGCGACGATATATGAGTCGTGATCTTGGAGTAACAATATATGGAAAGAGAGCTAATTATTTTTACCCAACCTATACAAACTAAGGATAAATCACTTCCTCCGGGTTTTTACGTTGTATACCATGAGAAAGAGACAATAAAATTTCCCAAATTATCACACCGCTTTAAAGTATTGTAAGAGTTTTCTACGTGTCCCGCGTCTTCGTTGACTCCGCCCACACGTTTTAATATTCGACATAAATTGACATAACTCAACGGTTTTTTAGGTTATATGCTATATTTTTTTTTATAACAAAACTGTGAACAAGTGGTTATACGAATAAACAAAAACATTTTTTCGACATGTTCTATGAATGGATGTATAAATACCCTAGCCCTAGTCCTAGCCACGCTCAGGTCTAGCCGAGTCCGGCAAAGTTCATCAAAACTGAATACAGCAGCTCTCTCCTGTATATTATTGTTCTGAGGTCGTGTTGATCTTTTTACTTCTGCAGCCAACTTATCAGGCAGCCTTGCGGTATCAAGGCAGATGTTACACCCCGCGACATCAAAACCAAATATTCGTGTAATTGCACCAACGCTGAATATTTTCCTGCTTTCATGTTTTACGTTCTTAAATATTCTGAAAATGTTGTTTGTTAAAAATGCAAATGACATTGCACTATATAAATTCATCCGGAAAGGTTTTGTACGGTGAAACCAAGTTAAGAATTATCTCGTAAATTCATTTCAATTTTCCGGAGATCCGAGACGGGACTTTTGTGCACGTTTATTTTGTGAATTTATTTAACGCACAGGTGACAAACTACGTTACACGAACGTCGGGAGCCTTTTTTCAAAATTACGAAAGCTCATGGATCTTCGCCTTAGCCAGAACCTGTAGCATAATTAATAATATTACAAACACAATTCTCAACAACGTTATGGATAATGCGTCATTCTCGGTTATCCGACCCTCCCGAAATTCCGTTCAAGTCGTATAATAAGAAAACGATTCCAATAATTTTGTAAAATAATCCACGAAAGCTTACTTACGGGAAAAAAATCTAACTAACCATCACGCCGTTTCCCCGCAGAGGTAGGCAGAGAGGACGGACCGCCATACAAATCTCTCTTGGCACACACTCCTTGCTTCGTTCAAATTCATACATCGTCTCATACATAGTCTTCTGTTATTCTGACACTTCACGTGGCCCGATTCAAGTATTTGATTCACTTGATCGTGCCATGTCTTCCTCGGGCATCCCCGACTTCTTCTTCAATTCAATTTCGCATCATATATTCTTTTCACACTCCTTTCTTCGTTCATTCGCTCTACATGGCCAAAGCATCTAAGTGTCCCTTTCTTGATCCTATTCATTACGCTTACATCAGCCTTGCATTCATTCCGGATATATTTTTAACATGGTTTTACCGCACATACGTCTCAGGGATCTCATTTCCACAGCATTTATTATACTTTCATCCTTCCTCTGCCAGGTCCATGCCTCACTGCTATACATCAGGGTCAGTAAAGCACTCCATTGTGTACTGCTATCTAGGCTTCTCTGAACAATTTCTTATTAGCGCCAACAGCGTTCAATCCTACACTAATGAAGTTTTCTACATTCACCCTTCTTTTAATATCCTTACTTCCGGGAACGTTTTATAATATTCCAAAATGTGGTAAGCGGGAAATATGTTTAGCTATAAGCGGGTTGGCGCATATTTGGCCAACTTGTAAAGCACGATATAATAAACTTAAAGTTCATGCGTGAATCTAGAAAGAAGAAAAGTGGGAAAAAATAATTATTCTTTAAAACTTTGAAGTGTTTTAGAGGTCTTCTTCTCTAATACGAAATGGAAGGGCTTCTTAGGGTGGGAAGGGAGAGTTCCACGAAATAACGTCCGGTTTCGAAACACAAGTTTATTGACTTCTCAGTAATTTCAATGAAACTTGATAGTCTCAAAGTATTTCACGAAATGGCTCTCGTTCCATCGATGAAACTTATTCCAAATTCCATTGTTTCACTCGGAAAATGCGTATGAAATTAATTCAAAGGACTGCTTTGCACTGGATTATGTTATTTTCATTGGAGAGTTAGGACTATCCTTTGAGGCTGACGATCATAACGTGAAGTATACATTTTAATTCACGTGACCAGTTTTAATCCAATGTCGCATAATATTTGACGCAGTTTGTGAACTGTCTGGTATTGTTAGGTAATTTTATTCAGGAAAGGGGATTTTTTTTTCGAGAGAAAGTTTAAGGTATAATCATTTTATACCTAAAAGAGATTTTCCTTATCCAATTCATCACTCTAGAATGAATGATTGTGTGTTGAAAGCATGGAATCAAAACCGAATGGATATTTTTTTCGAGTGTTAAATAGGAATTGTTTCTAGTGTGAAAAATAGAAAGCTAGTGATTGGTGGTCAATAATACATTTCTCATGTGATTTTATTATCGCACGTTAATATAACCCTTCTAAATAAAGATGTATTAGCAAACATAGTAGAGTTATTGTACTCTAAAAAAATACAACATATTTTTCTGGGCGGAAAAATATTCGTTTTGACCTGGGGGTTAAACTCGAGGCAATTCCCGAAGTATGGATAATGTATTGGATCCGGGTTAAAGTAATAATTCAGAACTCGGAACAAAAAGGCTGTAAATCCACCCGCGAACACAAGAAGTTCAAACCGGGTGAAAAATCACTGGGAACATTGATCAGGTGGCTGGCGGAGGCTGTGGGCCGTTTGGAATGGAAGGGGTAGGTTATTCTACCCCTAAGAAACACCTGTTACGATAAATGCTCTCTCCTTCCCTTCCCCAGGTTTGAATTATTCATCCCGGAATGAGCCGGGCTCGTTTGGCTACTGTACACTGTGTAGAGGGAGTGTGGTTATCAATGGGCAGCCTTTGTTGTGCCGATTTCCTTTGTTTTCTGACTTACTGGCCGAAGGCGGTGGTTGTTTGGCTTGCCGGGGTGATTATAATTCAATACGTCTATCTAATAAAAGAGACAAACTGATAGATCTGACATCGCATGGATCGTGTTTCGCGCTCATGCCGATAAACTCTGGGGAAATAATGGAAACAGTTCTAAAGAAAAATAGGTCATACCGGCGAATAGTAGGTTTAGATAGGACAGAATAAGAAAACTTGTTAAAAATGTCATCTGATGATTTATTAACGAGTTAAATGCATACACATAACTTCAGTGCATTACCGACTGACTGTATCACTTTTAAATCTGTATTAATATTATTTTTCGGTATATTTATACAATTTAATTAATTTCCTCTATACATGTTTCTTTTCGCTTTTTATATATTCTTTTTTTCTATTTCATTTCATTTTAATGTATAACCTATATCAAAACCGGAAATATTAAAGGTCTGAAGGGCCATTTTGGGACAGAGCACTTAAGTTTTTTTTTTTGTTGTTTTACAATAGAATTATTGTCTTCAGTATCTGGTTGGATTTTTGAAAAAGTCAACTCAGGTAATTCAATGCTCTCACTGAGTTACTTAAAGCGACAAAAAGCTTAACAAGTTACAAGTTTTTAATGTAAATATATTAGTTGTAAGTCACTAGTTATAAGTATTAGGCATAAGTGAATATTAAGTCTTAGTTTTAATATTGTTAATTATGCTGTAAAGCGCCCTTGAGGTGATGTTTCTGTCACGAAAACGGCGCTATATAAATCAGCCAATTATTATTAAGCTTGTGTCGCTTGAGTCAAACCTTCTCCCAAACGGTAAATATATGTTGGATGGCTGAAGGGCCACAAAAGTCTTCAGAATCAAACGAGAGTCAGAGCATTCGATGCAGAAAAAATAACTGATCAAAACTGCATATTTTACTCATTTTTGACAAAAATGTCGCTCAAGCCTTTTTTCCATTCCAGCGACGATATGTAGTATGTCTACGATGATGCATATTTTATAAATTGATATTGTGTACCTACTTACAAAATCGATAACACAATAAACTAAAAGTTTGCCCAGCATGTCACGGCATGATAGTTTCTTAGAAGAGGCATTTGCCTAGTTAGAAATTAATGTTGACTGGGCCATAATGTATTCACACTTGTATTCCAACTTATATTGTATATATTTTTATCCATGTTTACATTTGGCTTATTTCTGTATGCTTATGTTTTTGTATATAACATGTAAATAAATAAAGCTTGTTTTTTGTTACCAAGTGGTACCTAACCCCTCTCTCAAGATGTCATGCGAACACCTGCACCTACGATTGACGCAGGTAAACTTCATAATAACAATAACCGACAGGTAGATTTAGTATATAAAAAATAATATTATTTCCTGTTTGCTTGGCTAGAGGTATCCGCCTTTAGTACAGATCTTATTTTCTATCATTACATATTAATTCCTAGTTTAAATAAGAAAATACACAGGAACATACTTACCTGGCAGGTCCCATCAGATAGACACAATTATTAACTTAAAATTATTAATAATTAAAAAGAAGGGGAGTTAAAATTCAGGACTTGGCAAAATACTTGATTTTGATTAAAAAAAAACAGTGATTAATTATCGGGGTTTGTACTCCACCCACTGGTCACCTTGAACATCGGTACAACCACAGTGTAGCTTTTGTTCTACACGTGGATTCTTAATGAACAGTCAATTAGCGAACTTAAACGAGCCGCCCACTCTGTTTCAACACACTCATACAGACACAACCGAGCAGAAATAAAGGCGTAAGCAAACCTTCGCTGGGAAGATAAAATACTTCTATTTTTATTTACCCGGAACCAACGAGAGGAAAGACGAACGAAAGACAGGAAATGCTTTCCATGTAGAGAATCTGTCACACCGAGTTGATGTTTTCTGAGATTTTGGACTGTCTTCAGCAAATAACACGAAAAGACAAAATGCACCCAGCATAAGACTATTGGTAAATAAAATCTCAAATCATACCGGAGTCTTATGCATTTGTTTAATAATTATTACTTTTAATTTATGTTTCTTCCAAACGGTAGGTTATCCCTCAGAGCAATAATATACCAGGAGGGACAGCTTTGCGAAACAGTATGGTCAGGATTGTTGTTTTTTGTAAGGTTTTCATGGACACACCTTTTTACATCAATTTATAACCCATGTCCACATAATGTTTTGTTTATTTGTTTAGCCACTTTTTCACAGTATTGCTATCAAAAAAAATCATTGAGTTATGTCGCATAACAAAACGTAGTGGGCGAAGTCGCCAGAGACGCGGGGGACGGAAAACATGCTTACATACCGAAAAGTGGTGCTATATTATGTGAGAACTAGTCTTATCTCTTTCTCTCTCACGGTTTACGACGTAAAAACCCGGACGAAGTGATTTATCGTAAATTTGTATAGGCATTGGGTAAAAATATTTAACTCTCTCCATATATATTCTTGCTTTGATGGTGCAATCAGTGACGTGCACAGAGTTTTTGATCAAGGTAAGCAGTAAAAAAAACAGAGGATTAATTGATAACAAAGATAGGTATCAACAAATATCACCGATTGCTATTCAATGTGTTCTGTAAAAGCACTGCCTTAGACACTAACAAATAAACTAACACAAACGAGCCACTTCAACGCACAACACCTCTCAGCATACATATGTTGTGTAGTCTAGTGAACACAGAATACTCTACTCTGACGTTGGCGGTGTTTGAGCTTATTATGTGTAGTTTCTGCTTTTGATACATTATAGTAGGAAGGTCGGTGGGGCGCTCGCGGCAGTGCAATTAGCTAAATTTCACTCGTATTTTTGAAAAGGAATGGATTTATTTTTGCAATAATTTCATATTATTAAATATAATATTATACATATTTTATGTGAGTACGGCAGGATAGGCAGTGCTTATGTGCATTTACGGAGTGCACGCCTCTGCCTATCATAGCAAAACTGACACTCATTAAATAATAAGTTTCTGCAGGCTACTTGAAGAAATGTATTTAATTTAATTCAAATTTATTTATTACTTTAGATTCTCACAGCCAATATAATAGGTTATTTTTTTAGTTTGTAAAACGGCGTTAAGTTAAAATGTCTGTACTCTACAGATATGTCTCGAAGATGGACACTGCAAGACTGTCAGAAATGTTGACTCTAGAGAGAGCTACCACAGCACACTAAACAAATACAAAAATTAACTAACAATTAATAGTCATCAGGTGAATTTGTCCAGTAGTCCAATATTAGGTATATACCCTGTAAACTCATAAAATTTATCATTATTCTTTAATTACCTTCTCAGTTGACGTTTTGTTACTTTCAATTCATATTATCCGTATTTTTCTCTCTGTTCCTATGTTATAATTTAAATGTAATTCTATTGTTTTCTTATTGTTCTGTTATTTTATATTTTGTTCTCCCTCTGTATGTATATATAATGTCACACTTTGTATTTTTTGTTTAGTTCAATTTTGTACCCTGATGATGCTTAGGCTAAGCAAAACCGGTCGGTCATAATAATTAAAATAATATCCGTAGTCTTATACAATTTTTTTTAATTTTTTTTTTAATATTAACGGACCAGTGTCCAATTACAAAAAAAAACAACACGGAACGAGAAAAAAAAGTAACAGAAAAAGAACAGCACATACATAACATTTGAAGCAATGACAAAAATATACATTTGACAGAACATTCAAGTCAAAGCCTGAACAAGGTTTTGGTAGAATCAATTATGTGAACAATTATTAACGATCGTTGTTCATTGCTAACTAAAATTCGTACATATGAATGACGTATCAATTCAAACTGACGAACGGTGACGGGTTTCCCTGTGCCCTGAACTCAAAACAACAAGGCTGCGTCTGTTTTAGATCGGTTCAAAGAGAAGAGGCGGCACAACGAGCGTGGCGGGTTGTGCGCATACCGGTCACATGTCTATCAACGAGCGACGCGCGGTGTCAGCAATGAACAAAAACTTTAGAACCTAAGGGATTTATTAAAAGCAAAAAAGTTTTTTTATGTCGGAGTGTTTAGGCCCATAAAATCATCAAAATATAATCGTTCGGCAGAGGGAGATTTAAGCGCCTGAGCGGCTATTAAGGCAACAGACAGGCCACCGCGTTATGG
This sequence comes from Drusus annulatus, assembly GCA_022651775.1. Taxonomy (NCBI): domain Eukaryota; kingdom Metazoa; phylum Arthropoda; class Insecta; order Trichoptera; family Limnephilidae; genus Drusus; species Drusus annulatus. Next base: position 541,985 of record JAGWCC010000140.1, read on the forward strand.
CGATGTTTACAAGCAATAAGTTTATAATATTATATTGAATATCTGCAGATAAAACGGGAGACATTAAAGTGATCGTAAATCGGCCGATCCGATAAAAGTGCGAGTTGTTAAAATAATCGCGTCTGGGGGATTAAGGGTAGTTTTTTATAGTTAAAGAAGACAATTTAACGGGACTTTTTTATGCGTAGAGTTTTTTTTACTGTTTTTGGACGATGGAAAGAATGGACACGGGGAAAATCAGATTGGAAATATCTGGCTTTAGAATTGACCCTCGACCTAATTAAGTAAGCACCGTAAATCCCGAATAAAACAAAAATTATGAACTTCTATACTAACTAACCATCATGCCGTTTCCTTGCAGGGGTAGGCAAAGAGGACAGACCGCCATACAACTCTGTCTTGGTGCACACTTTTTGCTTCGTACACATTCATAAATCGTCTTATACATACTCTTCTGTTATTCTGTCTCTTCACGTGACCCGATTCAAGTATTTAATTCACTTGATCGTGTCATGTCTTCCTCAGGCGTCCCCGACTTCTTCTTTCATTCACTTTCGCATCATATATTATTTTCACACTTCTTTCTTCGTTGTTTCGCTCTACATGCCCATACCATCTAAGCGTCCCTTTCTTGGTCCTATTCATTACGCTTACATCAGCCTTGCATTCTTCCCGTACTTCTATATAATTAACTCATATTTATTATTTAAAATAAAATATTTAGCACAGTTTATTTTGTATGGAGCAACTTTAAACTAGTAGTTATAATTTATTGAGAAAAATACATACAATTTATAGATATAGCTAAAACAAAGTTAATTCGTTTGCTCATTAAAAACACTCCCCGCTTATATTAAGAGGATAAGAAAGGTTTTATTATGAACATAGTCTATGAAATTTAGGGACGTACAAATGTTTCTTTTAAATTAGCAGGTAGCCTTATTTATTTATTTATTTATGTACTAACGGACTATTGTCCAATTACATTAAATACACAACCGGAAATGGGAAAAAAGAGCAACAGAAAAGAACAGCACAAACATAATATTTTTATGAAGCAATGACAAAAATATACATTAGAAAGAAAATTTAAATCAAAGCCAAGGTCAAGTCATGGAGTCCTAAAAAATGACGAAAATCATTTAGACTGGTACCAAAAATTTCAAGATTATGGCTTGAGTTAACAAGTCTCGACATCCTGGACATTGAAGAATGATACCTATAATTAGTAGAGTAATGATTGAGGGACAGAAATTCATTATTTCTGAGTCTACGGCAAGGAATGTTGAACTAGATAAGTTGCAACAAAGTAGGTGAGTCAAAAATACAATTAATAATTTTGAAAATGCAAATTATATCAAAGTCTTTCCAACGCTTTTCTAATGAAGAAATTTTTAATGTTTGTTCGATTTCATTTTATGAATAATCGCCTCTTTCTCGCCGTAATCTCCATGCAACTCCGCTTGTGAAGGCTTTGGAGTGCACACTGTTTTACGTACCTACTTTTAAGTAAAGTCAAAAATCTGACATCCTCTCGTAGGGTTGGGGTGTGAAGAATAACATCATATAGGATATTGTGATTCGTTGGTCGCAATAGTGACGGTGTAGATAGAGTTGTTAAAGAGAATTTCGACTTTCTGGGGATATGTCTTTCATGATCATAACCAAACCCGAAATTACCATATTCTACTGATTAACATTTGGAAAAGATAAAAACATTTACGCCGAAAATAGCACAGTTGCTTTACCAAGGTTTTTTTGGGTTTATCAAAATTTCAATTCACTGCGCATAAATTTACAATTATTCCTTTCAAACAAGGAATAAAAAATTACATAAAATTTGGCGGAAAATAACAGAAAACGCGCGAGTGAAATGGTTCTTTGCCGTTGACATGTCCCACCCAGAGAGAAGTGGGTTTTTTGCCGTTGTTGACAATTTCAAACAAAAACGACAAAGAGTTTTGCAAAAATTGCGGCATTAAAGATTTATACAACACGCCCTGTCACACTTCCAAGGACTTCCAAAAACTTTTGTTGTTCGTAGAAAAAAGTTGACGCAAGACACACAATTTTAATATTTCTTTACGGCGTCTGAATGGGGATTTTAAAAGAAGCAAACAAACTTGGACAAACACAAAAATTTACCTTCACTGCGCACAAAAATAAATAACATTTAAATAAGTATAATGCCGTGCCCATAAAGTACGTAATAATGGGAGGTGGTCGGGGTGGTACGCACCCCAACTCCTCGGCGACAGTTGTTTTTTAATGTCTCCCCCCTCCCCACGTAGCAAAGAAAATCAGCGAAATTTGGGGGAGGGAGCGACATCTACATCGAAACGAATTCGTAAAAAAGACGAATTTAAAAAATTAATTATACTGTTGAATGAGAAATAACTTTAAAGCATTACCTTTTATGTTTTTTTTTAATTTTTAAATAATATCAATAATCTAAAAACAAATTTGAAACATAAAAAGTCGGAAAAAAGTTACAACCGAAACCAAAAAAATTTAAATAATATTCATCGATTAAAATACCATTTTCTAATAAGGTCCCAATGGCCGAATTGGTTAAGGCTTTCCTCCCGGATAGAGTAGAGGATCCGAGTTATTATTGATATTATTTAAATAATTAATTGTAGTACAGTCAATATCTGTAAGAAATGTGAAGAAAGTGAGGCCTTAATGAGGTGAAGCCTCAGATGCCTGGGGAGTTGAATGCCAGGAATGTTGAGGAACCAGGAGACATCGACATTCTCCCGGTGACAAACCTGATGAACTTTATTAAAGAAACTGAGCTACTGTCAAAGAAAGAAATCAAAAAATAAATTTTAAAAATTGGCCTATTATGACCGGAATGTTAACAGAAGCTATGCAAACCGTCTACGTGTTGTAAAACAAGTTAAGAATCCGAATGTTTCAATTCTCCAGGTAAAAAATAAAAATAAAAAATATATGTAAGAATCAGCTAAATTCTAAATTATTATGATATGGTGATTGTGTCCTGCCAGGTAAGTATGTTGCTGTATATTTATATAAACTAAGAATTAATATTAAGTAGAAATTAAGATTTGTACAGCGCCCTTGAAGTGATTTTTCACAAAAACGGCGCTACACAAATTATCCAAATATTATTATTATTATTATCGATTATATACGAGTATAAATGAATTTCAATCGTGCTAATTGCAAGATTCACCTTAGCTTTCACAAAGATCATATACGTCTGCTTAGAACAAGTTGGAGCTTCAATGGAATGAACTTAAACGGAAACTAACTATTGTTACTTCAAACAAGACTATAAATTAATTGCCTCTTTGATTTGTTACCAAGTTATCTATTCATACGACATGTTGCTCGCTTTCGAATCTTATTTAGCCCGGAGACGTTTCAAAAGCATATATCTTGTAATTTTCCAACATGGAGTCTAGAATATTCCCTCGGAGTGCGGGAAAAATTCGCGGAATGGGGGAGAGGGCGCTCCGGGGAAGGTCGCTCATTCCAAATTCAAAACTTTAAAAATGTATTGCCGCTCAAATGGCCCGGTTTGTTCTATATTTAACATTTTCTCGAATCGTAATAATTATTATTATCGTGCCAGGATATGTTATGTTTTGAATGGAGGAATATGAAACATAAATAATGTTGCCGTGCTAAGGGTTTTACAACGTGCCTAGGAACTTTATATAATTGTAGATAATATTGTGATAGCTTTGAGAATATATGAATGGAGAGTATGTTAAATAAGTAAAATGTTATTTCTAGGCCCAAATACTTAGGACAGAACATTCGTACCGATGTTCTTTAAGAATAATTATAGTGTGAGGCAGAGGCGCGTGTTATTTGACCAAAGGGAAGCTGGCTTTTGGTAGCCGATTCGAAGTAAGTATTCGGTATTTTGAGTTGGTAATATAGCTACATTCATAAGCCGTGAAAACTTGTTTTGTCGTTTTTCAAGACGCAAAGAATTCAAAGCATCCAACGTTGTGCCCTTAACACGTTCATGGCTGACACGGCGCGTGGCGCGTTGACAGCCATGTGACCGGTATGCGCACAAAGCGCCACGCGCGTTGTGTTGCGTCTTTGCTTTAAACCGATCTAAAACAGACGCAGCCATGTGGTTTTGAGTCATTCATATGGCATTAATATGTACGAATTTTGAACGTTTGCAAAATATGACAACATGAAAAAATATCGATTTCCCCATCGAAGTATTGTTAGAAACGATATTATTACAAGAATCCTAACACGGTGGCTAACATTTTCGTTTAAATTGAACAAATTAGCACTCCAAGCAATATATAAACAACATGTAAGCCAAAGCCAACATTCTAACAATATACAACTATTAAAATAAAAATAAAAAATCCTCATTGAATTAATAACATTTTCAATTAACACAAAAATAAAAAGATTAAGTTGCGACCGAGACTTTTTGATTAATTATTATTAATTGTTTTAATAAATTTCAATAAAACACAATGAAGCGTAAAACTTTGGTAAGTTAATTCATATTTAAATATTAACATTTTCGTTAAGTTTCCAGATATTAGAAAGACTATGTTTTGATTTGAAACTGTTTTACCCAAAAAAACTTTATTTCTTCATAATCCAACTACCCACCCTCATAGAAAAATATGAAAACACGTAGATTTAAAAAAAAAAAAAACAGGGAAAATCTTTACTGCTATCATTTGTTTGTCTCTCGAAACAGATCTGAATATCCAGGTACCTACTTCCAGGCCTTCTCCTTATTTCTCTCCTTCCCTTCCCATACCCCCCCCACCACACAACGGGCTCGAAATAGTCTAGAAACTCATGTGGTAGTCGCAATTTTAAAAATTGCGTAAAATGACTAGCTACGCTAAGTAATGATATCCGAACATGAAACTCTACACAAAAAACCCAATACAGCTACACGTTAGAAGCCAAAATCAAATCTTTTAGATTGAAAATCATAGTTCCTGGATCGACTTCAAAGTTAAACAATATCTCACATTTTTTAATAATCACCCTGAATCCCGGCTCTGTAAACTTCCGATGTATAAAACTGTTTTATAACATTCTAGAAGCAACGGAGTACCTACCCTCTACAAAGACTGCATTATTTATTCACCCGTTCGTTGTTTATTCCGTGTACACAATACATTACGTCGGAGATGTGTTTCTTTACTAAAGATATATTATTGTTCGAAACTACAGGGAAAAATAACGATCCTCTTTACTTCTGTAAACACAAATTTAATCAAATATGTATCTTGCGTAATAAAATAATAATAACAAAGGAATATTTTTGCTACTTCTGAGAATATTTTGATTTATTATTTTTCGGTACGCCATTTTTTGCTCCCTTGTCAGTTTTTTGACGTGATACCGCACAAGAGTCCCGACTGCTGAACTGTTCTCGGGCTGATGGAAGTGGGTGTAGGAAGGGAAAGAGGAAGGCTAAGGGTATGAAGGTTGAGTTAGGTAAGGTTAAGTAAGGTTAGGATGAAAAACGTTAAGATCTAAAGTACTTGGTACTGCAAATCCGGTAACTTTACATACCTAGATTTTCACAAATACTATTTTTTATAAACTACACAGAACGTCCTGGGTTTCCCTTAGGATATATGTCATCTTGGTGGGTGTTGTATGGGGAGTCTTGAGGAGAACCATTTTGTAGGAGGGAGTAAACAGAAAGCCTGCAAGTCATTCTACAGCCGTGCTGTCGAACATATCAAGATGCAATGTATCGATTATGTGTGCTGGTGATATACCAGAGCGAAATTGAGAGTGTGTATTTTTCACAAAAAACATGTACATGTAATAGATAAAAATTAGTTTAAAACCACTTTATTATTTCATATTTTGTCGACCGGTTTCGAAAGCACTCTTACAAGTTCAGGACAATAAAAAAAATTATATTGTCTTAATTTTAATATTGTCCTGAAGATGGAAGGGTGCTTTCGAAACCGGTCGACAAAATATGAAATAATAAAGTGGTTTAAAACTTATTTTACCTGTTTCCTTTATCAATATGGCAAGCCACAAAGTTAATGTTTTTTACGAATATATTTATTATTCTTTTAACTGCTCAATACTACTTTTCAATTTGAATAATAGTAGAAAATATAATTTGCACCCTCGCTGATTAAATTTTGTATTAGCCTACACAATTTAACCCGAATCCAACCCAAGAGCCACTGTATTTAATATTTTTTTAGTAATCTAATGAATTAATTTAAATTTATAAAAACCTTAGTAACACATTAGAAATTTTTTAAAGAACTGGATTTGAATTTTCTTTAAATTCGTCTTCGAGTTTCAATTATAAAGATGAATTGAAACGTCACGCTGAGCCGAGGAATAAATTTGAATGTTTAATTTTAGAAAAGAAAGAACTTTTCTTTGGGAGATAAGCCAGTTGGGGATGAAATAATATAATTTTACTGCGCATTGAAAAATAATGGAAATTTGATTTGATTAGAAAAATGGCACTTAAAACATTTTAGATTAGTCATATTACGGTGATGGATAAAAAAGCGGACAAGCTTTCAAGAAGCTTTACGATCGCTTTCACAAATCTAAGCTGAGCGAAAACTTAATCCAAATGGATTGCATGGAAATCGCCATTGCTTGACAAAATGCAAAACGCAATGCTTATAGACGACAAGTAATTAGTTTAATCAAAACTTTTTTTATACGTGTATATTAAACAGGATTGATGTACAATAATTATACGTTGTGCATAATTACACAGCTTTATTCATTCAAAAATGCATTTAACAATATTGTTTACATCTTTTATTTAACATTTGTAAATAATTCCGATGTCAGAAAGGCCATCCCGCAAAAACCTGAGCGTATGTCACTTTAAGAATTAAACGATTAGTGTAGTTTCAACTTAGTTTGAACTCAGTGTTCGTTTTGTCTGATTGGTTAAAATAATTGATGATATTTATATACTATACTCAAATTTAAACATGTTGAAAAAGATCCAAATGTTTTCAATACGAAAATATTCAGGAAAACAGAACAGGGTTATGTTGTGATCCGTGTGGTAAGCCGTTTTATTTGAACGTATAAAAAAGACGTAAAAAATAAGACTGGAAGGTGTATAGTTCGGGCCATTAATGGTAACATTAAAATTACGCGATCATGCCAGCTATACGATCACCCAGTAGTTAAACGGTCACCTGTGTACTCGTACATACTGTACAAGCCCATCGGACTATCCAACGCATTACGAAATACCTCTGTGCGGTAGTTTATCGTTTGTTTCCTGCCAGAATGCTACAACAGTTTGAATTAAAACAATCATTTACCGTAAGGGCTCGCTGTAATGCCCGTAGCGAGGGTTTTAATATTTCACGAGATTCTTCTACCATGGAGGCAGCTATCAATAAACAAATATAAAAATAGTACGCCAAATGTAGCAGAAATTATGGAAATTACTAAAAACATCTGTATATGTATTGATTGATCGAGATACAACTAAATACAAAATAAAGGACTGAAAATTTACAACCTCATAGCAAGAATATATATGGAGAGAGAGCTAAACATTTTTACCCAACCCATGCAAATTTGGGATAAATCACTTTCTCCGGGTTTTTACACCGTAAACCGTGAGAGAGAAAGAGATAAGACAAGTTCTCACACAATATAAAGCCGCTTTTAGGTAAGTAAGCATGTTGCCAGTCTCCCGCGTCTCCGGCAACTCCGCCCACTACATTTTGTTATGCGACATAACAGGACAGAACTTAACGGGTTTTAGGTTATATCCTACATTTTTGTTCATAACAATACTGTGAAAAGGTGGTTTTAGAAATAAACAAAAACATTATGTCGACATGTACTATGAATGGATGTATAAATACCCTAGCCTTAGCCACGCCCCAGTCAGGCGAAAATCATCAATACTGACTAAACTAGCGCTCCCTCCTGGTATATTATTGCTCTGATTTTACAACATAGTTGACTGGGTACTATAACTGGTAAACAAATTAATAATAATTTGTTCGGTAAACAAGAGTCGCTTAAAACAATTTAAGAGCCACACATAAAATCAATAAAATTATTTAGCGATGGTAGACTTCGCAAATCAGATTGAATTCAAAGCGAAACTCGTGTTTTCAGAAAATCGTGTCCATAAATAAATAGTAAAGATCGGAGCCGTAAAGTTGTAGTCCGTAGTGCCCAAGTTCCGCAACGTAATATATTATTTTTACACTATTATAAAAAATCAAGGACCTTCTGGGCACTTTTATTTTATTTTGTTCATTCCCAACAGCTTATCCCACAAATCTGGATTTCTTCATAGCCAGCGACATCCGTAAATTAGCAAACACCAGTTTCGTTTGTGTAAAACACGTGCACAGCAATGTTTTGTGGTAATTTTAAGTAAATTCTTAAGTTTTGTTCAAATTTATACAATGCCCTTGGAGTGATATAAATTGTGACTTCAGATTTAGCTTAGTATTATTCTCAGTGCCATTACTATTAAATGTGAGGGGTAAAAAAGAAAATACAGCAATCTCCAAAAAGTCTTAATAAAAATATTGAGAATGCTGTTCCATAGATATTCAAATTGTGAAATTAATAAAATCGATAGTTAGTTGCAAACTCAGCTTTTTCCCATCAAAAAACCGCGTTTAAAAGTATGTATTAAAAGCAAAGATAGCAATTTCCGTGTTCTTTCAGAAGCAAACACAGCAATCTCAATTTCAACCAATCAAATAAATGAAGGTATTCTTGGAAGTCAATCAACACAATCCAAAAATGGCGATTTTTTAAAAAGTTTTGTAGCAAACGCACCAATCTCCAATGTTGTATGAAGAAAAATCAGCAATCTCCAGATTTTAAAGTTATTTATGTACTTGCATTAAATAAAATTTGTGGATGCGAAGAATTCCAAACATCAAAAACCTACATGATGTCCTTTCATGTTCTGACGAAATCCCATCGAATATTTACAAGTTTTTTGCGTTTTTATCAAAATCACAATAGTGTACTAGATATCTTAACAGTGACACCGAAATGTATGACCAAGTGGGTGCCTCAATGGAAGCGACCCAGAGGCGGCCGAATAAGAAGTGGACTGGTTAGGTGGAAGAGGATTGTAGCAGAACGCGAAGGCCGCGAGGCAAATGGCGAGATACCGGAGCGGAGAGCATCTGACGAGGAGGTCGAATCCCAGCCTGGAGAGTAGCATCGTGACGATGATGTGAAAACGACAAACATATCTTCGCTGGAAAGGCAAAGGGGCTCAAGCGAAACTTTGGTCAAAATGAGCTAAATATGCAGTTTTGATCAGTTTTTTTTTCTTCATCGAATGCTCTGACTCTCGTTTGATTCTGAAGATTTTTGTGGCCCTTCAGCCATCTAAAATATTTTTTACCATTTGGGAGAAGGCTTGACTGAAGCGACACAAGTTTGGGACTTGTTTAGCTTTTTGTGACTTGTGAGAGCATTAATTTTTTTTTTTTCAAATCTAACCAGGTACTGAAGACTTGTGATTTTTTCGTAAACAAAGTGCTCTGGCGTAAACTGCCCAAAATGGCGCTTTAGTCCTTTTGCCTTTCCGGCGACGATACCCATCTTACTTAACTCTTAATAAAATTTGATCAAATCATATAAATGCACAGGCAAAGTCCTCCGCTCTCCAACATCCAGAGAAGGGTTGTATCAAAAGGTTATTCCATAAACTACAACCATTGTTTAAAGCGGGGAGAGCCGAGCGAGAGAAATGGGAGCAGCGATGCGAGCGTCAACTTGCGACCCTACGAAAAAACTATCCGATAAAATAAATAGGGCAATAAATCGGATAAGCGGTTCGTCCGTTACGTCCGCGTCGGGTTAAATCCTGGCCATCCATTACTGCTCACTTGGCCCACCCGGCCCACTCGGCCCGATATTTGAATCCACCACTACCGATTCAAATGAATTCAGGATTGTAATGATTATGTTCGATAAGAATGGTTTATTTCACATACCTCATTAAACGTTTGTAAAAATTCTTTGGAATGAGGAAAGACGGATTTCTTACTTAATAACAGTTTTCTCCGTTGTTCAAGGATCAGCACTCAAAAATATACGCTGTTAGGCTTTCTAATACAAGCAATACTACACATTATTTATCTGTTTATTCTATACGGGTAGTTAGAAAAATGTCTAAGGTTTCCAGTGAATACAATTCTTAAACAGTAATCTTTTAAATTCTTTATGGAATGCATAATGATAATAATATTTGGATGATTTCTATAGCGCCGTTTTTACAAAATATCACACAAATGATTTATTGGATGCACAATATTTAAAAAAATGGAGCGGTAGAAGTGTGAGAGCGGTCTGGTCAATTCTAGCGGAGTTGTGGTAATGCACTTGCTGAGCGGGTGAAAATGCTATATTGAGATCCGATCAATGTATATAAATGTAACAGGCCCTTAAATGATAAATTGAATTCTTATGTCCTGTCAATTATTCTAAAATTGTTCATGTTTCTTTTCGATGGGTCGATACTATTCATTGATTTGACGGCCGATGGTACATAGTACGACGTCTGTGTACTCCCGCAGAGAATACCATTTTTGGTCCAGGACTCGAACCCAAACCAAAAGTTTCCTCCGATGACCAATAGAGGGAAGCAGGCACTCCATTTTTTTAATAGTGAATACCAAACCAGACTCTCAACTGCTCTCAAACGTCAGATGGAAGGGGAAGGAGATGGGAAGATAAAGGCTAGGAAGTACCCGGATTTTCAGATCCGGTCATCACACACGGCTAAAATCGTTTTAAGCAACGTTTCGATTCTGAAAGGTAGTTGTTCACCAGGGCGATACTAGATGAGCATCTACCATTTCGCAACATGCCGTGAATGTAATACATATTATTTTATATAAACGAAATGTGTTATGACACATATTGACTAAATAAAATGTATTTGCGCACGCCGGGATTTGAACCCGTGACCTCTGAATTCGTAGTTGAGGGTCTTACCGCTCGACTAGAGAGGCCATCCGAAACAGACAGTGCTTTTTCATTTTTTGCAAAAACAATATGTTTACGCTTGAAATAATACCCAGAGTTGACCACCGGGAGTCGTCTAGTGGTTTTATTAATTATAAAAATGAATTCTCGAGTTGTGAGAGCGAAAGAGAAGCTACAAATATTATAATTAAAAAACGCATACATTTCTTCCACTTGTTTATTATCTACCAGACCGGTTTCATCCCGTTACGGGCATCCTCAAGCTGGTACATCGCAAACCTCAGAGCAATACTATGCAAGAGGGAGCGTTGCTGTAGTCCTTTTTATGAGTTTTGCCGGACTCGGCTAGACCTGGGCGTGGCTAGAACTAGGGCTAGGGTATTTATACAACCATTCATAGCACATGTCGACATGATGTTTTTTGTTTATTCGTATAACCACTTTTTCAGTGTTGTTATAAACAAAAAAATATAGCATATAACCTAAAAAACCGTCGAGTTATGTCGATTTATGTCGCATATCAAAACGTGTCGGCGGAGTCAACGGAGACGCGGGACACGAAGAACATTCTTACAATACTTTAAAGCGGTGTGATAATTTGGGAAATTTTGTTGTGTCTTTCTTTCTAATGGAGTACGACGTAAAAACCCGGAGAAAGTGATTTATCCCAAGTTTGTATAGGTTGGGTAAAAATAATTAGCTCTCTCTCTATATATTGTTACTCCAAGTTGCAAACTATGCCGGAATATTTACAACATTAGGATGAGGGGTGTCAAATACTTAATTCCATTTATTTTTTTTTATAATATACGAGTATATTATATTATGACAATAAAAAATAAATGTTTTTATAAATAAATAAAACGGTAAAATTCGAACACGAATTAATGGTTCTAAAAGCAAAAATATTGCAAACACAATCCTTAAACGTGGTCGAAAAATGATCGTTTTTCTAAAAAAAAAAAATTGTACGATCATATTTCGGTCAACAATCCTATTATATTCTGCTTAGGCGCCAAATTATGAAAACTTTTTGATTTTTTAAATAATCAGGGTATAAACAAAAACTCTCTAATGCCTGTTTTAGTTGCAAAGTCTTAGCGATTCAAGGCGAGTATGAAAAGTTGCGCCGCAAGAATTCCACGAAGATAAGAGAGCGTCGGGCGTCGAGAAAAACCAGAAAAACTTCAAAGTTTGCTCCTTGAACGTCCAAGTTGGTGTAAATTTAAAAAAATCCGCTTTGTCTCAGAAATAAGATTTAAATTGTCGGACGAGATATTTTTAGGAATCATATTTAATTTGACGTTTGAATACGAAGCTTAAAATTTACATAAAAAATATAGCTAACTATCTAACCATCACGCTCTTTCTCTGCAGGGGTAGTCAGAGAGGATAGACTTCCATACAACTCTGTCTTGGCACACACTCCTTGCTTCATTTACATGCATTCCTTGAGTAAGGTTACTGTTCGTGTCTCTATCCTACCTACATTCTCTTGGGTATGCTCGGAACATACCATCTAGAGGTCAGACGGGATGTGTACATTGCAACACATTTTTTCAGATTGATTCGTGGATGGTCTGAAAACTCAGTTATCATGGAGAGTATTTATTTCTATGTTCCTGATGGTTATCTTCGCCATCGGCAGGATAGATTGTTTTATCTCCCGGGTGCAGGACTAGCTTGCCAATGGTCATGCCGGTGGGGAGGACACTCTTGCTGTTGAATCGCATCGCTTCGGATGTCGATATATTTTGCATAAATGAAGCTTCGTTCAAACGACAAGCATTCCAGCTATTTGTGTAATTATTCCTTGATTTTTTATATTACATTTTGATGAAATATTATGTTTAAATTGTTTTATTTTTTACTGTCTATACTTTTCATTCATGGTAATTTATTTTTCTTATAATTGTTCGATTGCTTTATATTTATGAGTATTGTGTACTATTTAATACACTTACTCGTTTTATTTTAAAACGCCTTAAAATAAATAAAAAAGTTAAATTTTTAAAATAATAAATAATTGAATTGAAATACATCGTCTCATGCATAATCTTCCGTTATTCTCTCTTGCATGGCCCGACTCAAGTATTCAACTAATATGTTTAGCTTTTATTTTTAGGTACGCAAAGGTCGAACGTAAATATAACGACGTATGCAGAAATATACTTAAAAGTTATAATAACGTATTACCGAAAAAATTGAAAAACACTACTGTTATCGGTTTTAGATTAAGCCTTGTTGTAACTTACTTCCTACAACCTATCAATTAGAAAAAAACTATAAACTTGATTCGAAGTTCTTATATTCAGTGCGAACTAAGGTTCTGTTCTGCTATCGGCAAACTCTTCGAGTAACAATGTATGGAGAGAGCTAATTATTTTTACCCAACCTATACAAACTTACGATAAATTAACGGGTTTTTACGTCGTACACCATGAGAGAGAAAGAGACAACAAATATAATACACCGCTTCTATGTACTGTCACAATGATCTTGGGCTCCTGGGTCACCGCGGGACTCCGCCCACATTTTTTATTATGGTTATATGCTATATTTTTGTTGATAACAATACTGTGAAAAAGTGGTTATATGAATAATCAAAAACATTATGTCGATATGCGATATGAATGGATGTATAAATACTCTAGCCTTAGTCTTAGCCACGCCCAGGTCCGCCGAGTCCGGTAAAAATCATCAAAAACTGACTACGCTGCCTTGGATAGATACCACTCTATATACTCTAAGGGCAAACTGCACAAAAATTACACAAGCACACGGAATTACGAATTTTGAATTCCGAACCTACAAAAGCTTACGATATATTAGCCGAAAAAACCTCCCTTAAAAAACAAAAGAAAAATAGGATAATGCCCACAAGATATACTAGGAAACATTTCCGTTTGCTTACTTGATTGGACGCATTTGTTTTCCACAAAATAGAACATTATGAAAGCCATCCTAATTAATTTATCCATGAAAAATGAACAAGGATAAAATGGAACACCAGAATATTGCTAAGTCATTTTAAATTATGAAACCATAATCATTAGGGATATAATACAGGGGTATCAGGGCAATAACAAATCATTAGTCAAATATTGATAGAAGTTTCCCAGAGTGGGAGATACTCGCAGTATCACGCTAAGAAAAAACACCATTCAGAATTAAAACGTTGCTTGAAATGGCTTTAATCATGTTTTGTGACCAGATTTTAATAGCCAGCTACTTCCTTACTTTTCTCTTACCCATCTCCTTCCCCTCACCAATACCTTAAGCTCCACAAAATACACCAATTGGGGATGCCATAGTCTTACGGGCTCCAGACCTCAGAGCAAGAATATGTATGGAGAGAGAGCTAAACATTTTTACCCAACCTATACAAATTTACGATAAATCACTTTCTTCGGGTTTTTACGTCGTAAACCGTGAGAGAGAAAGAGAAAAAACAAGTTCCCACATAATATAACACCACCTTTCGGTATGTGAGCATGTTTTCCGTCTCCCGCGTCTCCGGAGACTCCGCTCACTACTTTTTGTTATGCGACATAACAGGACGTAACTCAATGGTTTTTCAGGTTATATCTTATATTTTTGTTTATAAAAATACTGTGAAAAAGTAATTATACAAATAAAAAAAAACAACTTGCCGACTTGTGTTATTAATGGATGTATAAATACCCTAGCCTTATTCCTAACCACGCCCAAGTCTGGCAAAAATCATCAATACTGACTACAGTAGCGCTTCCTCCTGTATGTTATTTCCCTGAGCTCCAGACGCTTGGGATTATTATTAAAAAAATATTTTTTAAATGTTATATGAAACTTGTAACTACTAAATACATTGGAAATTAACCCCGGATGAAAATATAAAACTATATTAGTTTCCATCGGCCTGCCATTAAGTCGAGATGCAAAAGGCTTACAGTCAACCTACTGCGTGTGTGAATATGTACGTTGCAACCAAACGATGTAGGTACGAATACATTGGTCACCTATTATTTATAATTATCGTGAATGCAGTAATTATTAGAATTATGCTTTCAATGACTTGACAAGAGTGCATTTTGGTTCAATTTCATGCATCCACCAATATTTTTGTCGGCAGACTTATTCAATAGGTCAATAAACAGGAACATGCTAAACAGGTAAGCGATAAATAACGATACACAACACTAAAATTAAATAAACGATAAAGGCAGATTTTCAAACGCTGCTTAGCGCTCGTAAATTGTTGGCCAACAAAAACGTATCGGAAACAAAGCCCCCGCGGAACATACTTTTCAGTGAAAAGGACATCACACAATATCTCTTTCAGGCACTTTCAGGTGAAACTGATGGTAATCGAGCGGAGTGGGGCGCTGAGGGGAGTGTGCGGTAAATGCGGCAGCAGAACGCGACGAGGGGGAGATCGTAGTGGACGGATTACGGGGCGCATTTGAGCATTTCCTTTGTTAGGGCCATTGTTTGTTTTTCGCAAATCTGGCTGGGGAAAAGGAGACTTTATGTTTTTCGCGTTATTTTCCGCTCAGGGGATTCAGATGAAAACAGATTCGCATCAATTTTCACGGTACTCGTAATGGCGCTATTTGAATGATCTTCTCGCCGATAATTCAGCGATAACATACTGATCTTGGAGTAACAATGTATGGAGAGAGAGCTAATTCTTTTTACCCAACCTATACAAACTTGCGATAAATCACTTTCTCCGGGTTTTTAAGTCGTACACCGTGAGAGAAAGAGACAACAAAAATATCACACCGCTTTTATGTACTGTAAGGATGATCTTGGTCTCCCGCGTCTCCGGGGACTCCGCCCACATGTTTTGATTTGCGACTAAATTGGACATAGCCAAACAGTTTTTTAGGTTATATGCTATATTTTGTAAGTGAAAAAGTGGTTATACGAATAAACCAAAACATTATGTCAACATGTGCAATGAGTGGATGTATAAATACCCTCACCCAAGTCCTAGCCACGCCCAGGTCTGCCAAGCCCCGCAAAAATCATCAAAAACTGACTACACTGCCTTGGATGGGTACGACTCTATATACTAAGATACTGATCATTGGACCTTCAAAGGAAAGTATTATATTTAATTATAACATTATACTACAAGTATTTTTCTTAGAATCCACCACACTTCGAATTCTTGTAGTCCTTGCATCCTTCTCTATGTTCCAGGTTTCAAATCCGTATAGCAGGATGGATAATACGCGACGGACAACGAATGACGGTTTCAAAGTTCAATATAAATTGCACTTACATGTACATACTAAAAAATTCCATTGTCACGAGATTATTTGAGTTAATTTTCATTACAAAACGTTGTGCCAAAATGTTATTGCCTCAGGAAAATGCATGTATAGGCACTGTGTAGACATCAGATTATGTGGATATTAGAGATTTTTGGCCAATAGTGCATTTTCAGGAATTTTATTTCATTGCACAATTTTTCCGAGGCTCTGCGATTAACTAGCTTATTAAAGTTTTACGAAAATGAGCAAAACACATAGCCTCGGCGACTTTGCGGTCAGACGTAAACCAATACCCCTAGTTTCGTTTTTCACACCCCCACCCCCTTCGTTGAGATGAAAAATGCGAAAAACCGTATGTTTTAGCTTTTTCAACTTAACGTGCATATTTTGGAGGTTTTTTATTGTGAATACCGCACAACAGTCCCAACTGCTCCCAACCGTCTAGAGCCAGTGAGACTATGACATCCCTAATTGGGGTATGTTGTGAGGCTGAAGGTAGTGGGGAGGGGAAGAGGGAGGTTGAGAAGTACCTGGCTATTCAGATCTGATCACCAAAAACGGCTAAAGCCATTTCAAGCAACGTTTCGATTCTGGATGGTAGTTTTTCACCAGGGCGATCCTTAAGTATCTATAACCCTGGAACGTGCGGCAAGTATACTTTTTTATTATTTTATATGAATTAAATGTGTTAGGAAACATATTTAATAAAGATATTGACGCACGCCGGTTTTGAGCCCGCGACCTTTGGATTCGTAGTCGAGCGTCTTACCACTCGACTAAGTAGGCTGTAAAATTTCCTTTTTCCCATTTTTTTTGGTTCATTTTGGGTCTCACCGTCAGCTGTAATTTCAAAATAACGTATCTTGGAAATCCTGGTGTTTAAGGAATAAAATATTTATTACACGAGTATAACTTATAATATATATAATGTATGCCTACATTTTGGCATGGTTGTGAATAGTTTAGCATTTATAGCGCATATTTGCATGCATACGAGAATTTTGGTATTTTTTGTGCATATATTTCGACGTCAAGCGGTCAGTGTGATCGCTAAGTAAAAATGTAACATCGATATTTTGTACTGCGTGCAGTCACTTGTAAACGATTGCATATTCATCAATATAAGCGAAAAAGAGTATCCATCGGGCAATGAATAGAATCCGTTAGAAGAGAGCTTAACGGATAATATGATCCGCCCCTTAGCGGCCGGCGGAAAGCCCCGCCCTCTAACGACGGACGGTAGTGATTAATGTGTCTCGTTATCCGTTACGGGGGTAATTAACTATGTACTATACGACTATACTGCAGCGTAGGTGCGGATAAAAGAATCGCACACAAAAAAAAAATACGAAGGGATTGCGCAACGTCACTGAGCGCTAATGGAATGCGTAACCAGGCACGTTTAATTACAATTTAATGGAAAACCACGAAATCTTGCCGAGATAGAAGTATAAATAATCACTGTTTTACAATAGGCTGGTGTAAACAACGTTTCATTTTTTTTTATTTCAACGGTTCATTAGTACCTTTTACCGTGTATAATAAACGATGTAATACAAAATATACACAATTTAACACATAAAATAAGATACGAAAGAAACCAGTTGAAAATATTACGTAAAACAAATATATAATTAAGACAAAATAAGCCATAATATTAAATAGCAAGAATGTCCCCAAAACAATCTCTTATATTTTTATGAAGTGATGAATTAAAAATGTCTACCGAAGTTGCATAATTTCACAGCCTTCATGGTCGAGTGGTAAATCGCTTTACTACAAGTACAAAGGTCGCGGGCTTAAACCCGGCGTGCGCCAATATTTTTTTTTCAATTAATATGTATTATAACACATTTAATAAAAAAAAATATATTTGCGGCACCTTCCAGAGTGGTAGATACTCTAAGTATTGACCTGGTAAAATACCACCATTCAGAATTGAAACGTTGCTAGAAACGACTTTTAGCCGTGTTTGGTGACCAGATCTGAACAGCCAGGTACTTCCCAACCTTCGTCTTCCGCATCTCCTTCCCCTTCCCGCTACCTTCAGCCTCACAACATACCATTAGGGATGCCATATTCCCTAGACGGTTGGGAGCAGTTGGGACTCTTGTGCGGTATTCACTATAAAAGAATGAATAATGAAATAAATTTGTGTTACGAAATCATTGAAATGGAGCCAGTGGGACTTTGGCATCCCCGATCGCGTAAGGCTGAAGGTACTAGAGAGGGGAAGGAGATGGAGGAGAAAAAGGTTGGGAAGTACCTGGCTGTTCAAATCTAGTCACCAAACACGGCTAAAGCCATTTCAAGCAACGTTTCGATTCGGAATGGCAGTCTTTCACCAGGGCGATACTTAGAGTATCTACCACTCTAGAACGTGCCGCAAATATACTATATATAATTTATACGAATTAAATGTGTTATGACACATGTTTATTAAATAAAAGTTATTTGCGCACGCCAGGTTTAAACGCGCGATCTCTGGATTCTTAGTCGAACGTCTCACCACTCGACCGTCAGATTTTTTTTTAAATCCACTGTTTTTATTGACACTGGACCGGTTTCGTGTTACGGTCATCTTCAGTAAGCAATACGTGCAGTCTGAAAATGACCTTAGTAAAAAAAACAGTGGCAAAACGATAATTTGTTGTATTATTAAATTATTTTATTAAGATTAATTAATAATTTTATAGAACCAGAATTCTTTTCGATATTATGAACTATAAGAGTACAGAACCGCAACAAAATGGGCTACAATATACAATGGATAAAGTAATATCAAGACCGGCACGAAAAGAGCCACGATGCAGGGAAACAGGCACTGCGTAGTTTTATATATAATAAAATTAGCATATTTATACTCGGTCTAGTTACACAATGGATGTTTCTTGAACATCTCCGCTCATTTGCGATTCTGGGAACTGTAATGCGAATCCTCCTTCCCGACGAGTGGATCAAGACGGGACGAGATGGGAATGAAAAGGCAGCTCTCACGAGGGTCTCCCAAACCGACCCCAATTTGACGACTCCCATAGAAATGCGGTCAAACAAACAAGGGCCAGTATAATAAGATGAATTGCCGGAGGATTCTGTATTTTTTTCCTTTTTAAATAACAAAATTTAAATAATGAACAGACAGCTATCCAACGGGCAATCTGTAAGTTTTTTTAGCTAGGCTCATTTAATGTGGTATATTCAAGTACCAGTTTTACATAATATGTTGCAAGTGTCAATAAATTATCATTGCCCGGAGTCGACCGAGATTTGGATTGAAAAATTTGGAAAAAAACAATAAATTATATTTTTGTAGAAAGCAATCACTTTGTGGTTTGACATATTTAATGAAATAATAACTTTCTATGAGACCACAGATTTTATTTTAATTTTTATGACCGACCGGTTTCACTTAGCCTAAGTATCATCGGGGTACAAAATTAAACTTAACAAAAAAATACAAAGTGTGCGGTTATATATATACATACAGAGGGAGAACACAATATAAAAGAAACTAATAAAATACATAGTGAGAAAACAATAGAATAACATTTAATTTATTTATTTTTCTCACTGTTCTCTTATTTTATTATATAGTGGCGTAAGAAGCGTATGCGAAGGTTGAAGCGCAAAAGCAGGAAGAGACGTGCAAGGTCCAAATAGACTGTTCCTGCACCATCTCACTGTATTCACGATGAAGCCCCTAAGACTCAGTTTTAATGATAACATCTACAGTAACTTCAGAGCAAGCTCATCAACAACTGGGTTTATTCCTTAGATGAATGAAATTATGTCTATGGTTTATTCTGGCATTTCAACTTTTAAAAACTTGTAATACTTTTTTATTTTTTTATATGAATACCGCACAAGAGTCCCAACTGCTTCCAACCGTCTAGAGCCAGTGAGACAGACTATGGCATCCCCAAGTAGGGTATGTTGTGAGGCTGAAGGCAGTGGGGAGGGGAAGAATATTGGGCAGAGGAAGGTTGGGAAGTACCTGGCTATTCAGATGTAGTCACCAAACACGGCTAAAGCCATTTCAAGCAAAGTTTTGATTCTGAATGGCGGTCTTTCCAGGGCGATACTTAGAGTATCTACCACTCTGGAACGTGCCGCAAATATAATTTTTTTTAATTTTTTTTATATGAATTAAATGTGTTATGACACATATTAATTAAATAAAAGTTATTGGAGCACGCCGGGTTTGAACCCACGACATTTGGATTCGTAGTCCAGCGTCTTTCCACTCGACCATGGAGGCCGGCAACAAACAAAAATACAAAATAAAAACAACAAAAATAAAAATATTTTTTTTTAAATACACACATTTTTCTAATACCAAAGTCTAAAAGAAGACTAAATGTAAAAATAAAATAAAATAATTGCGTTAAAAACTAACAGTAATGACGCAAGTTGTTCAGTTAATAAAAAGAATTAACAGAAAGAGATATCGTATCGAGTCAACAATTTATTCGGAATGCCATCCGCCTTGCCATCACCCGGCGGGATTCAGATTTCACTCGAACAGTCTAGAAATAAGCTCAAATTAATGTAGTCTCCTGTTTCAACTGGGTAAGAGATAATACATTAAGGACGGATAAAACTAACTAACAAAATAATTCCGCCGGGGAATCGTGTCGAGCATTTTAAAGCAGTTGCGGCCGGCCACATAACCGAATTATGGCCTAGGCATGTAGACCTTCGTAAATTATCAGCTAAGCAAGAGAGAAAAAAAAAAACAAGTTGGGGTCACAGTTTGAATTTCAAGCATCTGATAATTTTTAAGTGCCCCGATAATTTGTCGGGCATTTCACCCTCTTTCGCCATCCCAGCTAAACGAAATTTTACGCTATCGTTTAATCTCAGAGCAATAACATGCAGGAGGGAACGCTTCTGAAGTCAGTATTGATGATTTTTGCCTGACTCGGGCGGGACTAGGGCTAGAGTATTAATACATCCATTCATACCATTTGTCGACATAATATTATTGTTAATTTTTATAACCACTTTTTCACAGTATTGTTATAAACAAAAATATAGGATATAACCTAAAAAGCCGTTGAGTTACGTCCTGTTATGAAGCATAACAAAACGTAGTGGGCGGAGTCGCCGGAGACGCGGGAGACGGAAAACATGCTTACATACCGAATGGTGGTGCTACACTTCACTGCGCGTCAATCGCCACCGCCAGTCCGCTTTCGGTGTTTGACGTGTTCAAGCATGTTTTTTTGTTATACGCCAACAGGACTTTCTTCTGCATTAATAGCTCTCCTAAATTTAATGTCCTGTTTTTATGTTATCCTCTAACATTCGCAATAATTCATTGAATTTTTCTTCCAAAATCATTCTGAGGTAAGTATGAAATCTTTCGGGATTTTTTTTAAGACGAGGTAGTAGTGTGAAATATTCTCCTTCTTCACTGCGTGATTTGGGAATATCGTGTACCCACAATCTTTTCTTGTACTTTCTTTCTGCCTCCTCACATAGCAAAGACACTATGATAATATCTTCTTCAGAGTCAGAGTCGTCCATATTGTTCAACAATTAGAATGCAAATTATCGATATAATGACGCGTACTGCCGCGCTACTGCAGTTGTAGTGCGGTTAGTCAGAGAAGTGACGCGCAGCGCCGCTGACGCGCAGTGACGCGCTAGTGCGGTTTGACCTTTAATGTGTACATCACTAACCCGGCTGAAAGTAATTTTACGCATTCCTTGAATGTGTACATCACTAACACGGCGGAAAGTAATTTTTGTTAGGCCAGATACTAAATTAAGAATATTGAAACGTGGAAAATATTATGTCCATTAATTTGAATTTTGTTAAATATGTTCGTTGCACTAGTATAATGTAATATCAATAATGCAAATTATTGATTAATAAAATGTTTGGAAACTTAATTTGATTTGATTTCTAATTTGCAATTATCGTTTATTTGTAACAATTATGCTATTTCTTTTACAGTGTACCGCACAAGAGTCCCAACTGCTCCCAATCGTCTAGAGCCAGTGAGACTATGGCATCCCCAATCGGGGTATGCTGTGAGGCTGGAGGTAGTGGGGAGGGGAAGGAGATGGGCAAGAGAAAATTTGTGAGTACCTAGCTATTCAGATCTGGTCACCAAACACGGCCATTTTCGAGCAACGTTTCGATTCTGAACAGTGGTCCTTTGACCAGAGCGATACTTAGAGTATCCACCGCTCTGGTAACTTAACTAGATTACCTGGTTAAGTTTAGGTAACACAATGGCGAAGCAGACACCATTCTGTTTATTTAATACACAAGAGCAGAGGATATTCATATATTTGCTTTTGCGTAGTATATATTTGGACTCTCATTAAGAAGATGTGTTTTTTTTCGACATTCTCCCGCGACATTACGCAGACCTCTCGCGAAAGAAAGAAAGAAATAAATACCACCACGTTGCCCGAGTAGGTAATTCTTTTATTCCGCCTTTATTAAATTACGTTCGGATATTGAAAAGGTCCGTGATGTGCCGACTCCGCTTAAAAATATAAGCTCGTGGAATGCCTCCGCCGCCATTCTAGGCCGCACAGTTTGGCTTGCGTTTTCAAAACGGTGCGCCTTTGCATATTTTTTTAAAAGGGAAAGGTTCATTAATCAATTTGCCATTGCTTTGAGACAACGCTATTCGCGATAAGTTATGATGGATTCGTGGGGTTTTTTTATCCTTATTCAGTTTTCGCAAAACGATTTTCATAAAAGTAGATTACTGAGGAAGGGATTCTCAAAGAGGGTATCGAACTTCTATGAATATAGAATAGACTAAATGAACCCCTTCGTGGAATTCATTTGAATGTATTGAACGCGCTCGTCTATTTTTAAACGTGGGTGTACCTAACATATATGTAAAACTTACCTTGTTGTTGTTTGTTTGTCATTTACGTTCATGTTGTTTTCAGATATTTGAATACGTCAAACAGAAGCGACGGCTTAGATTAATTCAGTTCTAGCATCAAATGGTATTAATGTTGGAATTAAATCGTAGTTTCTTTATACTTCTATTGATGCACAAAGCCAATCATATTCATCATTTTTTTTTATTTATTTTTATAGCGAATACCGCACAAGAGTTCCATCTGCTCCCAACCGTCTAAAGCCAGTGGAACTATGGCATCCTCAATTGGGGTATGTTGTGAGGCTTAAGGTTGTGGGTAGGGGAAGGAGATGGGGAAGAGGAAGGTTGGGAAGTACCCGGCTATTCAGATCTGGTCACCAAACAAGGCTAAAGCCATTTCAAACAACGTTTCGATTCTGAATGGTGGTCTTTTACCAGGGCGATACTTAGAGTGTCTACCACTCTGAAACGTGCCGCAAATATACTTTATATAGTTTTAATTGAATTAAATGTGTTATGACACATATCAATTAAATACATTTTATTTGCGCACGCGACTTTTGGATTCGTATTTGAGCGCCTTACCACTCTACCATGGACACCGTCAGCTGTAATTTCAAAATAACGTATCTGTAATCTGTTTTCTGAACCAGCCAAAGCTCTCGATCGGTGAGCTCTGACATCAGTCGAGCGCACCCACCACTTTTCCTAACTGCTTTAAGGGCCAGATGAGATGCCCTCTACGGTTCTTACGTCAAGACTCTATATTTTTTAAGCGAATGTATTATGTAATAATTCCAAACGTAGTTTTACTATTAAAACATGAGGCAAGATGCCATATTGATTTTCCAATATTTTTTATTGTTTATAAGACAAGGATAGCGAAAAAAGAGTGTTGAAACTCGGACGAAGGTAAATAAATACTTAAAGTTTAATATATTTATTTATTTACGCCCGTTATAGGCTTTTATATAAACGTTAACATTAAATTATTTTTTTAAAACAATAACCTCATTAGTGCAAAAAAATATTGTAAAATAAAAAAGAGTATTGTAATAGCAGATACAAAATATTGTAAAAGAAAAGAAAAAATAATATTAAATTACAGGTCCAACTATTAGTTTAGCTCTGCCAGATGACAACTGTACTAAATTGGACTTATTGTTTGATATTGACGTGTTAAATATATCAGCGACATCGGAGTATGTGTTTCCCAGCTGTTGCATTCGTCGCATAGGCGTGTTGCAGAATTGCTACAATAGTACGGTGGGCACTGCCTTGTAACCGTCTTGCTAGGAACATTAAATGAAATCAAGTTTAATACTGCAGGGCTGTCAATCATTGAATTTATAATTTTGTATAAGCAAATCAAGTCGGTAGTTATTCTCCGTTCAGACATTCTCAATAAATTAAGGTGACAAATAAGATAATCGTAATTGATAAATAAATAAACGCATTACAAAATAAAATACCACTGTGGATTTTATTTTGTAATGCCTATTATTTGTGTGTTTAAAAGCAATATGAGAACACAGGGATTCCCACAAATATACGTAAGTACCTAATAATTACTTCTCACTGTGTCTTCGGGACAAGAGAAAAGCAAAACGTAAGCAAAATGATTGAAATACGTTAACTGTTGGACTCGTTAATCTTCTTCCCATTAACTCTTCAACGTCTGTGCAAGCCTTTGTTTCCCGACTGCAGAATGGCGTGTCAGGGAAATTTCAAAACAAATACCGAAAAGTGCTTAGCAGGTTTAACAAATGGCTCGAGTCTGATGGCAAATGGCAAAACTTACTTATTTAGATCATGTTCCTGCGTAGTCTTGAACTTACAAAACCACGACAGAAGTCAAAATAAGACAAAGTCAAAAGGTTCCACTCCCTGCAAACATAATGCACTAGATACAGACAATGCATACATAACGCCTCTAACTCTGCTATATTTAAATGTGTTTATTTAGATTTTGTTTCTTTATCATAGTCTTCTTTCATGTTGTTGTTGCTATCTTCTGACTGAAGATGGTGATCATTACTCGCCCACTGGATTCAAACAATACCGCCTACATAAAAGGCCCACACATTGACGGCCAAGATGGCCGCCGATCTTTTTCAAACACATTTTTCTATAACCTTATTCACTATCATAGCAGATAAAATCTAAACAAAGCAATAATAATAATAACTATTGGCTGATTTATATAGCGCCGTTTTCGTAACAGAAATATCACCTCAAGGGCGCTTATGCGGTCACTGCTGCTATAATAGACCCTGTAACTTACTGCTATAACAGCCAAGATGGCTGCCTTTATTGTTCAAACATATGTTCTTACGTGGCGATCGTTTATTTATTAAGTTATTTTCACTAATAACGTAACAGCCAAATACGAAAATTCGGTGAAAAAATACCGCAATACTTAATTTGTGTATTTTTGATAGATTTTCATTAGAATTGGGCACACGTATAACATTGTAGAAAAATACTATATTTTTTTTTAGCAGGAAACTGAGTTGCTCAAGTGAAACTGAATAGAATTGTATGCACATTATGGTTGTTTACGAAATTCAATCAAGATGCCAATGCATTAACCGCTAGAGGCACTGCTAGCAGTTAAGTCATTTATACAGGCCTAGGCGGTATTTACTAAAGTGGTTATTTCATTTACTAGGCTACCAAAACTCAAAAATGCTGACTCCATTGAGATGCTTGTTGCGGTTATGAGTTTTCCAGCGAATTGGAGGCCTTTCTCTGCATTCCTCAACCCCTACAACCTCGTAACGAAACATGTACCTTCATGTTCTCTTTTACGAATAAGTATTATGTTCAGTAATAATAAAAAGATAAATCGCAACAGAACTAAGAAAATAATATGCGGAGAGGGTTTTTTTACAAGCACAAAAGTTTCACTCGCTGAAAGAACTTTGAGAAAGACATAACGTTCCAACTCAATGGCCCAGTTAAATAACGTACAGCTTATTTCCGTCCGCGCAAAAAACATATAACAGAAACCCTGACAGAAGAAAAACAGCCGCGAGTAAAAGTAAAGACCACCAACGATGTCGTCGCAGGAAGAAATTGTGAAATTATAACTTTATACTGTTGAAAAGTTTGCCTCAAAAACTTTATTTGTCCAATTTAACAGAAAGTTATAGGACAAAAGATACAAGCTCGACAATTAAACAATAATGTTGATATTCAGATAATAATTGATTAATGTTTATAAAAAAAGTCGAAAACAGATAGCACCTGAACAACATATGAAATAAATTCTGGTTGCGAGCATTTTCGTAAAAGTTTAATTTGTTTGATATGGAAAACCGAATTTCAGAAAGCAAATCGAAGCGTAGTTTTGTACAGATTCGATCAGACACAAAAAGGTGATGACGGTTGAATTCCTACATTGATAAAAACAAGGGACCAAAATTCTGAAAAGGTATAAAGCCTTAAACAAAAAACTACTGCGGGAGCCCTAATGACGCGATAAAGAGAATGATCCAAGTAAACGGGCTTATTTGAATGGCCGCTCTAGAATTCCGAGTATTTTTTTGCCGCGGTCTTATTCGAATTAATATTTATCTGAACACAAAAGTGGCAACACTCATCGGGTACTTTCTAGACTGGAAAGCTCTAGAAACTACCCGAACGGCATTAACGTGGCTTAGAACGATACCAATGATTATATTTTATTGCAACGTGCAATTAGCAGCGACTACTGTAATGGCCTTAAATTGCGCACTTGCAGAAAGAGCGGTTAGTCCGTGCAAAACAAACGGCTACTGTAGAAAACGGCTGGAACTAGTATTATTATTCTTGTTGCAAGCAATTACAATTCAAATAACAGTATTACAGTGATACGCCAATAACGTATAGTGTTACCTTTATATCATTTTTTTATATTTCTTCGTCTTACCGGGACATTATTATAATAATATCTACAGTACCTTGAAAAAAAAACTGTTTTCTAAACAGCGGCGTGTATTCCAAAAGGTTGAAAGGTTGTTAATGGCCCGAGAAAAACAAAAAAACAAATAATAAATTGCTTTATTGTCTATCGGCAAATATCTACTTCAAATCAGCAATAGAAAAGCCGCAGCTTACCTGAAAGCTTTAGTTTTTAGCAAAGCACGCTACTTTTTTATGAGATGATTTCTGAAGAAAGCTGGTGAAGGCAGTGGGATAAAGAAAAGGGTGAAAGAGAAAGACAAAAGCCTTCGTCACACTTCGATTCTGTCAAAGGAAACCAATCTGGTTGTGGCACCAGGATACATGCCGCCGTATTCTTTATTTGTTAGGATTAAACTCCCCTAAAAAGAGGCATACCGGAAAGGGAAGAAAGAGATAAATAGAAGAGGAATGTCATTCAATGAAATACGAGGTGTTGATCAAACAATAAAATGTTCTGGAGATTAAAAAAAACTGGTATACGGATAAAAAAAAACTAGCACTAGTGTCATAGTAGGAATTCGTGTGCCGCAAAAGACTACGATGTCATTGAATAAAAATGGAAAGTATGTACATTTTTAAAAAATCGAACCGAATGGGTAATGTTAGAATGATATAATGAATGCGTGGTTTCTTTAAACGTCTAAGGCTGGGTTGTTTCGATCGGGGAATAGATAAATACGGTGTTCAAACAAATTTTGTTTAGCCAAAACTAAGCATATTGTCGCCGGAAAGGCAAAAGCGCTGAATAAAATTCATAAGTCTTCAGTATCTTCTCAGATTTTGAAAAAAAAAATAACTCAATAATGCTCTCACTGAGTTACCTGAAGCGACAAAAAGCTTTAAAAGAGTCCCAAACTTGTGTCGCTTGAGTCAAGCCTTCTCCTAAATGGTAAATATATTTGAGATGGCTGAAGAGCCACAAAAGTCTTTGAGTCTTTCAACGAGAGTCAGAGCATTCGATGGAGAAAAAAAATATTGATCGACATATTTAAATCATTTCAAAGTGTCGCTTAAGCCCTTTTGCCTTCCCAGCGACGATATGGTAAACATTCTAATGGTAGATTCACACCAACGTCCGGATCCGCTCAGTGACGATATTGTTCCGCATAAGAGCTTATTGATATGGTATGAATTTCAATGAGACAAAGACAAAGTTGTGTGGCAGTATATCCTCTCTGATACCCTCGTGATATTTAACTACTTAGTTAGTTAAATAATTATTTTGAAGTGTAAAAATACTTACATAGCAGATTTTTTTTTTAAACCATTTTTTTATCACTAAATAATATTTTTAATAATTAATAATTAAAAATATGGAGGTTTAGCAAAACCACGGCTTTAGCTTTTGCGGATGAAACAAACAAAAACTGAAGGGAAAAAATCGAAAGACCTAAGAAGAAAGGTTTTCTTTAATTATTCAGTTTGATTAAAATAGAAATAAATACGTCTAGAGCCTTACACCGTTTCAGGGATATTAATGTTTCCCCCACAAGAGAAAAAAAGTGGAAAAAAAATACTAATTTTTTTTTTTTTTTTTAATATTAGATGTGTAGAAACTCGGAAGTAAGCATTTTATATAAGAATTTTAGTAGTAAACACACAACTTGAAAATATATAATAATTTCACTCCCTCATTTTACGCCTTTAGAATTTTATTTATCGACTACTCTAAAATCAGATTCTACCTTTTGATAAAACAAATCGCGCATTTTGCGTACCTCCGCTTTGAACATGTATATTTATCCCTTTGAAGCAATATTCGGGGAATTCATCTCAAAAACAGGGAATTCGGTACGGCTGGATGTTGCGAATAGTTCAACGTTTAACATCGCTAAAAGGAAAATTACGTTAACATTCAAAACAAACAATAATAGCCCTAAATGACGGCAGCTATATTTCCGTAATGGTACAATCGGTCGATTTACTAATGAGATCAAAGCCACTATGAAGAGATACTGTTACGAGTTACCTCGCTGTCGGATGAACTTTCAAGTTTGAAAGAAAGGAGCCTTTACACGGGACAAAGAAGTGGCTTTCGTAGAGAAATCCTTGGAAGTCAGATAATGATGATGAATGGCGAGAGGGTGACAAATACAAAGTTAAGTTGGCGGGATTCCGGGAGGAGATTCAGGCCACTTCATAGTGCAAGCGCAGCAAAACACGTTAACAAATGGGCACGAAGTTCTCGCACAAATAGTACTGCTTTATTTGAATAATTATCTGTTTAACCAATATTTATTCAGCTGCATTGTCGTTCCTTTGAAAATATGGCGCTTACGTTGAATTTGATTTATTCTTTGATACCGCACAAGGTTTTCACGTTAAAGGCTCTATTTTTTAATATTATACTCACAAACAGCGCAAAAAATATTGCACAAGAAAGAAAAAATACTATTGAATAACAGGTAGGTACATCCAGAGTTAAATAGTTTCATCAAATAAATTAGCCCTACCAGATGAAAAAAACTGTACTTAGGTTTACTTATATTTAGCGTTGTGACCACATTGAAAGAACTTCTTCAAAGAACTACTTCCTTTGGCAACAGTTCCTACTTCATTAATTTTTCATTGAACAAATATTTCAATTGAAGTCGGTAGTTCATTTTAGCCTTCATTCATTTCATTGAACAAATACTTCAATTGAAGTTGGTAGTTCATTTTAATCTTCATTCATTTCATTAACTTCATTTCATTGAAAAAAATACTTTAATTATAGTCGGTAGTTCATCTAAGCGTTCATTCATTTCATTGAAAGAACTACTTCAATTAACCGGTTCCAGTTCTTTTCACTTCGAAATCTCTACCGACTAGTACGTGTTTTTTCGGCGAGGAACCGGTTCCAAAAAGAACTGAACAAATAAGCGGATAAATTAAAATCTCTTTTTTGCGAGTTCGACTTTAATTGAAGTGTTCACTTAGAAGGGTTCATTTTAAAGAACAAACAATTCGTGAAGCATTCACAAAACATTGAAGTTTTTCCAAACGCTACTTATATTGTGATATTGACGTACTAAATATATCAACAACATCGGAGTATTTGTTTTCCAGGTGTTGAATTTGTCGCATAGGAGTATAATATTGTGAGGTAGTAGAATTGTCCCAATAATATGGTAGGTATTGTCTTGTAACTGTCCTGCCAGGAACATGAAATGCAATTAAATATAACAGTTCAGGGGTATAAAACATTGAACTAATAATTTTAAACGAGCACGTTAAATCCCAAATAATTCTACGTTCAGACAATTTTATTAAATTTAATGAATACAGCAAGTAATCGTAATCTAGGCATTCTATAAGATTACCGATTCTAAAATTTACGTATCTTAGGAATTTATGTTGGATTATTTCAATTGTGTTTGAATGAACATTATAATTTAGAGACCAAACTGAGGAATTACACTCAATATGACCAACAATTGACTTATTCAATGTTTTGATAGTATCGATATTATTAAAGTCAGTTAGGGAATGTTGTGAGGTTAAAGGATTTGGAGGGGGAGAAAGTGATGGAAAGAGGATAGTCCTGGCAATTCAGATCTGATCACGAAACATAATTTATTTTATTTTATTAAAACATCGTATTAATGTGTAACAACTGCGGAGATAATAGATAGTTGAAAAGCAATTCAGGCCAGAATTTGACTAGATAACAAATACTCCGATATCGTTGATGTATTTAGCACGTCAATACACTATAAGTAAACCTTAATACAGTTTTTTTCATCTGGTAGAGCTAAACTAACTGTTTAAACTATTAAACTCTGGACCTCTTATTCAATTTTTTTTTTTTCACTTACAACATTTTTGTACCTGTTATTCAATATTATATTTTATTTATTTTTACAATATTTTTTGCACTGATGACTATGTTATAAAAAAAACTTATAAATATTTGTGTAAAAAGCCTTTAACGGGCGTACATAAATAAATAACGGTATATTTCACCAGGCTACGGGTGAAGTGGTGATTGGTCAGGGAAAAAAACCACCTCCCCCCTGATTTTTAATTAGCTTTTTAAAAATGCTGAAATCTCAAAAACTGGTGAGAATTGACACGATGTTAAAATAACGTTTTATTCTTATAATGTCTTATCTTTTACGATATCCAATATTGCATACCGGATGGCAATCACCAGGTATGGGACTACATTTGTGGGGAGAGTACGATAGTCATTTGCAGTATTTTGATTACGATGATTATTCAAACCAACGCTGGATAACAATGCAGCGAGAAAAGTCCGTAAGATTAAAATATGTTAATTACGAAAACATACCAAATAACTTTGATGACTTCGATATTTACTGAATATGGCGTGTGGCTATCAGGTGATTAGATGGAAGAGTTCTTACCTGGAAAAAAGGAAAAAAGCAAAATTAACACCAAGTTCAGGAATATAGTAGAGTTAAATAGATACAATAAAATAAACTCGAGAATTAACGGAGAATCTGTTGTACTGGACCGGTCGGCCGCCATGTTCTTCGCTGACTCCGCTATTAAATTCAAAATCGTGTTTTATAATACGAGATATAATCAATAAGGCAATTATTTCATTTCAATCCTACATATTCCTGCTCTACATAAATTACCAGAAATTTTTCTCTGTCAGACTGGACATTATGAAATTTGAAAAAATGACTGTACAATAAATATTAGAAATAATAATTTCAAAAGGAATAGAGCATTCTTAAGTGAATTATTTTGTTGTTTTGTTCATAACGATCTGGCGATTGTACAGACATACTTTCGGAAGTCAACATCATTAAGTGTAAGATGAATGATGTTGAATAGTAATTTATTTAATGACGATACATAAGAATACAATTTAAGTTGAACAAAAGAGTAAAATAAATGTTTCGTACATAACATAATAGCAAGAATTTAAAAAAGTTAGTAGGAACAATTTAAGTAAATAATTACAGCGTGAAGCAGTAACAGCGTAGGTTTTACAATTAGTAATATTATCATAGTAGATTGCACAAAAGAGAATAATACGTGTATGATACATGGCACAGTAACAATAAAACTAAAAAATAAGTAAGTAGGTACTATTTAATTAGGAAGATACAGCGCAATGGGTAGAAGGTTTATTTTAACATAGTAATTATAAGTATAAAAGGTACAAATTAAAAAATAACTCAACAGTTAAAACATTCAAATAAGCTGATTTTTTATTTGAACACAGTATTGTAACGGTAAACATTAGCGTTGTGACCGCTTTGAAAGAACTACTTCAAAGAACTACTTCTTTTGGCAACAGTTCCTACTTCATTCATTGTTCATTGAACAAATACTTCAATTGAAGTTTGTAGTTCATTTTAGCGTTCATTCAGTTCATTAACTTCATTTCATTGAACAAATACTTCAATTGAAGTTGGTAGTTCATTTTAGCGTTCATTCATTTCATTGAACAAATACTTCAATGGAAGTTAGATTACAAAAACTACTTCAGAGCCTATAAAGAAGTACTTCACTACAAGTACTTCAATCGCTACCGACTAGCACGTGTTTTTTGGCGAGGAACCAGTTCCAGTTCTTTTTTTAATCTCTACCTACTAGTGCGTGTTTATTTGGCGAGGAACCAGATCCAGTTCTTTTCCATTTCAAATCTCTACCGACTAGTATTTTTTTTATTTCGGCAAGGAATCGGTTTCAGTTCTTTTATGTTTTTACTAGTACGTTACGTTTTTATTAGTACGTGCTTTTTTGGCGAGGAACCGGTTCCAAAAAGAACTGAACAAATAACCGAATAAATTCAAATCTCTTTTTTGCGAGTTCGACTTCAATTAAAGTATTTACTGCGAAGAGTTCATTTTAAAGAACTAACAATTCGTGAAGCATTCACAAAACATTGAAGTTTTTCCCAACGCTAGTAAACATCTATTGAATTATACTTATTACCTAGTTTGCGCAGCCTTTGAACGGGCATTCAATTTAAATTCAGATTATCATTATTTTTTTTAATAATCTTGTTCTAATATAATGAAAGGATTAACCTTTAAATGAGCGAATTTTCGAAAAATATATATACAGACGTAAAAAAATTAAACAGAGCCATTTGTCGCGTATCACGGGTAGGTACTCGCAAGGTAATAAGGCTCGTTAAATCCAGGGCGTAAAGGACACACAAGTACGATGTGCAGAATAAATCACAGACCATTTCCTTCTGAAAAGTAAACGAGATTGTATGGAAGCCGTTGAAAATGAGCAATGTCATTTTCAGTTCGACACATATACACAGCAGTACGTACATAGCACCGCCTCCCAAGGGGGAAGAAGGTAGAAATGTTAGAGACTGGAAATATACTCTAGCAGAGGAAGAGATATAAGCATAATACAAGACTGGAAGAAGCCTGGGGAGTCGATAACAGCAAAGTGGTTTTATCTCGAGTGTCCCCACAATAGATGGAGACCCATTCGCATTAGCACCGAATACCCTGCTTACCGATATCGATAGGGACAGTAAATACTGGGACTTTGATTCAAACTGTCCCTCGAGTGTGAACTTTAAATTATTACTATATCAACAAGACAAAAAGATAATTACAATGTATACACTAGTGGTTAGGAAATGACGCTGGGTGTTAAAATGTGTTATATATTTTTAAAATATCAACAATCTTTTTTCTAAATATGTTTTCTTATTGAAAAATTGAAAACAGTATGGAACAAAAGTTGAGAGCTCTGTTTTGCATAGTTGTTTTGACCACCGTCGGAAAAACGTTGGTGCTTCTGACAAGATGACAAGATTATGATTTACGACAAATAGGGATTTCAGAAAAATGTTGACCGAACTTCGAGCTTTAGAAAATCGCAAAAATTTCGAAATATTCTAACTAACTAGCCATCACGCCGTTTCCCCGCAGGGATAAGCAAAGAGAACGGACCGACATACAACTCTGTCTTGGCACACTCCTTGCTTCATTCGCATTCATACATACTCTTCTGTTATTCTGACTCTTCACATGACCCGACTCAAGTATTTGATTCACTTGATCGTGCTATGTCTTCCTCGGGCATCCCCGACTTTTCCTTTCATTCACTTTCGCGTCATATATTCTTTTAACACTAATTTCTTCGTTAATTTGCTCTACATGCCCAAACCATCTAAGCGTCGCTTTCTTGATCCTATTCATTGCGCTTACATCAGCCTTTCATTCTTTGCGGATATCCTCACTTTTAACACGGTCTACATGGTTTTACCGCACATACGCCTCAGGGATTTCATTTCTACAGCATTCAGTCTACTTTCATCCTTCGCTGCTACTTCCATGCCTCACTACCATACATCAGGGTAGGGATTTTTAAATTTTTTTTTAATTAGTTTTATTTATTTGATATCAGTTACTTTGTACATTCAAGTTCACAAGTAGCTAATTATTTCATTTTCTTTTTGACTTTAAAGTATTTGAACTTAAAATACTACTTATTATTTTGATTTATATGCATTTTAAATAATTTTTACAGGCTATTTTGAATTTATTGATAGGCATAATTTGTATGGTTTCCGGCAGCGCATTATAAGATTTCATCCCTTTATATAGTAAGCTATTTTGTGTGTTGGCTTTATTTTTTTCTGGTTGTCTTATTTCTTTGCATGCCCTTGTATTATATTTGTGAATATCAACATTGCCGATAAATTTGTCAGAAAAATATTTTGGTAACAAGTTATTCTTCATGTTATGTAAAAACATCAATGTGTTTAATGTTAGCATCTGTTTTGCTAAATTGCCAATTTAGCTCCTCTGACATTTTAGTTACTTTTGAGTATCTATTTCGCCTAAGTATAATTCTCATTGCTCTATTTTGGGGAATTTGAAACCTATTTTAAGCAGTTATAAGCAGCCAGCAGTGTTCTGTCCTCCATTAATGGAGTTTCCTGCATTCACCTTTCTTTCAATACCCTTATTAGCCTTTCCGTCATTCGTAAACATACTTCCGAATCATCGTTAATAATAATCTTGGAAAAACAATGTATGGAGAGAGAGCTAATTATTTTTACCCAACCTATACAAACTTGCGATAAATCACTTCCTCCGCGTTTTTACGTCATACATCATGAGAGAGAAAGAGAAAACAAATATAATACTCCGCTTCTACTTACTGTCACAATGATCTTGGGCTCCTGAGTCACCGCGGGACTCCGCCCACATTTTTTATTATGCCACTAAACTTGACACAACTAAACTGTTTTTTAGGTTAGATGTTATATTTTTGTTGATATCAATACTGTGAAAAAGTGGTTACACAAATAAACAAAACATTATGCCGATATGTGATATGAATGAATGTATAATTACCCTAGCCTTAGTCTTAGCCACGCCCAGGTAAAAATCATAAAAAAACTGACTACAATGCCTTGGATTGATACCACTCTACATACTCTAAGATAATAATAGTCGAATTATTTATGTAGCGCTATTTTCTTTAAAATCACCTCAGGATCGATTCCAAATAACAAACAGTACCCAGATGATTCCCGATTAATTTCTTATTCCTAGGTGTCAGAATGAGGGAGATATACAAAATGTTAAAAACATCACTCCAACAATACGCGATGTTTAATATAACGAGGTGTGGATATAAAAAGAACAATGCAAAGCGCACATTAAGGACGCGCGGCGTGGTTTGGTAATGTTGCCGGGAATAATGCCGGTAACAAAGCATTCTTGCTGGTTTGTTTCATCAGCTTGTCACAATAACGAATGTTTTCCTTCCGCCATTAAATGCATTTGTCCTTATCGCCAGCGGACTGCGAATTTCATAGAAATACCAACTGCAGCTCTAAATTATGCACTCAAATAACTATCAGAGCCAGCAACGCTGGAAATACACGGACATTTGTAAGGGGGGATCCGATAAGGCTATAGCGAAAGTTGCACTATTTTCAGGTCACATTTTGAATCAATTGTTAAATAAGAGATTCAAAGGACTTTCAGTTTGAATGTTGCTAAAAGGAGTAACGTTAATTTTACTGTAATTATTGTGTTTTTAGGAAGCTTTTTTTGGTTAAAAATGCGACGATTTAGTCAAACGAAACGTTTTACAGTTTATGTTTGTATGTTTGTATGTTTGTATGTGGGCGGAGTCCCCGGAGACGCGGGAGACCTAGATTATCCTTACAGTACATAAAAGTGGTGTTATTTTTGTTGTCTCTTTCTTTCTCATGGTGTACAACATAAAAACCCGGAGAAAGTGATTTATCTCAGATTTGTATAGGTTGGGTAAAAAGAATTAGCTCTCTCTCTCTCCATATAATATTGTTACTTCAAGGGCAAAACCATCAATGGCGTAACCTGATTTAAGCGTAATGATTCATTACTAATGAATATGATTAATAAGGACGCTTATATAATTTAACAATTTTTTCCGAACTTTCACACCGCTTTAAAGTATTGTTAGAATGTTCTTCGTGTCCCGCGTCTCCGTCGACTCCACCCACACGTTATGATACGCGAAATAAATTGACATAACTCAACGGCTTACTAGGTTACATGTTATTATATATTTTTTAACAATACTGTGAAAAAGTGGTTATACGAATAAACAAAAACATTATGTCGACATGTGCTATGAATGGATGAATCAATACCCTAGCCCTAGTCTTAGCCACGCCCAGATCTAGCCGAGTCCGGCAAACCTCGTAAAAACTGACTAGAGCTTTCTATACAGCGCTCGTTCTTGTATATTTTTCCTTTGAGATTTTACCTCTGATTTCTCATTGATCTCATTGATTCTCATGATATCATTTCTACAGCATTTAGTCTACTTTCATCGTCTTAATTATTATGTATAGGTACATAAAAAATATAAAATGTACAAGTAGTTGTACAGGAAGATAAAATTAAATTAAGTGGTATTTTGGAAAACGAGGGTAAAAATTTCAATGTTGAAAGCGTTTTAGAAGTCTTGCTTTATGTTGACATGGCCTAGGTAGGATTGAACAAATACTTTGATAGTTTACATTACCACAATGAATATAACTTCCATTGTCCTTACATCTGAATATTTTACATTGTTCTGAATGTCACGGAGTACCGAACAAACAGTCATCAATGGCGAGTTTTTTTCCTATCGAGATAGTAAAATACTGTAGAATGAGATCCCTGCGGCGTATGTAAGTTTAACAAGTTTAAGAATATAAGGCAGGGCAGAAAATAGATCTACTTTGATTTGCCTACAGTGTAAAGAATTTTGACAAAACAGTAGTAAGTGACATAAAAAACTAAAATCTTATTTGCCACTGAAGGGGCTAAGCAATGAGAAGCTCAAAAGTTTAAAGAAAAAGTAGTAGAATGTTGATTTGTTTTAAAGTTCCTGCAAAGTGGACACCCCGATCGCACACCCTTGCAGAACTGCCCACAAAGTCCTCCCCGCATTGTGCGCGTCACAAAGGGTAGCCATTTCCTCACGTACGGAATACGTCTCTCCAAACTATTCCGTATTCCAAATATTCCAATATTCACCGAGCGGGGAACCTACGCCGCGGAATGTGTCTAAAGAATGGCTCAGACAAACGCAATGGCCCTTAAATAACGGAATTGCCAAACGAATGCAATTTGCAATGGAACTAAATAATGTATGCAACGCCGTAGAGCAAGGGTGTCAAACTAAATCACCTTTACAGCTTCATCGTGTCATCCCGCCGTCGAGTGGTTAAGGCGCTCGACTACGAATCCGAAGATCGCGGGTTAAAATCCCGGCATGCGCAAATAAATCTTAGTCAGTTGATATTTTGCTTGTTTTAAGAAAGACAAACAGTTTTATTTCTTTACCAACTTTTTTTTTCATTGACTCCACACAGGAGGCCTTGGGGGAAATACTTATCCTCAGGGCCTATGTCATCTTTGGAGATGCTTTGTGGAGGGTGTTTTTGAGGAAAGGAAGGAGTAAACCTGGGTCTTGAAGAGGCCCATGTTAAAGGAGGGAGGGAACACAGAGGCCGGCAAATCGTTCCACACCCGAGCTGTTGAATGTAAGAACGAGTCGTAAAAACTTACAAATAACCTGACAATATTTAACTCCTACTACCATCATAATAAGCGGATTTTTTTATTGTGCAATGATGGAGGACTTAGCTAGCAGAGGAATTGAACCCATAACATAACGCCCGGGTGGGAACCCAACACATTTATCCACTCAGCTACTAAATGATCATTGAACTAATAAAAAATAATATATAGTATATTTGCGACACATTTCGGAGTGGTAGATACTCTAAGTATCGTCCTGGTAAAAGACCACCATTCAGAATGGAAACGTTGCTTAAAATAGTTTTAGCCGCGTTTGGTGACCAGATCTGAATAGTTGTGACCAAAGCTTTCTCTTCACCGTTCCCTTCCTCTTCCTACTACCTCCTCCCTCTAAACATACCAACTAAATTGGGGTTGTCATAGTCCCACTAGTTCCAGACAGTCTGAAGCAGTTGGAACTCTTGTGCCAATGATTTTAAGAATTGTCCGAAGATGCTTATCTGTAAGTCTTTAACGATATTTAGATTTTTCTTATTTTATTGAATAAAACAGTGTCACATTAAAATTCGACTTGAATACCTCGAACGTGAATCGATTGATTAATAGAGGATTTTTATACATTCGAGCTTGCGAAAAAGCTCTGCTAAACGACTATCAAATTAATCATGAAGATCAAGCAAAAGAACATGAAATGTTTTGAAATTTGAGTATTATTTAATTGAGGTCGCTGGCCGCATCTAGATGCCTCGCGGGTGGCACATGCCACGCAGGCTGCATCTTCCACAGGCCTGGTGTAGAGCCAAATTGATTTATCTTCAGGGGAAATGAACAGCAAAGCTCCTGGGGGAGGGAGGAGGGTGTCCGCATGGATACATAGTTTGCTCATCAGAGGAGCAGACGGAATTGCAAATCGACTCGGGGTATTAATAATGTGGCGGGAATGTGCGGCGTAGTTATGATTGCATGCCAAGAGAGGCATATCAGACGGTCGATGAAAGATTCGAGCGCAATCAACTAGTACGTTAGCAAAGCATGATATTAACTTGAGCATTAGATCAAATCAATATTAAAATAAGAATTCAGGCGATGAATTCTGAATAATTTTCTTTATGAGTACGTGCAACCGTCCAAACCGTGTTAATTGAAATGATCAATTTAAAAAAATATTATTTTCAAATCTCTACCTACCTAATAAATTAAACACCTTTACTTTATTTTAGCAGGCATAAAATATATTTGAAATGGGTAGATTAAAGCAACGAATTTTTTTTTTTGGCAAGTAAGTGATAACATAGTTGATCAATTAAAGTAATATTATAAACCTGGGGTGTAAAAGAACACTTATACAACGTATAACGTGTATTTAGAAAATAGTCGAAGTCGTCCAAGGAAGATATGGCACGATCGAGAGAATCAAATGCTCATGTCAATAACAGAATTGCCCTAATTTACAAAGCTAGGCTAGCCCGTTAGCATCTAAACTCACCAGTATAATATATTTTCATGCAATGATGGACAAATCCTCGATCTACTGCTAAACAAAAAGTTCAGAACTTTTTCACAGCCCGCGATATATCTTAATTAACATATAGTTTTTGGTAATTCAATAGTTTTTAAGTTTTTTAAAGCGCCCTTGAGGTGATGTTTCACAAAAATGCCGCTACATAAATTAGCCAAGTAATCTAAATATCATTACTGAGAGTAAGAGTAATAGAAAAGTACGGGCACGATTTTTTTATTATTAGGATTGTGTACCAAGAGAGAGTTGTATAGCATTCCATTCTCTCTGTTTACCGCGGCTTAGAAATGGTAAGATGATTAGTTAATTAGTTGGTAAGTTAAACACCTCATTAAAACGCATAAAACTAATAAAAGTATTGACCATTATACACGTGCGTAACAAATTAAATAAATTACACAAAAATATCCTATTGCACCAATTTAACAATGTCCGATGTTTGAAGAAAGTAAAATTACTAGAACCTTAAGGCAGTCACATAAAAGCTTTAGTATCCCAGCCTATAAAACCGCTTATGGACAAAAAAAGTTTTGAATACAACATTATTAAGCGATTCAATTCTCTACCTGGCACCATTAGAAACACTTAAATAAAAAGCTCATTTACAAAAACAATCATAACTCACCTTCAATGCCAAGTTTAATTTATTTATTATCGTGTAGGTACTATATGTTCAAAATTGTCATCTACTAGGTAGCTGAAAATAAACTTAAATTGTCATTCCAACACAGACGTATGCCTAGTGGGATGGCCAATATACGAAACAATAAAATAAAAAAGAATATATATTTTAAAAATATAAAAAAAATAAAGAGAAACCCAAGTCATGGGAGAAAAGCTTCGAAACTTTTTGAATTCCATTCACATAGGTACGTCAATCTAATACTTAAAAAAAGATAAATGAATTTAAAGAATGATAAACTGCATTAAATGGGGCAGCATTCCTCCGTTAAGTTGAATAAATAAAAATGTCAAAAATGTATCCGAAGTGGAAGCTATGGAAAAGCGAGGCTAAACATTTGTTTCGCAAAACGTCAGGGGTGGAATAAGAAATGATTTAGTACGATCACAAAAGGCGGGGGTTGTTTAAATATAAACACCCTGCAATTGTGCTAACAGGCGATAAGGGCGTGCATTTATCATCCCTTATTCTGTTTATTCCTGAAAACGCAAGATTATCGGGGAAGGTTTCCAGCGAATCATTTTTAGTTGATGTTTTTTTTTGTCCTATTTCCGTCGAATCACAAATAATAAGTTTATTTAAATTAGAGAAGTGAAGTGAGAACATCGGTTAAAACCTATTATAAATAAATAAATATAAATATAAAAAAATATAAATAAAATATAAATATGTATTTAAGCAAATACGAATAATGATAATGATCTACTCTAAGGCGAATACGCAGACTAGTCTTTACTTCTTTTTGATCACTGTGTTTATTATATATATTATGTTTCCAATGTATCGATCTCTAGTTCAAATATGTTCATCACTGTGCATACACCTTTATACAACCTTATATTATGTTTATCCCTTTTTATCGTTATTACTGTAAACTATAATTAAATAAAGATTATTATTATTATTATTATTATATTATTATAGAATTAACTTATTAAAGCTTTAAATATTTTTTATAATAAATAATTTAATATTCATGAATTTCAGCTTAAATAGAAAAATTACATCAAACAACTTTAACAGTCTTTAATAATTGTTATTGTTATTATAATTTTTCTATTTGTTTTTTTCTTCTTCTTATTCCACAAAATTTGTGTCATCATTATGTAGTAATATTTATTACTATAATTAATTTTACACAAATACTTTTATTTTTACTTTAACTTCTATTTTTCTCTGCTGTATTAACTAAACACTATTTTATTATTTTAGCGTAAATTCCCTCACTTAACACAAGAACCATGTTCTTTACGGTGAGGAACAGCTTATATGCTTATTTTGAAATACACTGCGCAAAAATTGTAACAATTACCTTAAATATTATTGTAAAAAAACAACTTATATTAAATTTAAAAAAACTTATATTAAATAAAATAAAAACTTTTATCGAAATATTTAAAAAGAGAAAACAATGAATAAAAAGGGTCGCAACCTAATATTTGTATTTTCTGTCTTCTTCTGTTTGTTAAGCTTTAATAGTTTTTTTTGTTATAAAGATGGCTGCCTTATCGGAAGAAATTGTGATAAAAAATGTATTTATAATTTTCAAAAAAATATAGGATTGATAAAAAAGACGGTATCTTAATTGGTTTCGGTAGCTTAATCGACATAGACGTAACTCCCGGATAGAGTAGAGGTTCCGAGTTCATGTCTCAGTAGTAACCTTTTTTTTCTACGCTTTTTTCTGTTTAATATTTCATGGAAAATTATTGAGATTGTTAAGTAAATATGTTTTTTTTATTATTTAAAAGTTCATCAAATATTTATGGCTACCTGGGAATAAAAATGATTGAAAAAACTGAGTTCAGTAGGAAGGTATGTACTATATATCGCATATTCTTTTTTAATGTAATTTTAAAAAATGTATATTATGTAAATTGAATTAATTTTAGATAAAAATCTGATAAATCGGCCAATGCTTCTTAAAACGATTTCAAATAAAAGCCTGTAGGCTTTAAAAGATAGGTTATCGAATGATATTGTAGAATTATCATATTCAAGATGTAGGTGTCGGCTTATTCTTTAAAGGGACTTTGAATTTTTTTATACATTATAATAATCCTCTTCCCTCTCCTGTAATCTTCGTATTAATTATTCTGAAAATAACAATTTAGGACGGTACTAAAAAAATATATATATATGTATATAGTTAATACCGCACAAGAGTCCCAACTGCTCCCAACCGTCTAGAGCCAGTGAGGCTATGGCATCCCCAATCGGGGTATGTTGTGCGGTTGAAGGTAGTCGGGAGGGGAAGGAGATGAGGAAGAGAAAGCTGAGAAGTACATGGCTAGTCAGAGCTGGTCACCAAACACGGTTAAAGCTATTTCAAGCGACGTTTTGATTCTGAATGGTGGCATTTCGCCAGGGAGATACTTGGAGTATCTACTACTGTGGAACGTCTCGCAAATATACCATATATTATTTTATGTTAATTAAATGTGTTATAAAACATATTAATAAATAAAAGTTATTTGCGCACGTTGAGTTTGAACCCACCACCTCTGGATTCGTAGTCCAGCGTCTTACCACTTGAAAATAGAGGCCGTCAAAGAGAAGTACTTACCAATATAGGTATTTCATAAATCGTCAAATTGAACTTTCTGACAAACAGAATATATATGGAGAGAGAGTTAAATATTTTTACCCAACCTATACAAATTGACCGTGTAATTAAACCGCGATAGAAAGGGACAAGACAAGTTGTCACATAATATTGCACCTCTTTTCGGTATGTAAGCATATTTTCCGTATCCTACGTCTCCGGCGACTCCGTCCACTACGTTTTGTTATGCGACATAATTCAACGGTTTTTGAGGTAATATCTTGTTTTTTTTGTTGATAACCATACTGTGAAAAAGTGTTTTTACAAATAAACAAAACATTATGTCGACATGTGCTATGAATGGGCGTAAAAATATGTGTCCGTGAAAACCCTAGCAACGCCCGAGTCAGGAAAAGATCAACAATCCTGACTACACTTTCGCAAAGCTATCCCTCCTGGTATATTATTGCTCTGAGCAGTTACCATAATAACACAACAGGGCCAAATTCTATAAATATTTTATTGAAGTGTTTTAATAATGCATTTATCAATTTTCATTTCAT
Source organism: Drusus annulatus (assembly GCA_022651775.1). Taxonomy (NCBI): domain Eukaryota; kingdom Metazoa; phylum Arthropoda; class Insecta; order Trichoptera; family Limnephilidae; genus Drusus; species Drusus annulatus. Next base: position 585,301 of record JAGWCC010000140.1, read on the forward strand.
AATCCAGCAAGCTGACCCAGAAATCTACAAAACATATTAATCTTTTTATGTTTATTCAAATATGAACCCCTCGGTTGCCTTTAAAATGCATCTATGTTTGGGTACAATCAAAGTAGTAGTTTATTTCAAATAAAACTCCAGATCCGGAGGATAATATTTCCACCAATCCGAAAATGCAGGACTGCACTCGACATGATAAATGATGTACTCGTACACTGCACCCAGTTTATCGCTGCTTCGCGAATTTAATTCGTCAAAGCGTTCCTCATTCAGTGCATTCGAAAAAAACCATTGCATTTCCAAACTGCGCAATTAATTTGACAGAACTGAAAAATGGCGGACTAGAGTTTTCAGTGCCAGTTCACAGAAGTGGGTTCATTATTATATGAGTCCGTCCGTTTTGCCATGCATTTAGGTTATGCGAGGCTTTTTGCATTTGAAAGGCTAGTTGTATCTCTCGTAGTTTTAGTTGAGGTAAACTTCAAAGGAACTGTTAATCAACGAATGAGCTTTCGGATTCAAGCTTTTGCCGGTTTAAACGCGATGAAACAAATCTTATTTTCCTTTTGCCTTCGGATTAAAAAGATACTTCGCGTTCGCTTCTCGCCAACTGGGCAGTGTGTGCTAATAAGAAAAACGTTAAATTAATAAATGGCAGTCAAGTGCTTCATCTGAAGTAAGCTTCACTGTAATAAACGAATAAATGTGAAGTTCATCGGTATCATTTTACATTAGGCTTTAAGACAAACGACATAAAAAATATCTGTTTGATATTATATAATGACTACTTCCGTCGTGAAGCGGTGAGATCCTTGACCTCTACTCTATCATCCGAGAGCAGCGCATTAACCAACTTTCCCATCCCAACCAATTCATTCACCGTCAAGTTTAACAATCTCATCCGAACACAATTGCAAACATAGATGGCGTCAGGGATTAAGTCATCTTTGGGAATACTATTTGAAAAGTAGTTTTAAGAAAATGAAGGAATGAACTTAGGTCTTGAAGAGGTCCATACTGAATGAGGGAGGAAAATATATGCTGGTAAACCATTTCTCAGCCGAGCTATGTGCGCAAGAATAAGTCGTGCAAACGACCTGTTTTCGTGCTGAAATGTTACCCATTTACAAATGTTTGGCACGCGTTTAGTGTGCCTCCCGGTTGTGTACCGATTCCGAAGGAATCGATAATGCTATTCCTATAGAGAACCTTCCATTGAAATATAAAACATAATATAAAAAATTGAATTAATAGCAATGATAGAGCTTTTACCGGTACACTACACAAATTCGATGTCATTGACTGAACTAAGAAAAAGAAAACTATGAAATAAGAAAAAAATATTATAATATATTGTACTATTACAACTTACTATATATATCGTCGTCAACGCGAAAATACCTCCCATGTGTCAAAAACGTAATTGTTCGGGAGGAAATTAAAAACTGATTTTTAGTGTTACAGATTGTTTTTTGAGACATCAAAAATATGCTTTGTAGTTTTAGATGTAATAATGTATTTTCACCAATAAAAACATTTAAACTTGAAGTACTTATAAGTTATACTCAGTAGTAAGTTACAAGCAATAAGTCACTAGTTGAAAATATTAGTTGTAAGCCATTAGTAATAAATCTTAACTGTAAGTTATTAGTTGTAAGCATAGGTTAGATAAATTAATTTGTAAAGCGCCCTTGAGGTGATTTTCCCACAAAAACGGCGCTATAAAAGTTATCCATTTATTATTATTATTATTATTATTATTATTATTACAAATTGAAACTCTACGCAATGTCATATTCAACTCATTTTTGTTAATTAAGTTGACCACGGGAGGTATTTTCCCGTTGACGACGATATACCGTTCTAATGCAATGAACTCTTGTTCAGATATATTAATAATTGTACCTACACCTTAATACAACCTTATATGTTTAAAAAAAAATTATTGTAAAATATATTTAAATAAAGATTATTATTATAACACAGGAATCAGAAACACTGGATTTCCATCTGACATTCTAGAGATTGTAATCCGTCCGTTAAAGATAGAGAAATCTATAAACGGGGTGGTTTTTGTTGTTGTACAGTTACGTAAATTATTGGGGGTGGCAATCTACCCGGATTCGGGTAGTTGGGACTCTTTTGTGATATTATTATCAAACCCAATTGGTATCTGGTGTATTCTTGGTCAATGCCTGCGCTAGACTGAAGAAAATCAATGCAAGGTCAATTCGTGTCCTGTAGATATTAATTTAATCAGCCACCATTTAACCCGTGACCTTTTGTCTCCTCTGTCAGAGGTAGACGGGATCTGCTTGTTAACTTTTTGTTGTTCTACTCAATATGGATGCTGTATCTCGTGATATTTGAAGGAGGAATCCCTATTTGCTAGAATAATAAAATAACTAGGAAAAAATGCTACAATGTTGGTATTGTTATTTCGTATTCCGTGCTCATTAGTGAAATAAGTTCGCGTTTCACGTAAATCTAGAAATGTTCTGCCTCAATTAAGCTTATAACGTGGCACCGAAAAGGGAATATCACTTATTGAATACCTAAAGCGATCGTTAGTATTTTTCTTTTAACATAAAGATCGATAATGTGGAAATCTATCGTCTTATTATATGATAAAACTGTTTCACTGCCCGCCTTCAGTCGAGTTAAAAAATATGAGCAAAAAACCATATGTCTTGTCTTATTTATTCTTATCTTATTATGTAGAATGGACTTTTCAAAGTTACTTAGCTGCTGATGGGAATGACGTAGAGAGCTTAAAATTGTTGCATTGAAATAGAAATTCAAAACAGAAAAGGCTGTGTTAATATCAAGAAGACTGAGCTTTCTATTCAAGAGTTGTTTCTGCTTATACTTGTATGCAGATAAGATCAATAGGTATTAGTCTCGCACTGTCTGTAGAAGTGAGTGCACATCGTACAAACACGTCCGTGTCCGGCTTTTGTCATTTGCATCACCTGCAGGGTCTCCAGAATACACCTGTGTCTTTACCGTTGTTCAATTAACCTCGAATTGTCTTGTTTGCGCTATGGCAGGAGTAGAATCAAATAGTGTATGATGAAAAAATACCGATGTTATTTTCAATTTCATTATAAAATACACTGACATTAAAGAAGTTTAATTTAAACCTCATCTTAGTACCTAGGTATATTCCGACATTTCAACTATCTTATTAAACATTTCATTAAAAGTAGTTTGTTAGTTATTTATTGTTAGGCAGAAGTGTGAGCACCCCTGCATTGCAATAAGAACGTGTTTTTTTACAGTACACCTTTAAATTATCAATTTGACGTAGTAACCCAAAAAAGATGAAACCGAGAAAAAGGCGTTTGAAAATATGACGATACAAATGCATCAATATGCGTAATCGGCATTATTATAGTGACTATCAGTGTTTTTTTTTATGAGAATTATTATAACTAGGTAATTTATAATCACTCAATTCAATGTTTATTTGCGCCAACAGCGTTCAGTCCTCCATTAGTGGAGTTTCCTGCATTCACCCTTCTTTCAATATCCTTATCGGCCTTTCCATATTCTCTCGTAAACATACTTCCCAAATACATAAACTCATCCATTTGCTCCAAGTATTCATCATTCACAACTATATTGCACGCTGTTCTCGTACTCTCTTTCAAACACCATAACTTTGTTAATAAAAGATTATTTTGAAAACTAATAATGAAATCATCAAAGCACATCGTTAACCGCCACAAGCCGAAGAGAAAATATCCAAAAGTTTCGAAGCAAATTGGCTGCGCTCGAAAAAGCACGATTAATTTGCTTGCCCTTCTGCACTTTGCTTTCGTTTAGAGCAGAAAGAAAACGGTGAAGAGACATGTATACAATTTCTCCGCATGGTTTCTAGATCAAAACGTGCTAGTGCAAAGATATGGGTCAATTTCAAGGTTCAACCTCTTCTCCACTCGCGAGGCGAGGGCCTCGGGCTGTTTGTCACGGCATAACAAGTCGAGCCCTCTGAGGCTGCACTGCATAAGACTTGGAGTGAGAATACTTTTGCGAAACAGTGTAGTCAGGTCGGTTGACTTTTAATTCTATTATTTAATTCCTTGGTAAGAAGCAGGCTGGAGAGTGGATCAGTGATTTGGAGTCCGCACGAGGAGAAATACTCCCTCAAGTTGGAGAGGGTTCAGAAGAAATTTCTGAGATTTCTCTACTTGAGGGAGTACGGTTACTACCCGTGGCTCTATCCGACTGACTTTCTCTTGGGTATGGTCGGAACGAACCATCTGCGGGTCAGAAGGGATGTGTACATCGTCACCCACTTCTTCAAATTGATACGTGGATGTTTCGAAAACTTAGCTATCATGGAGAGCATTAACTTTTATGTTCCCGATGGTTATCGCCGTCATCGACAGCATAGATTGTTTTATCTCCCGGCCTGCAGGACTAATTTGCCAATGGTCATGCCGGTGGGGAGGGCACTCTTGCTGTTGAATCGAATCGCTTCGGATATCGATATTTTTTGCATCAGCGAAACTGTCTTTAAACAGCAAGTTTTATTGCAGCTTGCTTAACTTGTATTTGCTATTTATCTATACTGTTAAGTTATAAAATCTTGTCTTATATTGTATATTATATGCATTGTACTCTGTTTTTTGTACACTCTATATATATTTTTCTACATATTTTTAATAACGCCTTAAAATTTTATTTTGTAATGTTATTAAAATGAATAAAGAAATTGAATTAACTGACTCGATAGAAAGAGACAAAGATATGTTAAAGGATGTTGGATAAACTATTAGTCAACGCCTACATGGAATTCGGACAAATTTAATAAACATATTTGAAAACATTAAAAAAACAATATCCAAAAATGATTTAAAAAGTCAAAATACCACACTAACACTTAAACAAAAGGTTTGCCTAAATAATGATGGAAGCTTTTTGTTATTTTTATGTCTTTGTATAATCAAAATTGTGAAAATTCTAAAGTTCGGTCAAAAAAAAATACAACTTTATTAATTTATTATTTTAATTTTTAAAAAACAGTTTTTAGTTAAAAGCTCTGCGATGTTATTATTTTTACGCGTGACAGCTGTTTCGCCTTTTGAGGGCATTATAAAACTTTTTAAAAATTAAAATAATAATAATTATTGTTTAAATAAAAGTAAGAAACCTAAAAATTAAAATGGAGTTCTACAAAATAAACTTTAAAACCATAAATAAAAATACAACTGTTGAAATACCTCTGAAAAGTGATGTTTTATAATCTTTGTTTGTCCTATTTGAACATTCACGCATAGCACATATCACCATCATGGTTGATTTATTTGTATAACCACTGCAAGTTTTTTAATCAACACAAATATAGGAAATAACCTCAAAATCAGTTGACGTAAGTTATACGACTCGATGATATGAAGTTAGCGCGGACGGAGAACATTCATTAGAAGTGTTGCAATATTATGTGGAGACTTTTTTTGTCTCTTTCTCTCTAATGGTATACGACGTAAAAACCCGGATAAAGTGATTTGTCGCAATTTTTTATTGGTTGGGTAAAAATATGTAGTTCTCTCTCCATGTATATTCTTTCTCCAAGGTATGAGGCAATGTCTCGGCTGTCGGCGCCCTCTGAGACGTGAGACGGCCGCGGCGGAGGACAGATAAGAAACAGAGAGAGGCTTTGATGCGAGAACTAATTAGGACGGGAGTGTTGCACTAAAGTGTATGAACTTTGGATAAATCTCAAGTTCAAATTATATCCGTGGATACATACTGGTACAACATATCGCGGTACTAGTTCAATACTATAACAAGTCAAACTTTTTTTTTTTTAACTAGCACAGCGATATATGTAAGTAACTAACCAACACGCCATTTCGAGATGATGGAATGCCGCACATCTCAGCCTTGGCGTACACACACGTATCGCTTTGTCCACATTCGTGCATCGTCTCATATCGTCGCCGGAAAGGCAAAAGGGCTGAAGCGCCATTTTGGGAAGTTTACACCAGAGCACTTTAATGTTTTTTTATTTATTTTTTCAATCAAATTTATAAGTCTTCAGTACCTGGTTGGATTATGAAAACAAAGTTAACTCGGGTAAATCTTTAAAAAGTCTTTAAAAAGTCCCAAACTTGAGTCGCTTGAATCAAGCCTTCTCCCAAATGGTAAATATATTTCAGATGGCTGAAGGGCCACAAAAGTATTCAGAATCAAACGAGCGTCAGAACCTTCGACGCAGAAAAAAAAAACTGATCAAAACTGCACATTTAATTCACTTTTGACCAAAGTGTCGCTTAAGCCCTTTAGCCTTTCCAGCGACGTATCTCTTTTTAACACGACTTCTTCTTCCGTACACGAACGTTTCACGTATTGGTTTGACTCATTTCTCTGTCAAACCGTTATACCATCTGAGTGTGCATTTCTTAATCTCGTTCAGTACGCTTACATCGACTCGGTATTATTAAACTATCTATGTTATTAATACGCTAAGCCGTCTTCTGTACATGATTCGTTAGATCGCCGTGTGGGGCGCTAAAGTCTGCAAAAACACGTAGCCTGATACAATACACGGGAAAAATTATAAATGCTAATTTTGACTCATACGTAAAAAAGTCTCAAATTTTATTCCGATTGGGCTGCTTCACGATTTACTCACTATGTCTCTTTAGACGTGTGTAAAGACTAAACAGTTAACTAGTTATGTATTATTATAATACGTCTATAACTGCATTCAGTTAGTTTTAAGTATGTATAATGTTGTTTTTATTGTTAGATATAAACAAGAACCTTTTCAAAGCACAAGTAACCATATTCCTAAATCTTGTTTTGATAACACGTCTCATTTTTTAGACATCTTAATCTATTCTCTATTCAAAGTTGGACACAGTGAGTACCGCGGATGAATCATTCTGTATTAAGTTGTATTAAGGCATCATTGTTAAGCCATTAAAGCTTTGTAAGTAGGTCAACAGTGGCGCATTATTGATTATCGCTGTCGCTTGAAATCTCTAAATAAATTTGACAGATACTCGGAGCAGGTCTCTGCTAATGGACCACATGCAGCCACGGTCCCAGGATGCTGTCATTAGTCTGCCGTGAATACGCCAATAAAACACGTAATTACATCAGGGAAGAGATGAATACAGACTATTTATAGAAGCTAAGTTGTTAGTATTAATCAATCGAAACTTTTATAAAATAGTCGTAGATTTTACAGCTTACTTTCAGTGTTTATTATGCATTTCAAAAAGCTTGAATGATCAAAGAACTTATTTTTAATGCACCAGGTGGAAAAGCGGATTGAGAACATATCGAGCGTATTGAATTTTAAATACTTCCTAATGTGTTGCATCGACAGACAAGTGATTCAAAGCTTATTAAGTGAATATGAGTTTGGTTTCAGGAAATCTACCAAGTTTCAAAAGAAAGCTATTTTTGTAATACCTACAGACATTCACGCATGTTCTGAAAATTAAGAAATTCGGTATCCGCTGTAGGTATCGAACTCGATATGTTTGAATGATGGTCGTCCTACCCACCGGGCTATAGACCAGGTATCGAAGATGTGAATGATAACTGAAGTTAGGTACTCGCTTTCCCATGGTGAAAACTCGAGTATTAATTTGGACCTGGTCTAAAAAGGACACACTACCACCCTAGAAATAAATCAGCAAGTAAAATAAAACAAATTCCTTTGCACTCGTTCATGCTACATCGTACGTGTTCCTTTGCATGGCAGAAAAATACGATAGTCCTTTTTTACAGGTAGGTGAATTCAAAATGTTAAAAAAATATAAGATTTTACCAAGAAATTGTAAAAAATAAATTGTAAATTCACCGTGACATCAGGCGTAGCTAACGCGTCTGTGCCGGCCAACTTTCGAATAATGTAAAAAAGGGCATAACACTCGAAACCCCAGACGGCAAAACGAATGTTTGGCGCACGACAGGAGGGGTATTATAGGGTCGACTTTGCTTTAGCAGATTCAGAAAAGTAAACCTTTTAAGGTTTGAATTTTAATTAATTGTAATGAACATATAACTATAATCCCTTCTTTTCAGAGGAATATCTCGCGAAGTGAGTAATTCATCGTATATAAAATATAAATTTGATCCTTTCCTCTTATTTTATTGCCGAAAAACGATTTGAAAGTTTTGGAAATCGTTTTCCGGTAAGAATGTGAATGGTAAAGGTCAGTTTTTATTAATCTAAAATATAAATTACTTAATTTATCGAAGGAAGCAAACACTTTGTAGCTGGACATTATAATTTAAATAAAAAATAATTTTGTTTAAAGCCACTTTATTTATACACATAACAATTCGACCGGTTTCGGTTAGACTTAACCTTCATCAGGAACGTATAAGAATGTAAACACTTAATATCTCACCTACTGAATACTTCTAATTTATCCAATGACCTTGCCAATGATCTTACTCGACTATTTAATGTTTGTTTGAACCAAAATTATTTTAAATTCAATGATGTTATATACCAGCAGAAAGAGGGTTTACCCATGGGAGCTCCAACTAGTCCTCTTTTTGCTGACCTTTTTATGGACAACCTAGAAAATAAGATTTTTGAATCCAAATCCCCTTTGCTAAAAAATGTACTTCTGTGGAAACGTTATGTCGACGATATATTTTGCATTTGGACAGGTACAGAGCGTCAGTTAAATACCTTCCTATCACTCCTCAACTCCTTCCATAAACAGATCCAGTTCACATTAGAGATAGGTATAAATTCCAGTTTAAATTTCCTAGACCTGTCTTTATCTATTATTAACAACAAAATTAACTTCAACATTTACCGAAAACCTACATTCACCGACACCATAATCCATAATACCTCAAACCATCCTATGTCACATAAACACTCCGCTTTTCACAGCATGATTCACCGTTTAGTCACCATCCCACTATCTAATAATAATTTCGCCAATGAACTTTCTACAATCAAACTAATAGCTAATAATAACGGATACGACCATAATATAATTGATAAAATTTTATCAAAAAAACTTCGCCGAATTGCAACAAATAAATTTATCTATAATGATCTACCATCTAATAATAATATTAACTTAACTCCTAAATGGCGCAGAATTTTGTATATAAGTGACTTCTCTACCCTTTGCACATCTAAACTCCCATCAGAAATAAGACCAGCTTTTTACACCAACAATAATTTAGGAAATTTTTTAAGCAATTCTAAAGATAAAGAAGATTCTTTTAAGCCATTCTGGCATATATAAACTTAACTGTAACGATTGCCCGGCAATTTACATAGGTAAAACCGCGAGAAATGTAAACATTAGAGTCAAAAGAACACATTAGATGTTTAACAAGTATAGGTTTTTCTGAATTTGCCGAACATTTAATTAAAACTAACCATACTTTTAATAAAAAATACGGGTGTACAAATAATTCATAGAAATGGAATAGGTTTGCGCCTTAACAATCTAGAAGCATTAGAAATTTCAAAATCAAATAATAATAATAATTGCCAAATTTTAAACAAACAATTAGAATTAACTAAAAGTCCGATTTTAAGAATGTTCCCCTTCTCCTCTTCCCATCCCCCTACCTCTCTACCTACTCCATTACCACCCCCTCTCTGATACTTTGTCCTGTTCATATTAATGTTTTGTCTCTTTCACTCATGTCTTTGTCTACTGTATTACTCTATATTTAATCTTAGTATATACTTATACGTTCCTGATGAAGGTTAAGTCTAACCGAAACCGGTCGAATTGTTATGTGTATAAATAAAGTGGCTTTAAACAAAATTATTTTTTATTTAAAATAAATTACTTACATCCCGAGTGCATCCTTGGAAAACATTAGATATTTTTGTTTCAGATTCATCACAATTAATTAAAATGAATATAGGGCAAACCCCCCGTTTTTGAAGTGCTATGTCGCCTTACAAGAAGGGAAAGTCAAAAAGAGAACCCTCGATAGGAGTGTGATAATAGATTTATCCGTTTAACTGCAGAAAGGATATTTAAAATCGCAGTCAAAAACAAACAAAAAACCGTCATAACTTCAATTTCAAAATAAAAAGCCGCGCGTTTGAAATGCTGAACATAATAAACACCTTGAAGCGAATTGAGGTCACAAACTGTTAGTAAAGAGAAACACAATGGTACTGGAAATAGAAAAAAAAAACACAAAACATCGACAGAACAACAGAGCGAGCTGAGCACAAAACAAACCGCGTTCACTGTAGCTGGAGTCTTTTCCGTAGGACAAAAAATACTATCAATTAGTATCAAATAACGCGAATGCTTCGAGTGACGGGACGGAGTTACGGAACAGGCACGAACAATCAGTGGTCGCATCGCCAACAAACACAATGGATGCAGATACTGGAAACGAGAAAACTAAAAAAAAAATGTTAAATAAATAATTTGGATCAAATTAATAATATCGTCGCTGGAAAGGAAAAAAAAAAGGTCGAAAATGAGTTAAATATGCAGTTGTGATCAGTTTTCTTTTCTGCATCGAATGATCTGACTCTCGTTTGATTCTGAAGACTTTTGTGGCCCTTCAGCCATCTAAAATATATTTACCATTTGGGAGAAGGCTTGACTCACGAGAGAGACTTTATTAGGTTTTTGTCGCTTCAGGTAATTCAGTGAGAGCATTGAGTTAACTTTTTTTTCAAAATTCAACCAGGCACTGTGAAGACTTATTAATTTTATTGTAATACAACAAAAAAATGCAATAAAATGTAAACTTCCCAAAATGGCGCTACAGCCCTTTTGTATTTCCGGCGACGATATGTTAGTGCATTATATTCCCCCTTTATTAATTTCATTTCACTACCGGCAACCCGGGAGTTTAGTTTATTGGCATTTAATCGGTTGTTACAAATACATGTACTTTATCCGTCTCACTAGACACTAGACGATTGTCTGTTCTGAGACGGGTAACAATAGAAAATTTAAAAAAATGGATTAAGTTGTTTTTAATACTTAAAAATACATTGGCTATTTCGCTCGTTTACGTCCCTCTACACTAGCTATCAAATTCATGTAAAAATATTACGAATTCAATGACTCAATCGAAGATCTAAGCTATAAATTACAAAACAAATCAATAAAACAGCTGTCACACAAATACGTTTTTCTATCGATGTGCACTTTTACATTTCCAATTTATTGTGCAGACTGAATTAAGATGTTCATTGGAAGGATGTGAACAAATTAAAATATGGTAGCAGAGCTAATTTTTTTTATATATATATGAAATAGATCTTTGATTGAATCGCAGATTTCGCAATACTTCAAGAATTTGGTCACTACTGCGGTAAATAATAATTAATGGAATGAAACAATAACTTTGTATAAGACCGCAGAATTAATTTTACTAATTGTACAAAATTAAACTAAACAAAAAAAATACTTAGTGTTCGTATATATATGCATGATATATGTTACATACAAAGGGAGACACAATATATAAAAAAAGAGAACAATGAGATAGCAATAGATGGCATACAACTATAACAAGGGAACATAAAGAAAGAGACAGATAATATGGATCGAAAGAGACAAAACGTCAACTGAGAAGGTGATTGGGGATTAATGTAAATATCATGAGTTTTACAGGAATCAGGAAACTTACCTAATATTGGACTACTGAACAAAATTAACTGATTATTAAGAATAGTTCAGTCGGTCATAAAAAATAATAATAAAATCGGTCTTAAACATTTTTATTGTTTCACTTCATTTAATATGTCAAACCACAAAATGATTGCTTTCTACGAAAATATAAATACTAATTATGTGTCGACGGCACGCATTACTATTTTTGCAGGTGCTGTCTTAGATGCATTAGGTAATTTTAGTATATGTAGATGAATTAATAATTCGTATTTTATGTCTATGGGTGCTGTACGATTTGTGTATCATTCATGAACCTAGTAATATTCCGAATTAACTCCCGGATTATGTTACAGTTCTTTCTCTCGTCGAGAATTATGTAGATTCTAAAGGTACCAGGGTTTAGAGTGCACCATATATGCGTGATCGCAATTGAAAGGTAGAACAGTGTATCTAATAGTAGCAGATGGTAACTGGGCCTGCAGCATACGAGTATTATTACATTTTCCTATCAGCATAACCGAACACATGGTAACTGGCAACCGTGTACACGATACGGTGTTATTATACCGTGTATAGGCGAGTGTTATTGAACGACTCTACTAGCAACGAGCACCGCAACGCCCACTGCTGGACGTTGTTTGTAACTTGCTCGGTGTTCGGGGAATAAATGGAGTGTGATGATGCGAGATGTTCAATGGACCAGAACGCAAAGCTGATTCTGTACTTTTAGATTAAGTGCTCCAACGAGTGCACTGAAAATTCACGATTAGTTAGGTTATCGAGAGATTTAATCTTCGTGTAAAGGTATATTTTAACGTTAAAACTCGACTCTACCCTTTTTGGATCTATCGAATAGAAAAAGGTTCGAGTTTTTTTATAATCTGTTTGTATGCTACGAATTTTCGCAATTGAGTCTAACGATTGATATATGACCGTGAGAATTTCAATATCATCGAATGATGTACATGGTTGAGAAAAAAAGAGGTCTTTTACAAATCAAAGTTTCGGATGGGTGAAAGCTGACATGGTTCGGAGAAACTGGAGACATTGGGGAGAGGATTCTGTCAAAAACTGAAGATCAAAAGGCTTGTGAAGTAGAACGTGATCGACGTATTCTATATATATTGTAATAATAATAATATAGATATCACCTCAAGGGCGCTTTACATCATAACTAACATAAAATTACAACTAAGACTTAACTTATGCTTAATTCTTATAACTAGTGACTAACAACTAACATATTAAAATTAGCACATATTTATAATGGTTGTTGCCCGTGCTGTCGGACCTAGGGTAGAAAAAAGTGGAGTAAGTAATATTTAACTATATAAACTATGTATAGCACTCGGACTTAGTGATCAAAACTCTAGTTAATTTTCTCTGTATCTACCTAACCATCTCACCGAATTGCCGTTTTGAATAAAACGGCGACAATTGGAGACAATCAAAACAGACTAGTTTTCTGTGAAAAAAACGTGGTTGCTCGTTCGTTTCGCTACTTGGTCGGTTTCTTGTTTGCTATTCAAAAATGTAAAATAAATGTATTTCGTAGATTAGAAGATTAAAATAAGTGTGGTGTTTTTATGTATCACTTCGTAATTAAAATTGTGTAAGAAAAATATTCAATCAAGAACTTAAACTTCATCGGTGAGTGAATGGTTTCCCCTTTCCTTCACTAATTTTAGCGTTTTCAGTCCATTTATTTTCAAATTCATTTGAAGCTGGAAACGCATTCGGTGTTTCGTCGTAGCTTCGGATCCAACACACATACTGTTTATTTATTGTTATTATATTTTTGCCATACGGCAACCTATTACCAATGTAATAACAGGGTAAATTCAGTACAGTGGACAAAGCAACGAAACTACCGGTTGTCGTTCCGTGGTAACGGACGCGTCAAAACGCTACCATGTAATTATGTCATTAACGTCGAAAATTGTGAGTGAAATACAGTTTTAGTACGTGCTCCATTTTTAAAGCGTACTCCGGCCGCGGGAGAGCATATTAGCATTGCAAACCGACAAATGAACCTGCGTTGGCGCAGAATGTCAGCAAATGTATGTAACACGAGCGTCAGCAAAATGCGGAGATGTCGACGCGATATTGCGGAACGTTGTTTGATATGTAATGATAACGATGATTGATTAATTATCCGAGTAACTTAGACCAACGCTGTTAGTTGGGGAAACACATTAGGAAGGGGGACAGGATTTATCAGATTGATATCAGACCTAAGAACAAAGGATTCTGATCATACATCTACGAGTATTTTGAGATCAGTCCTATTTGAATCATAACCACTTGCCGTAATATAAGTAAAACCAATGACATTACAAACATATAGACACGTTATTGTCTTACAATATTTAATATTTACCCAAAATGTGGAAAGTAACAAACGCACGTACGCTCCCAGTATGGACGAAATAGATATAAGACCGGGTGGTAAGTACTGCCGGGGATACATCAACGAATAGAGAACGCCGAATTAGGGCGAACTACTGCGAGCAGGTTGTCCTTCTTATACTTATGTGTTGCTACGTTCACCATCTCACTCTCTCCAATGGCGCTTAAAATCTTCGGGAAACAGCGGATATAATGGTTTTATTTAAAATAACACGTAATTTGCGTGTAATTACGAATGAAATGTTATTCCTTGGCTGTTAAAAGTGTTTGCAGTATAAAGGAAACACTTTCTCATCACACACGAAGGGCATTTTGACACTTATTTATGCAATTTGTTTGGATATAGTCTTGGAGTAAGAATATACATTGAGAGAGAGCTAAATATTTTTACCCAACCTGTATAAATTTACGATAAATCACTTTCTCCGGGTTTTTACGTCGTAAACCGTGAGAGAGAAAGAGACAAGACAAGTTGTCACATAATATCGCACCACTTTTAGGTAGGTAAACATGTTTTCCGCCTCCCGCGTCTCCGCACACTACGTTTTGTTATGCGACATAACTCAACGATTTTTTAAGGTTATTTCCTATATTTTCGTTGATAACAATGCTGTGAAAAAGTGGTTTTACAAATAAACAAAACATTTTGTCGACATGTGCTATGAATGTATATAAAAAGGTATGTTCA